>JAPPVO010000029.1:51456090-51781046 GCA_030407325.1 Camellia japonica
ACTTGTTTCTTAACTCGTTGACCATAAACTCATAAACAACAGCTTTGAAATTGTTACTGTGATAGTCAACACTTGAACATGCTGTGAGAACCTTGACAAGATTCCGATGTTTGATGTGCCTCAGGGCCTCACACTTAGCAAAGAAACTCTTGGAAGCACCTACGACATTGAAGATTTAGTACTTTTACTGCTACAGTCTTTTCACCTTGACTAAGAATTCCTTTGTACACCGAACCAACACCAATCAAATTGGATGGAGAAAAGCCATCAGTAGCTTTAAGTAGACTTTGATAGGACAATTTCAAAAATGAGTTCCCTAACGCCGTGTTTGATTGGGGGATTTGAGAAGGGATTTGGAAAGGGAAAGGGAAAAGGAAAATGTGTGTGAAATTAGGTGAAATGTACGTATATTTTATTCACATTTCACCTACCTTTTCATTTTCTCTTCCAAATCCTTTCTCAAATCCCCCAACCAAACACAGCGTAAAGATATCACAAAGGGTACTTTTGATGTCTTTTTTAACCAACAAAAATATAAGAAACACAACATCAAAATTAGTCCTAAAAGCCCAACAGATGTGGGAATTATTAATTTCAAGGTGAGAGAAAATATTTTCCTTGTGAATCCTTTGGAGTTGCAACTGTGTAGTTGTAATTCAAGTATTCCACCACAGAGCTTGGTGATTCCCTTAACAGAAACTGCAGTTGTATTCTTAAAAACACCTTTTTTTGGTGCATCACCCTCAAAATCATTGAATGATAGATCTAATTTTCGTAAGAAGACAAAAACCCCTTACGCTGTGTTTGGTTGGAGGATTTGAGAAAGGATTTAGAAAGAGAAATGGAAAAAGTGTGTGAAATTAGGTGAAATGTAGGTATATTTTATTCACATTTCACCTATATTTTCCCTCTTCTTTTCCAAATCCCCCAACCAAACACAACGTTAGTAATCTAATATTTTTTCTAAGAAATTATTGTGAGAGAAATCTAATTCCTCCATACCTCTCAAATAACTTAAAGATGATGGAAGGATTCCCCAAAATTGATTGCCCTCCATATATAATAATCTCAGTTTTACAAAGCTACCAATAGTACTTGGGATTTCACTAGACAACATATTCTTGGAAAGATCTAATTGCTCTAAATTTTTTAAATTTCCAACTTCCATTGAAGGGAACCAGTCAATTCATTATGAGACATGTTTATATACAATAATGATGAGAGGCTGACAAGTTCCCCAGGTATGGTACCACTAAGATCGTTTTGCTCAAGACTTATGTACGGGGAGCAAATATTCCACAATGCCCGTACTCTTTTCGTCCTAGCTCCGCTTCTATCCGATCAACCTGCGAACGCAGCGACGGTGAGCTACCCGGCGGTGTGTTGCCGAAAAACCCCTCCGACGGTCAAGTTAGCACACACTCAGAGATAGAGAGAGAGAGAGGAAGAGAGTCGAGTGTTTAGGTTTTTCTCACCAAATGATGTTTCATCCCCAGCATGGGGGGCGCAGTCATGCTTATATACTTTCTGCGCTCAGCTCTACACCCATTAGTCTATTGACACGTGGAGCTGTTCTCCCATCTGTTAGCACAAATCCAGCTAACACCACCTAACCAAACCGCCAGACAACGTTAGCGAGAAACTAGGAGCCGGTGGCCGCATCACCTCGGCCTCATTCGACTGTGCTGCGTAACGAGTCCAAGGGCTCCACTCGCCGAGCTCCATCACAACCGAGCTTAGTAGCATTTCGGCAGAGCCGAGTTCAAGACAAGTCGAGCCGGTAAACAGAAGGCCTTCGCCGAGCTAAACGTGTGAACCATGGAACCCGAGTTGGCAGGTGACCATCTTGGCCAAGTAAACTTGGCCCAAACACGGGGCCTGATTCTTGACCGAGCAAAACCAACTCTGGACATGGAAAAGCCCAAGTAGCCCGGTCCAAACATGGTCCTGGGCCTCGACCGAGCGAAATCGCCTCTGGACAAGCCCAAGTTAGCTCGGCCCAAACACGCTCGGACATCACCTGCCCGGCCTCTACCACGGCCCAAACTGGCTTATGAATCTCCCTCTCAATTGCCCCTTAATTCCGTCTGCAAAAGCGTGACTGGGATTACATGATCCGACCGGGATACATTCTCCGTTGGTTTTCCCTCCGCAAGATGTTAACCGCGCTAATCCCCATGCTCGGTTTCTAGACTTGCTCGGTCGACGCCTCAACTTGCCATCTTGTCTCTTCAGTATTGACGCCGCCGCCATTATGGACACGCGTCGATCATTTATTGGCCTCGAGCAGCCAACCCAGCCGTCTCTTCATATTCGAATTTTGGCGGTTCTTTTCTCCTATAAACACGCCACCTGCCCCTTCACATTTTCTTCTTACTGTTTTTCTTCCATTCCTAACGTCCAAACGCTGCAGTGCCAACCTTCCTACTCAAACACCATTCCTGCTCTCGACTGCGTTTGTGCTCGAAGATTCGACTTTTGCCTCTAAACTGGTAAGTTCTTCGAATCTCTCCGTTGCTTTTCATTTGAAACCCACATTTTAGGGCACATCAGCAATAGGTTTTTAGGATGTAGCTCCCCAAAAACCACCCCTGCCCCTTCTCTCTCAACTGTTCTTCAACTTCCATGATGAACACACGAGGATCTGGGGCGGACCGGGCTCCAAGTCTTCTTTTGATCCCAAAAAACACCAAAACCGAGCAAGTTGCGAGTTTGCAAAAACTCCTGTAGGAACCGAGGTAGCAGAGTACTTGACCGCTCGACCGGGCTAATATCTGGTCCGCTTGAGCGGCCGAGCTTCTGGGTTTACCTTTGTGACCGAGATGGTCTGGCACTCCATCTGACCGAGCTAAGTTGAGCTCGTTTTGCGCAACCGCGCTCCCACTTACACTTACCCTTACTCTTACTGCAGAGTCTTAGTGGACCAGAACCAACACTGAGGCTCTCAACAGCCGAGCAGCCATCAAACGAAAATTTGCCAAACCAACACTGCCGTGCTAAAACCAGCCGGCTTCCCATGGGGCGTTACCGCTTCCTGGTTGACACGCCGGTTGCCCTTGCCGCGTTCCGGGAAGAATATGGTGTCCCCGCAGACGTACATCTCGAGCTCGGCGCCGAGGATACCACACCATAGGGTAGACTGGACGAATGCCCCTTCACCGTGCTGTCCATAATCGAGGGTGGTTTACGCTTCCCGGTCCAGCCTTTGATATGTGAGTTTCTGAGGCGTACCGGGCTAGCGCCAACCCAGGTCTCCACCAACACATTCAGAATAATAAACGGTATGGCCGAGCTAAACAACCGGCTCGATTTGAACCTTGGGCTAGCCGAGATTCTGCGCCAATACACAATGGGCCGTACAGGCGACGGGCTTAATTATTATTTAAAAATTAGACCGGGCAAAGAAAAACTCGTAACCGGCACCCCGGATAAAGATATGCATGACGACGACTTTTTCTGGATGTCTGGTAATTATAAGACAGCCGACGTGCCCGGCTGGTACATCAGCAAGAACTTCGGTTCAACATGTAAGCCGTGCTCACTGCTCGGTCAACCTATTTTCCTTCATTGTTCTGTACTAATGCCCTTTTCTTCTTTCCTACTTTGCAGCTATCGAAGCCTTGCAAGCAAACTACTACAATCCGAACGAGGCTGCCATCAGAGCCGCGTTGAGGTATAGCCACCGAGACTGCCACGAACTTCTCGGTTACGTACCGAGCTACCACTACTCGGCTCCTCGTAGAAGTAGAGTCACCGACTTTCTCCGAGCACCGTCTCCACCACCCGATCCAATGCTCCCGGACGTCCCCTAATTCGGCTGACCGAAGCAGAGGAGATGGCCAAACGAAGCCACATCAAAAATCTTATCACCGCAACATCCACTGAGCTACCGAGCATCTCTACCCATGCAGCTGCTGCCGGTCAAACAAGTGGGTCCGTGGTTGCGTTGGCGTCAACTGTCGCGGCGCAGACGAGCAAAGACAGTTGCCGAGCCTGGAAAAGGCCTCGGACCGCCGATCCCACAGCCAAGCTCGTTGCGGAGCTGAGCACCGAGCAAGCCGCAGTCGCATCTGAGCCAACACCACATTGGAAGCCTCAGTTGAAGCACCGGGGTTAAGTATGAGATCCGGCAAACGCTTCGGTCAAAGGCGACAAGGAACAAGCACTTCGATCTAACCAAAGCCTCTCTCCTCGAGTGACGTGACCCAGAGCCCTACCGCCCGACCGATCTGAAGTCAATCAGCGACCACGTCCTCGCACTGAGCTCGTGACCAGCGAGTCCTCGTACCAAGTCTTGCGAAGTGTCTATTAAATTTGGCTGGTAATTTCGGGTAACAATTCGCATGCTTTATTCAAATTTTTCTAAGTGTTTGCACGGTTGGCTTTCTTTATTCAAAATCTCTTCTTGCAGGCCATCCAGAAACAACATCTGGTGATGGAGCGGATTCATAGACTCCGGCAGAAGGCGACCGACGCTGCTAGCTAGGTTGAGCACCTTCAAACCGAGCTGGGGTGGTCGAAGGCTTCCTTAGAGATTGCAAATACCGACAACTCCAAATTGCTCGGCCAACTTGGAGCCGTTGAGAAGGAACGGGACGCTCTCCAGGCCGAGCTGGATGTGTTAAAGCAAGCAAGGAAGGATGAACTGGATGAGGCAAACAACGAAGGTTTCAAGGAGGCCGAGGAAAGCTACACCAAACAAGTCGAGGCCACCAAGGACATTTTCTTCAAGTTCGGCTGGAAGGTTGCTTGCGAACAGCTCGGCCAAGGATCTGGAACCGACGTGTTTACCTCTCCCCCCGCTGCCTTTCTGCCGGCCTATATAGTGCTGTATGCAAATGATGTCTTCAGTGCATTGCAAGCTGAGGCCGAGGAAGAAGGCGGGAAAAACGCCGAGGAGGATGCCGAAGGAGAACACCCCCCGAAGGAGGCCGGCCAGGTTGAGTCCGGCGCCCGAGAAACCACAACCACAGTCGACCTGGAGGCAGCTGCAATCGGGGATGACTTCGCTGACCTTTCCCCCTTACTTTAGTTTTCTTTCTTGTTGTTTTTTTTTTTTTTAAAGAATGTAACCGGGCTACCTGTCCCACCTTATGTAACTCAGTTTATCATCAATGAAAAGTTTTGATTTCGTTAACTGTTGCACAGCTTGTTGGACTATGTTTCTTCATCTCAGCAGGAACCTTTAAGCAAAACGTCAACTACTTTAGCCGGGGTAAAGCACCTCGGCTAAATCTTTTGAGTTGGGCAAATCACCAACCCCTTTAGCCGGGAAAAAGCATCTTGGCTAAAGCCTTAAGCAAATCATCAACTCATTCAACCGGAGTAAAACATCTCGGTTGAAACCACAGAGTTGAGTAAATCATCAACTCATTTAACCGGAGTAAAACATCTCGGTTGAAACCACAGAGTTGAGTAAATCATCAACTCATTCAACTGGAGTAAAACATCTCGGTTGAAACCACAGAGTTGAGTAAATCATCAACTCATTCAACCGGAGTAAAACATCTCGGTTGAAACCACAGAGTTGAGTAAATCATCAACTCATTTAACCGGAGTAAAACATCTCGGTTGAAATCTTAGAGTCGAGTAAATCATCAACTCATTTAACTGAAGTAAAACATCTCGGTTGAAATCTCAGAGTTGAGTAAATCATCAACTCATTTAACTAGAGTAAAACATCTCGGTTAAAACCACAGAGTTGAGTAAATCATCAACTCATTTAACCAAAGTAAAACATCTCGGTTGAAATCTCAAACTAGGCATCGAAAACAACAAAATGCTTCAGCAAAGATAAGTCACTTCTATTATATTTGACAAAAAGAGTGTTACATTCGGAAGTGTGGGGAAAACAAATCCTTCCTCAAAAAATTACATAAGAACGAAAAATACTAAAAATAGTACAGTTTGAGGTTAGCCGCATTCCACGGCCAAGGTACGTCTTTGCCATCCAAATCTTCCAAGTGGTATGCCCCCTTGCCTGCCAGACTGGTTATCCTGTAAGGCCCTTCCCAGTTTGCCCCTAGCTTGCCTTCGCCCGGTACCAGCGTGTTGTCCATGACCTTCCTTAAAACCCAGTCACCCACTTTAAACAGTTTGGGGTGCACGGTTTTGTTGTATTTCCTGGACAATTCTTGTTGGTATGCGGCCACGTGGATCAAAGCTTTTTCTTGGCGCTCTTCAGCTAGGTCCAATTCCAGGGTGACTGCTTCAGAGTTCATCTCGGGCTCAAAATTTTCACTGCGGATGGTAGGCATGCCGATTTCCAATGGGATGACCGCCTCCATGCCATATGCCAGGGCAAAAGGAGTTTTCCCGGTGGATCGCCTCAGGGTCGTCCGATATGCCCAAAGGACACTTGGGAGTTCCTCGACCCATTTTCCTTTGGCTTTCTCAAGTCTTTTCTTTAACCCATCAAGAATGGTCTTGTTTGATGCTTCAGCTTGGCCGTTGGACTGCGGGTAAACCGGAGTGGAGTTGTAAAATTCGATCTTCAATTCCCCACAAAATCCTCTGAATAAGCGCCCGTCAAACTGGGTGCCATTATCAGAAATCAGAATCTTGGGAACGCCAAATCGCGTTACCACATTCTGCCAGACAAACCATTTGACGTCTTTCTCCTTGATAGTCGTTAAGGGCTCAGCTTCAACCCATTTGGTGAAGGTAATCCGTAGTAGCCGCAATGAAAAACTTCCAGTTGCCTGGTGCCGTTGGGAGTGGTCCCACGATGTCTACTCTCCACATCGCAAAAGGCCAAGGGCTAGTGAGGGAAAGAAGTTCTCTGGCCTGCTGGTGAATTTGGTGGGCGAACTTCTGGCACTTCTCACATTTTCTAACATATTTTTGAGCGTCCGCTTGCATGCATGGCCACAAATATCCTTGCGAGATAGCTCGATAGGCCAAAGATCTTCCCCCGATGTGACTTCCGCATATGCCTTCATGAATTTCGTACAGGAAAGCTTCCACGCTGTTTGGGTGTACACACTTGAGGTAAGGACTGGTGTATGACTTCTTATATAAAGCGCCAGATGGAGAGAGCCAAAACCGCTCCGACTTCACCCGGACTTTATGTGCTTCCTTTTTATCAGCCGAAAGGGTCCATTCTTTCAGGAAGAGGATAATAGGGTCCATCCAAAAAGGGCCAAGCTCGGTGCAAAGTACTTCAGTCTGCTCGGGTTCCTCGATACTAGGCCTTGGAAGAAACTCAATCATGAGAGGGCTGGGAGATGTTCTGTTGACTATGGATGCTAGACCGGCTAATTCATCCGCACGGCCGTTTTCTTCACGACCAATTTGTTGGATTATTGCCTAGAATCGCTTGATATGTTCTCTTACGAGAGCTTGGTACTTGGCCATTCTGTCGTCTTTGGCTTCGTATACCTCAGACACTTGGTTGACAACAAGTTGGGAGTCACTGTAAACCATCAGCTTGGATGCGCACAACTGAAGCGCGCTCTTAAGCCCGGCCAATAACGCCTCGTACTCAGCCTCGTTGCTTGATGCAAGGAATCCGAGGGTGATAGAATGCTCGATGGTCAAACCATCTGACGAGATCAAAACTATGCCGAGCCCGGCACCTTGACGATTTGAGGCTCCATCTACAAAAAGTTTCCACATTTCACCGACAAAGAGTTTCCAACACTCTGAGGGGTCTTGGGAGGCTTGAAGGTTGATGGGATCACAGGCACTTGGCTGTTCGGTTTCAGGTTCGCTGCTGTTCGATTCCACTTCATCCCCCCTTGGCGATGCGGTACTGGACCCAACAGGTTGGTCTGTTATGCCCAAGTCCGTCGTCGCATTGCCGAGCTGCTATACTATTCCGATAGGAGGTGCTATGGACGGGCGCGCAAGTTTCGCATCGCCACCATCACCTTGTTGTGCAATCTCCGTTGAGCCTTTATTCACTTCCTCGGCTACCGCGGTGAGATCCACCGGGCATACTTGGTGAATTCCAAGCGAGAATTCAGCAACGAAATTTGCCAATGCTTGTGCTTTTATGGCCGTTCGGGGTTGAAACTTGACGTCGAACTGTCCCAATTCGATCGCCCACTTCAGGATTCGACCGGAGAAATCTGCCCGCTCGAACAAGGCTTTGAGAGGGAATTCGATCAACACAATGATTATGTGAGCGTGAAAGTAGTGCGCCAATTTCCTGGAGGCCATCATCAACGCCAAAGCAAGTTTTTCCAGCGGCAAATACCTCGACTCGGCCGATAGCAAGGTTTTGCTCACGTAAAAGATAGGGAAATGCTGGATACCTTCTGACCGGACAAGCACCGCGTTAACTGCATGTTGTGAAACTGCCAGATATAAGTAGAGTTCTTTGCCGGGCTTAGATGTCACCAATAATGGGGCAGAAGACAAGTACGCCTTGAGCTCAGCCAAAGCCCTGTCACATTCCTCGTCCCATGAAAACTTGGATTTCAAGGCTCAAAAGAAAGGGCGGCAGCGATCTGATGAGTGGCTTATGAATCGGTTAAGCACAGCGGCCATTCCGGCCAGATGCTGCACGTCCTTCGCCGAGTTGCACTGCTTCAATTCTTGTATGGCTTTGATTTGTATGGGGTCCGCCTCGATGCCTCGGTTTGTGACTAGGAAGCCCAGGAATTTCCCGGATCCCATGCCGAAGGCACACTTCAACACATTCAAGCGTAACTTGTGCTGTTTGAGAATGGCGAACATCCCGGCTAGGTCGGACAAATGGTCTGTCTAGTGCCTGCTTTTGACCACCATGTCATCGATATAAGCCTCCATCGTCCGGCCTAGCAGAGGAGCGAACATTTTGGTCACCATCCTTTGGAAAGTTGCCCCGGCATTCTTCAAACCAAAAGGCATGACTCAATAGCAGAAGAGTCCCCTTGGAGTGGTGAAAGAGGTTATCTCACGGTCGGGGCCATACATGGCAATCTAATGATAGCCGCGGTAGGAATCCAAGAAACTGAGCCTGTTATGCCCGGCTGTTAGATCCACCAGCTAGTCTATTCTGGGCAGAGGAAAGCTGTCTTTAGGGCAAAGCTCAGTTGACGGTCTTGTAGTCAACGCAAACTCGCCACTTCCCATTCTTCTTGGTACTACGACCGTGTTTGAAATCCATCGAGGGTTGTGCATTTCCTGAATAGCCCGTGCTGCTTCAAGCAGGTTCCTTACCTCTTCCGCGACTACCTCGGTGTGATGAAGAGCCGATCTCCTTGTTCTTTGAATGACAGGGCATGCATCCGGAAAAACATTGAGTTGGTGGCAAATAAAGCTCGGGTCAACGCCGGGCATGTCGTACGGCGTCTAGGCAAAGACTTCGATATTCGCCATCAAGAAATCTACCATCTCGGTCCTTTCTTAGGCGGTAAGGCTTGACCCTAGCAAAAAGAATTTGTTTGGACTTTCGGTGTCGATCCGCACTTCCACCAATTCTTCAACAACCTTGTCCTCGGCCTTGGCGCCGACATCTTCAAGGACTCTCTGGTCTTCCGGACCTTCAATCATTTGGACGAAGCCTTTGGCAGCTCGGCTCCCGTTCACTGCCACGAAGCATTGCTTCGACATGACTTAATCGCCCCAAATTTCCTCAACTTCCCCAATAGCCGAGGGGAATCTCATAACCTGGTAGTAGGTTGACACTACAGCCTGCATAACGTGAAGCCATCCCCTACCGAGGATCAGATTGTATGTAGACAGCACCTTCAATACCCAGAACTCCACCTGCTTGACCACGGATCCGGCTTTGACCGGTAAAATTATCTTTCCCATAGGCCACTCCGGTTGCGAGTTGAAACCAACTAGTGGCGAAGTTGCCGGAGCCAAGTCTGTGTCCCAGAGTTTGAGTTGCTTGAATGCATCGTAGTACATAATCTCAACCGAACTTCCCTGGTCAATCAAGATGCACTTGACATCGAACTCTCTAACGCGAAGGGTGACCACTAGGGTGTCGTTATGTGGCGTTTGAATGCGCTCTCGGTCCCTAGTTAAGAAACTAATCACGTCTTTCTCCTCGATCTTCCCCTTTTTGACCGCGGGCTGGACTGACAAAACTTCCCTTATATGTTCCGCCTTTTTGATCATTCCTCGGAGCTCGCACACACGCGTCGGCTCCACTATGTTGTGGATCACATTGATCACTCCTTGAGGGGGCGCCTCTAAGTCATCCAAACCATTCGGATCAGCCGGGGTAGGATGCGCGGCTTTGATGCCCCCATCAATGTAAAGGTCTAAGTGACTGGCGGCGACTAACTCCTCCAAATGTTGCTTCAAAGGTAAACAGTCCTCTGTCCGGTGTCCTCACTCCCTATGATAAGTGCAGCGGTACCGCGGATTGAAGCCTTTTTGCGCATCGCCTAACTTAGCAGGAAACCGGACATAATCCTCGTCACGGATTTCACTAAGTATACGATATATTGGAATTTTAAATACCGTGGTGATGTCCGTCCGGGCGTTCAACCTTTTGTTGGCATCAGTTGCGTCATCACGGGGATATTCTGCTCGGTCATTGCGGCGACCTCTACCCCGGTTTCGATGATTTGTTCCACGGTCAGATTTCCCGGTGCGATCATTTGGATGGTTAGTCTCCTGTCCGACCGCGTGTACCTTGCCAGCCACCCTCTTGTCTGTTACCACCGGATTTGTCTTCACGGTGGATGCCGCCGCATCATCCTCTACGCGGAGGTGCTCATTGATGTGCTGCATTAGTTGCTCCATCGACGTCGGCTAGTTCATTGTAAGTGAGTCCCTCAGCCTATGCTCGACTGGGAGACCGCGCTTATATTGGGTGATTGCCAGGTTGATCGGGTAATCTAGGATTTCGTTGAAGGTTTCCCAGTACCTAGAGTTGTATGCCTTGAGGGTGTCACTCGACTCCATCTTGACACTTAGAAGGTGGTCCACTTCTTTTGGCGTTTTGGAGTTGGTTTTGAAACGAGTCACGAATGCTTCCACCAACTGCTGCCACCTCTCAATGCTCTCTTCCGGGAGTCTCTCAAACCATTTCAAGCCCAGTTCGCCCAAGCTGGATGGAAAAATAAGGCACATAAGAGCATCATTACGCCTGTGTCTGGCTATGACCTGCCGAAAGTGGCTTACATGCATGTACGGATCGCTCTTGCCGTCACAAAGTGTAAACTTGGGCTGGTGAAAGCCTGTTGGGAGTGGCGCAGTTTCTATTTCAAGGGAGAAGGGGGAGGCGTTCAGCCTCGCCAAGTCGGCGTCCAAAGGAACTGGTACAGTCAAACGGGGTGGCGGCATCATAACCTTCTCACTATGGTGACCTCCGTAAGATAACCGCTGGAACGCTGGCACCCTTTCGGCCTCCCGTCGGCGAGCTCGCTCCTTCAGGACATCCCTCAAGTCCTCTGAACGGACGGAATAAGAATATCACGAAGTGGTCGACGGACGTGAGGGATGGTAGGTACTGTCTTGCGCGCTAGACTTCTCTGCAGGCGTGTTAGGTCTCCACCCCTATAGCTTCTGGTGATAGAAAGGGAGGGAGTGTGCCGCTGGCTCTGGCTGCCTGAACGGCGGGGTTGGGTGCGCTCACCATGGTCTCCCACTCCAGCAACACCCTTCCCTTTGACCTGGCGTTTGAGAGCTTCCATCTCTGCCGCCATTCTCTAGATGACGGTGTCTTGGTCCTTTAACTTGTGCTCCAAACGTCGAGCATCCGATTCTCTCCACCGCCGGGGTCCGTCTGAGCTCCGTGAGCGACCAAAACTTCTGGCACGCTTGTCTCGTGCATCTCTCGGAAGTCCTCCTGGGGAAGTTTCCAAGTCCACCATGTTCGGAACGGCGGGGAGTCCGTCTCTCCGTCTAGCTGACTCCGGGGTTACACCGTCAATGGCAGACAACGGTATTTCGTCGTTGTTCGCCATGAGAGGCGATCAGATGAGCTCGGAGGACAAGGTTTTGTCTGTAAAAATGTTCCCACAGACGGTGCCAATTGTACGGGGAGCAAATATTCCACAATGCCCGTACTCCTTTCGTCCTAGCTTCGCTTCTATCCGATCAACCTGCGAACGCAGCGGCGGTGAACTACCCGGTAGTGTGTTGCCAGAAAACCCCTTCGACGGTCAAGTTAGCTCACACTCAGAGATAGAGAGAGAGAGAGAGGAAGAGTCGAGTGTTTGGGTTTTTCTCACCAAATGATGTTTCATCCCCAGCATGGGGGGCGCAGTCATACTTATATACTTTCTGCACTCAGCTCTGCACCCATTAGTCTGTTGACACGTGGAGCTGCTCTCCCATCTGTCAGCACAAATCCAGCTAACACCACCTAACCAAACCGCCAGACAACGTTAGCGGGAACTAGGCAGCCCGGCGGCATCACCTCAGCCTCATCCGACCGTGCTGCATAACGAGTCCGAGGGCTCCACTCGCCGAGCTCCATCACAACCGAGCTTAGTAGTATTTCAGTAGAGCCGAGTTCAAGACAAGTCGAGCCGGTAAACAGAAGGCCTTCCGCCGAGCTAAACGTGTGAACCATGGAACCCGGGTTGGCAGGCGACCATCTCGGCCAAGTAAGCTCGGCCCAAACACGAGGCCTGATCCTTGACCGAGCAAAACCGACTCTGGACATGGAAAAGCCCAAGTAGCCCGGTCCAAACATGGTCCTGGGCCTTGACCAAGCAAAACCGCCTCTGGACAAGCCCAAGTTAGCTCGGCCCAAACACACTCGAACATCACCTGCCCGGCCTCTACCACGGCCCAAACCGGCTTATAAATCTCCCTCTCAACTTAGTTCCACCAAATATTGGCATTTCCCCAAACTTGATGGGATGCTACCATGAAGATTATTTATGGATCATCTAAGAGCTGTTAATGAAGTCAAATTTCCAAAAGACCATGGTATAGTCCCCATAGAATTTATTAACTGATGTTTGGTTTGGTTTTGGGAAAGTAGTTTTTAAAAATTGTTTTGGGGAGAGAGTTTAGAAATTTTTTTTGTTTGTTTGGTTGTGTATTTTGAAAGTAATTTTAGAATTTGGGAGTTTGAAATGATTTGATAGTTTGTTATAATTGAATAGATGTGTGTAAAAGAAAAAAGTGATTGAGAATGAGAGAGGAGAGAGAAAAAGTGATTGATTGATAGGTAAGAGAGAGAAAGTGATTTTGAAAATTGTTTTGGAAAATTTACAAGCCAAACAAATTTTTGAAATTTTTTTTCCCAAAATCACTCTACAAATCCAAACCAAACACACCCACAATTTTTTTAACTTTTGAAGCTTCCCAATATCAGCAAGAATGTTACCTGTGAATTGGTTGTTTGACATGTCGAGAAACTGCAAATTTACCAAATCCCCATTCTAGTTAGGATGCTTCCAACTATTTTCTTGTTCTGCAAGCGAAGTTTACCAAGATTAGTGGAGAAATTACTGATTGATTCAGGAAACCCCCTCCAAAGTTGTTGCTGCTCAGATCAAGGAAGTTCAAATTGGTGGCTTGGACCCACGAGTTGAGAAAATTCAAGTCACCAGCTTCTCCAATTCCGAGATTATTATATTGAAAGTTTAACCGTACAAGATCATGCATATGTTCCAAAGAAGGCACTCTTCCAATAAATTTATTGCTTCCAAAGTCCAGGTGATATAGCTTGGTGGCATCAGACATTGAAATAGGAATGGACCCAGTAAACAAGTTCAGTCCACTGTTAAGCCATTAAAGATTAGGAAGAGTAATTCCAATGTTTGAGGGAAGCGTCCCCTGAATTTGGTTCCAAATATATCAATAACTGTGATGGAAGAGAGATTAAAGATGGAGGAAGGAATGGAACCAACCAACTTGTTTTGCGTCAATGCAAGACCGTTTAAATTTGTCAATTGGCTCAGGGTTTTAGGTATATTCTCATTGATACCATTAAAGATGCATAGAACATAATTAGAGATGATAGATTACCAAAAGTAAAGAGGACACCTCCGGTTCCCATGAGTTCTTTACTTATTCCCTATTGGTTATGGGATTGCAAACGATGGGACCAAGTATTCCCCAATAAAAACTCACGGTAAACAAATTCGGGTAAAGAAGGGTACATTTTCATGCAGAGAGATATTGATGCAAAGGAAAGCCTCTACGGCATTGCTGTGGATGCTTCATATCCCACTGCATAAAGTTGAATATTACAAGTAAATGAAGGTAAAACTATAGATATCGCTGGTTAATGTGGCTTCTCCGCAACTCTTGTTTGCTCACTAATAGGGCATGGCAAGAACGTGTATGTAGTACATCACTGTGCATTGAATCATGGTCTTGGCATATATATATAGGCCAAAGAACCATTGAAACCTTTGAATCATGTTCATATATACATGGGGAATATGATGTGTTTCTTTCCCTCAATTCACTCACTTTCAATACAATCCATTTAAGTTGTGGGCCCCACCAAATTCCCAATCCAATCTCAAATTTGTACCGCCTCACTTTGCCAATAATACCTTCAATTATATTATAACTACACAAAAGCATTGCTTCAAATTTTATTTTTTCCCAAAATTACAAACACTGCATATAATAATATCTCGTTCATTCATTCGCAGAAGCACAAAACACAAAGCAATTTACAAATATGGATTAACAGAGTCAAAAGTAGACCAGACAAACCTTTTCTGGTGCTCCTACAATTTGAAAAAAAACTTCTCTCCCTCAAACATCTCCTCTTAAACAGAAACTAGCTACAGCACAAACTAAATGTTGTCCTTCAACACCTAGTTGCCAGACTGACGCAACTCTGGCCGAACAAAGTCAGCATCAGGGGGCACAGAGATGTCAACAGTAGGTCTCAGTCGAGCACAAACTTCCATCGCCCCATGCACGGGATCTGACAAGAAGTTGCTAATAAGGTCCTGGTCGATGGGATCACCATTGTCTACCGCCACAAAGGCCTGCTCGGTCAGAATGAAGTCAAAACGCGGAGCCCACTTCCTGGATCCTAGCCGAGCTGTGGTTGAACAGTTATCAACCATGAACGAGACTCCACGGGCATGCATGAATGGATTCAAAGAATCCACAGCCTCGATTACGCTTTCATTGATGATCTCAGAGTAGGAGTGTCCTTTCTTCCTCAAAACCTCAATCTGTTTTCATATATAATATATATATATAAATATAATTTACAAAAATTATGTCAGACCAAATGGTTGAAGATAACAAATGTTCTCAGTGCAATATTAGTGTTCTAC
The DNA here is from genome assembly GCA_030407325.1 of Camellia japonica. Classification (NCBI taxonomy): domain Eukaryota; kingdom Viridiplantae; phylum Streptophyta; class Magnoliopsida; order Ericales; family Theaceae; genus Camellia; species Camellia japonica. Next base: position 51,471,246 of record JAPPVO010000029.1, read on the forward strand.
AATATAAATATCTTTCTTTTCACCATGTGAATTTCCAGAAGATAAAAATTAGACACAAATTCAAAAGAGATGCCATTATTTGATTCAACCTAACAGAGATCTATCCAATAAACCATGCTTCTTCATTGACCATGCTTAAATGAACACTGTTTTAAAAGCAAACCTAGCAATTTAAGTACAGTGCATGGTGACTCCTTTAACGGTACAATCCAAAGTCAACACACTAACGTAGAACGGTGCTTACCTGGGCCATCATTAATGCCACATAGACACCAGCTGTGAAGGAACATAAAGGGCCTAGGTCACCCGCTGGACGTGCTGCTCGAACCCGTTCACCTACTTTCCACATCTTTGTCTGATCAATTTTACCCATTGGGAAAGCTGGCAACCCATCCTTTTCCTGTAAGATTTGAGGGAGGTGGGGAAGCAAAGGCATTCAGCGACACAAGTAAGAAAATATCTCATATCACTAATAATTTTTAGCATCATCATAAAGAACACAAAGGTTCACAAGCCTGTATATAACATAACACGCATTGTACCTACCATATTTTGACACGTATGCAAAAAATAGAAAACATACATAAAAGCGACGCCCAGCCAAGACAACACTCCGGATCTCACTACAGCTGGCTACATCCTCATAGCACTCATATAATATATGCATGGAGGGATAGTAAGAGGCACTATATGCAACCTCAAACTCCCTTTTGCTATCTTCTGACAATGAATTATACACCGCCAACATGCCCTGTCAGAGGGAATAAAACAAGCAACATACGGCTAGGTAAACATACTCGTTTTGAAAAGATAAAGAAATTCAAAACTGGTAAAGAATCGAGGCACAAAAATTCTTGTAAGGGATGAAATCCAAGATTTTGATCACTAACCTGAGTTGATATGATCTTCGAAATGTTCCCAGTTATGCACTCAACAGTATTCTTGTAAGCCAAATCTTCACTCATTCCATTTTCAGTATACCTTCTGAACAAGGTCTCAACAATTCCATGCACAGCACCGAGTAAAATTCCTATGAATCAAAACAAACAGATCTTGGATATAGCATTGTGGTGAATAACAAAATAAGAATGAAGAAAACCACAAGCACCTCGCTCGCCAAATATGTCACTCTTGTATTCCTGTTCCAGTGTAGTGGCAAATGTAAAAGGAGAACCAAGGGCAACTGACCATCCAAGGGCAACATCAGTGGCTTTGCCATCAACATCCTGTCCACAAAGATGTTGAGTAGCTAAAGTCAAATGAAACATACAGAGGCAATAAGAAAACACAGAGGGTTTATATACCTGGTGTACGCCAAAACTAGAATTTATTCCAGCACCATTTATCTCTTTTCCTTGAACATAGAGTCTCCTCACAGACGGACCCATTCCCTTGGGACATACAGCTATCACACTCATGTTCTTGGGGAAATCAAGACCCATTGACTGCAAATGGCCAAGAAGAAACCCATGGGACAGCCCAAGTATGCTGTTTGGCTTCATGTGTTTGAATATTTCCTCATAATTATCAGCCTGCAATTAATATTGAAATCAAGAACAAGTACAAGAGGACTGAATAGAATAAAGAACATAACACACACCCACATCATGTTAAAATGTACAAATCATCTAACCAACACCATTATATTCATCATTACTAGGCCTAAATTGACTACAGTCCAACTAAGTCTCATAATCTTGTCATTATTATGACAAGTCACTTCTTTTTCCTTTTTTTTTTTAGTAGGTGCATGATTTGTTTATATTTACCTCTATTTGGCCTTCACTTGCACTGAGTTGTATTTTTTTTTGCTTTTCTTCCTCTTTGAAGGATCCCTGATCCTTCTTTCCATGAATTCTGTCATTTTGATAAATATGCTGGCTTTTTTTTGTTCTTTAAAATAAACTATATGCAAGCCACTAATATCAATTTAAGATTTTATAGATCTAAATTATCTCTCATCTTGCATTCATATATTCACAACATATAATTGAAGAGATTCATCATTTGATCACTTTACCTATTACACAAGGCACAGAAAGCAAGACCAGGAATAGGAGAACCTGCTAGCTTTCTGGATGATGCAAGTTATTTCACATCCAGCATCAGGAGCAGCAGATTTGGCAGAATTAAATATCTTCTAGATGCAGCATTAAAGAGAAAGTGCAGAAGTTATGAATTCATAGATCATATTCACTCTTTTTTTTTCTTTTTTTTTTGGAATAAATAGGAGTAACTTTATTAGAAAAAGAGCATAAAGACGATGCTAACAAATACATAGATCATATTCTCTCTTAAACCCCAATAGCTGTGAAGGCAGGTTTAGGAATAAGAATTCACTAATTTAATGCTATACTTAAATTTTGAAGCACAGAAAGCAAGAACAGAGAAACTAATAATATTTATATGTAGTGATTTCTTCTACATTCAGCAATAAAAATAAAAAGAAAGAAAAAGATACTAGATTTTAAAATTTCAAGAGGACACAATTTCATATGCACCATTAAAGAAGCACACAAAGTTAGTTACAGTTTTAGGATCATATTCTCAGTTTTTCTTACTTAAAACCCTGATAGTTGCAATGGAGAAGCATGGGAATGTATAACCATAAGCTTTTTTTTTTCCAAATTAGTTGGGGTCTCTCAGAATGTGTAATCATGTAGCAACATCACCTCAACTTTACAATCTAAAAACCTGTGCTGCATCAGAAATCAAGAGCAGCACCAAATCACTGCCAGATATTGTCTCCCATATGTCACCAAGGGTTCCATTCTCTTCACTAAAACCAGCAGCGCGTGCCTCAGCAAAGGAACAAGAACCCTTCCTGAGACCAATCTGTATTACAAAGCAAACACAACAAACATGTTAAAGAGAGACCAATTCACAGAACAAAAAGGGAGAAATAAATATAATATCAAAAGTAAAAGTAATGCAAACAACACCTTGACCACAATGTCTGATTTTGCTTCTGCAAGAGAATCCCTCAGATTCTGTGCCTGAGCAGGGCCCTAAATGAAAAAGAATGATGTTTCTCATTATATTAATAGATATTCTTATTAACAATGTTCATCTATTAAAATCCCACATTCATGACAGCACTAATAAATTGAATTTAGAGTATGAAAATTCATTAATCCAACCAAATAGAGGGAAAATGTTGCACATTTAGACAAAATTACCAATATATCCCTTCACTCACAACAAGTTACACAAAACAATGCCAACAAATGCATTTACAAATGTATCAGGCCAATATCAAAATCACTATATTTTTGCATTAATTTCCTCAGTCCAAAATCAAATCAATAAATAATAATAAATAAAATAAAAATAAAAATAAAAAACAGATCTTCTATTCTTTTCTTTTCTTTTCTTTTTTAAATAGGTAGTCAGTTCATTTCTGGAGCAGACCACCATTTGTAAAACCACTACCTATGTTTGGTTTGGTTTTCAGAAACTTGTTTCAAAAATTCTTTCTAAAAAAGTAAAAATTAGTTTCATGAAAAAATTAAAAACACTTATCATTTTTATATAGTTCTATCTTTTTGGATGACAAAAATAATTTTTTAAATTTATTTTTGTCAAACTAGTTTCTAGTTTTCCAAAAAAAAAAAAAAAAAAAAAGAAGATTTATAGATTGAAACCAAACATAGCCATATCCCCCCCCCCACTGGCTCAAAGAGAAAAAGAAATTAAAGGTTTGTTCTTTCAAATTTGTAGATTCCATGAGTTCATTCATAAAAATTTACACCCATCAATTACCCCAGCAAATAAAATTAATATATATATAATATCATGAATAGAAGTAAACACAAAATCAGAACAACGCTGCATTGCATAACAACAACATAAATTACAAGCTGACATCAAAATAGGACAAAACTTAATGCACTATTTATTCCAATAGAACAAGGAAAATGTTAAGATCAGGAAAAAAAATGCATTTTGATAGATAATCGAGGCTTTACCATCGTCTAGAGTTTCAAAACAAAAATGTAAATGAACATATTTTCCAACTTCAAAATGTTTTGTAATAAGGGTTTGGATTCTCTCAAGTTGGCCATCTCAATTAAGAAAACATTTGGTCTTGGCAGGCCCATTTTGGGGCCAACCTTGGTGATCCTAACCGTTCACTTTTTAAAACTCAATGGGTAGAATATTCATGCAAAAGATAAAACGATAAAACATTAGTAAATATATGTTTGGATCACATTTGTATTACAAAAAATGGATCGTTATTCTTGAAACTATAATTGTCGTCCATTTTTTTAAAACAAATGTAATTCAAATATATAGCAACCAATGTCCGATCATCTGGATTTTTTACAATAAATCCTAAAGGTGTGTTTTGAATTATGGATTTGAATAGAAATTTGGAAAGAAAAAGGAAAAAGGAAAAAGATGACGACAATGTGAATGAAATAAGAGCATCTTATTCTTTTTTCTCATCTTCCAACTTCGGCAAACACAAAACTTGAGTTAAAAATTCGAAGGTTTGAGTTCTCTGTTGCTTGCGGCGTTGGCTAAACCAAGTTTACCTTTTTGGAAACAAATATTGCAATTTCCTTTTTTCCCAATCTAAAATATATATATATATATACCCATCATGCCGTGTGCAATAAACATTAAATTCAATCTTGAATATTATATATTAACATTTTGCTCCAATGCTTTTCACTCCACAAACACAGGAACAGTAAAATACAATAATCGCATAAATAAAATAAACAAAAAACTAATAACAATAATCAGAAGTGTTACAAGATCAAGGTAATGAAGGAATGACCAATACCTGTGAACCCCAGCCGATAACACCAATTTGCTTAATGCCCTTGAAGGCATCAGGTAGCAACGGAAACAGATCCCTCCCTCCTCTAACAATATACTACAAATGCACAACACAATCATCACACACACACACACACACACATATATATATATATAGAGAGAGAGAGAGAGAGAAATGTTGAGAGAGCAAGTGAGGAAATGGAGAAAACACCTCGTCATGGCCAGCAAGAGTAATTTTCTCCTTCTTGAACACTGAGCTGTCAAAATCAAGTGAAGTCATCTCGGGCATAGAGACCATGCGAGCTCCTAGAGCTGAGCCTAACCCAACCCTATTTCCAAGCATGACTTGAGCTTTGAGAGACTTCAAAGCTGTCTTCGAAGACGAAGACGAGAGAAACCCAAGATTGAAACCTAGGGTTTTGGAGGCAGGCTTCAGGGTTTTGGAGGACGAAGATGCAGAACCAGCAGCAGCCGCCACTGAGGGAGAGAAGGAAGTAGCCGCCGACATGGATGACTGCGACTGAAGAAATCATTGAGAGATCAGGCAGCGATAAGTAGGGGTGTGTGCAGTGTGATTCAGTGCTGTTTAAGCGTAAAAGAGAAATCATGCGGCGGGTGGCAGATTGACAAATTTGTCACTAGAAACCACCATTTTTCTATCAAAAACCGACAAATCAGTTGGCAAATAACAGCATTTTCAACTTGGCAGTTCGGGAGGTTTGGCGAATTATAGAAAACTTGTTTGGGGTGTCCTAAATAAGTGTACTTTTTTTCTTTTTAGACTAAAAAATTGAGGAAGAAAATATGGATGTTTGAGTTAACTTTTTGACTTTTTATGGAAAAATGTGTAATAAAAAATTGTAAAAATTGATTTGTAGGGAAAAATTAGTATTGGAAGTTGTGCAGCCGTAATTGTTGACTTTTGGTGAATAGTGTTAACTTTTTAACTTTTTGAGTAACTTTTTGACTTTTTGGCTTTTTTGATACATGCCAAACTTGGCCTTAATTCAAATTACAAAACTTGAATCAAATATTTAAAAAAAAATAATTTATAAATCAACTGAACCAATCAAAATTAAAATAGATATCCATTATTTTCTTCTTTGTCCTCGAGCTCTTCTGCTCCCACTATACACACTGCTGATGGTTCTCATATGCCTGTTAGTCATATTGGCCAAATCTCTACTTCCACTGTGTCCCTTTCTGATGCTTATCATATTCCTTCTCTTAAAATGAACCTTATCTCTGTTGGTCAATTATGTGACCTTGGTCTAACTATTACTTTTTCTGCTACTGGTTGTTTGGTGCAGGACCCTCAGACGAGACAGATCCTTGGGATAGGCCGTAAGCATGGACGTCTGTTCGAGCTTCTCCACCTTCGCAGTCCGCAAAAATCATCTCCTGTTGCTGCTGCATCTACTATGTCTCCTTTTCATCTTTGGCATTGTCGCTTAGGACATGTCTCTTTTAGTCGTTTAAAAAATTTAGTACATTCAACATTGACAAACTAGCAAATTAAAATTCCAACAATCCAAACAAATTATATAATAACAATCCAAAACCACTGCCTAAACCTTCCAAGTGAAAAAAAAAAGAAGAAAGAGTTAATTTGCTTCTGTGCCACCACAATCTCTCTTTTTAAGTTGATCAGGTTTGTTGGTTTATATATATATATATATATGGGGGCAGCTTGCCTCTAGTCCTTAATCGAACTGGACGATACTGTTCGGCCTGTAAGAGCTCACCACAGGTCCCGTTTTGATAATCGGAGCCGTTCAATGTGTAGAACTCGTCGAGTACTATATACTTGTAAAAAATCATTTTGATCAGATATCGATAGCTATCTCATCTTATCAGTTTTTTGTCAACCGTTAATTTGTTCCCCGTCCATTTTTTTTTTATACAAAACTAATTTGATCACATAACTATCGATATCCGATCAACGTAATTTTTTACAAGCATATAATAATCGACGAGTTCTACATATTCAACAGTTTGGATTATTAAAACAGGACCCGTAATAGCCCCACGGGCCGACAGTAACATCCAGTCCGATTAAGGACCGGAGGCATGCTGCTCCCTATACACATATATAGACGAATTTTTTTATCATCCAAAAATAAAATAATCATTCTTACCAAATTTATCACCAAAAAAAAAATAATCATTCTTACCCAGTTATTAGTACAAAATAAAAATTGAGTTTAAGTTTTTCAGATTAAGTTTTTTAAAAACTGAATTTTTTTATTTTCGTGTTTTTTTTAAGTGAATATTTTTAAAATTTTAAATTTTTTTTTTACTTAGGGGTTGTTTGGGATAATCTAAATAAGTGTACTTTTTGTTTTTTTACGAAAAGATGTGCAGAAAAGTAGAGAGATGATGTGATGAAAAAAAGATAAAAAGATGGATTATTTTTTGATTGCCAAACTTGGCCTTACTTAGATGTATCTAAAAAAGAAAAAATTATGAAAAAATATTTTAAAAAATTAATAAATACATAAAAATACCAAAAAAAATATACTGAATTCTCATATTTTTTAATATTTTTAGTATTTAGTAAATTTTAAAAAAAAATTCACAAATTTTTTACTTTTTAAATTTATGTTAGGTATGTCTAAAAATTAAAAAAATTACTTAAAATATTAAAAAATTTAATAAAAACAAAAAAAATACGAAAAAGAAGAAAATAGAATTTTCTGAAAAGTATTTTTAAAAACTCGAATCAAGCAATTAGAATACAATTTAAAGAAGAATATTACTTGACAGTAGAATATTTAGTCAGTACATTGTTAAAATCACTCAATGTTCATCAAATATAAGAATTTTTCAACCTCTCACAACTTCACAATAAACAGAATCAGGTCAGCAAAAAGAAACAGAATGTGAGAGAGAGAGAGAGAGCGCAAAGAGAAAGAAAGAGAGACTTACCAAATCGGCAAGCTGTATGGCGATCTGAGAGGAGACTAGCTGGCGGCGGCGGCGGCGGCAATCGGCAAGGTGAGGAGGAGCGAGACGGAGACACAGAGTTCGTAAAATGAATGAGATGTTTTGGGACTGTGGATTAGGTTAAGGAGCCGTAGCACTTAAAATCAGCTTACACGAGGCTACTATTTTAGTAATTTTTTAATTTTTTTTAGTTAAAATATGAATTTAAAAAAAAATTACGAATGCTGTTACGAAACCCGCACATGTACTGTAAAATGGGCCTATTTCAAAATTCATTTTTGATAGTTTTAACTGTTTAAATTTTACAATATATAAAATTAAACATATTTGTAAAAAATCAAGTTAATCATATATCATTTATCTATTCATTCACTAACATTTATATTTATTTTAATACTTTAAATCATAATTACTATTTATTTTTATGGATACAAATGTAAGTGGATGAATGGGTAAACAATATTCGATTAACTTGATTTTTTTACAAGTATGTTATACTTATGTATTTTAAAATGTAAACGGTTCGTATTATCAAAATTGGCCCATTTCGCCACATAGCAGCCCACGCAGCAACATTCCCAATTTATAAAAAAATTTAGTATGTTTAGAATAACTTTTGATTTTTTACAAAAAGATATGCAAAAAGTAAAGACAAAATGAAATCTTTGACTTTTTGGTATAAATTATAGATTTTTTAGTTTTTTTAATAATTTTTTGACTTTTAAACTAAAACAAGCACATGCTTAAAACAACTTTTCGCTTAAATTGAGCTGTTTTGGTATGTTTGGTAAAACTTATGGAGGTATATTATAGTTTTAATTAAACTATTTTCAACTTAAATTTGTAAGCAGCTCGGGGGGTGCTTTTTGATTTCAGCTTATGCACACAGCTGAAGTGGGGGGCATAAATGACTTAAATGTCCCTCTATAACTTCAAAAATTACGAAAATGCCATTATATAAACCCTTTTCTCTCTTGACCTAACACCCTTCTCTCCTCTCACACGGCACTTCTCTCTTCTCCTTCCTCTCTGGCGAACGATGAAGAACTGCCTCCACATCTCCAAGATCACAGGCGATCGTTCACTTTGGTTCCCTGTTTTCCGTTGACCTCCACCAAAAAGGTAAGATTTCAAACCCTATGTTTGTTATATATATATATATATATATACACACACATCGAATTTAGGGTTTGTTTTTGTTTTTGGTTGCTCTGTGAAATGGTGTGCATCCGATTATTGAGAAGCTCTCTCTCTCTCTCTCTCCCTTCTCTTTCTGATTACTGTGAAATGGTGCATCCGATTACTGTCAAATGGTGTGCATCCGATTACTGAAATGGTGTGCTCCTGTTTTCAGGCGATCATTTTTTGTTTTTGTTTTTGAAAATCTGTAGTTAGATTTTGTATATAAGTAGTATTTGTGTGTGAAATTAGCTGAAAAGCTAGTGTTTGTACGTAAGTAATTTTCATTTTTTTCAAATAATTGAGGTTTAAAATTTAAAAAAAAAATTACTTTCTTTTCCTTCATTTTCTCAGTATTATCTAGGGTTTTTAATTCTTTTATTGTTCTTATTTATATGTATTTTTAGATTTTGATGGCATTACTTTGGTGAAGCTAGGGTTTTATGCAATTTCTAATCATTTTTGAATTAAGGAATGTCATTCTTCTAAAATTTATACATGTTCTTCAAATTCTGGGTCATATTACAAAGATAAGTGTTCTGGTTTGCATTTCCAATGTCCCAAACAGATTCTGGAAAAACTAGTTAGTAATTAATTGTAAATGATATATATATGTTGCAAAATTATATTGGTATGGCCCCAGTAGTTGACCTACAACCTAAATTTTTTTCTGGTAAATGAATTACATTAAATTTTCCACCTATGCACCCAAGGCAACCCCAACTTGCTCTAACCTAAACCAACTCTCTACCCACAAAAATGTTTATTTTGCAGATGAATGTAAGAATTATTTGTGATCCCCATATTGAAAATAATGCATTTTATTAGATGTATGTCAATTCAAACTCAAAATCAGATTAGAAGAAATGGTGTGCATCCATATATAAGAAGCAACCGCAAATACTATTTTCATTTCAAGGTAATAATTAACTATAAATGGAACTTGGGTGTTACATATAATTAATGCTATTAGGATATTTCTAATAATGAATAAATATATTTTTATTCTAAATTTTGTAATAGGATTGTATTGGAGCAATTGACGGAACATACATCAAAGTATACATATTTCCAGATAAGCAACCTCGTTTCATAGATAGAAAGGGGTATACAACTCAAAACATAATGGCCGCATGTGACTTTGATATGTGTTTCACATTTTGCTTGCCGGGATGGAAAGAAAGTGCACACGATACTCGGATCTTCTTAGATACAATTAGGAATCCTAGTTATAATTTTCCAAAACCACAAAGAGGTAACTGTTTTACATTTATAATTACTTACTTTAATTTTATTTTGAAATTTTAAAATGGATGAGTTTTACTTGGTGGATGTTGGGTATCTAAACATAAAAGAATATCTTGTACCTTACAAAGGAGAGAGATACCATCTAGTTGAATTTGAACATGGTCAACCCCCCTAAAATGCACAAGAAAAATTTAACCAAGCACATTCATCACTTAGAAGTGTAATAGAAAGAACGTTTGGGGTTTGAAAAGTAAAATAGCCGATAATAAAGGATATCCCACCAAACTACAAGTGGCCAACCCAAGTCAACTTGTTTGTGCAATAATGGCAATTCATAATTTCATCCGACGAAGTAAGTTTCGCGATATTGTATTTGACTCTTATGATAATTCACGGATTATGTGCCTAATGAAAAGGAAGGATCAAGGTCTTAACAAGCACGCCATGGAAATCATATTGAAGGTGATGACAACGAGATGAAAGTGAGGAGACATAATATTTTTATGTCAATTTGCAGATGAAATTAGGAGTTATCCAATATCTAAAAAGTTTTATTTTTATTACCTTAATAGTAATTTATTGTATTTTTATTGCAATGATATTTTTTTGTTCCCTTGTGAACTCAATATTAAAAAAATAAATAAATTGAGGTAATGTAAAAATGTACCAATATAGGTACTAATTATATTAACTTCCATTAATGAAATAATTTTTTCAAAATTTAAAGTGAAGAAAATGACAAAATTACAATTTTTATGTTCATAAGGGCAAAAATGACAATCACACAGCAAAAAGCTATTTTTACAGCTTATTTACCAAAAACTACTCTGCTGCTTAAATCCATAATCTCACAACTGCACCAAACAGGTTACCAGCTTATGTTCACAGCTGTAAGCTATAATGTATAATCACTTTCCCATAACTCTACCAAATGGGGCCTAGTTGGGAATTGATTGTGTGTGTGCCTGTGAATGTATTTACATTTGGTTTGATAGCCTTAGAGCTTATTTGGCATGACCTACACATTTTTTTTTTTTAAATCTTTGCAGCAAGTTCCTCTTCAGTTGAAAATTCAATTAGAGGATACTATTAGGAGCTCATTATAGAGCTTGCATTGATAATCTAAACCATTCACTATATAAGGCTCGTCAAATATTTTATCCTTACAAAAAACCACATCAATTGAATATCAATAAACACTTGATCGAATCACATTTGTATCAACAATTTATTTTAAAAATTATATTTACTGTTAACACAAAATTGATTAGATCAAGTGAATATCGATACCCCATCAATATGATTTTTTACAAGAATGAAGTACTCGACAAGCCCTACATATTAAACGGTTCGGATCATCGATGCGAGCTCCGTGGTGAGATCACGGAGGCCCAATAGCACCATCCAATTCGATTTGGACTGGAGAGGAGCCTGCTCCTTTATCTTTTTATTTTTTTGGGTCATATCACCTTTTTACTTTTCTATACATTTTTTTGTAAAAATACTTATTTAAATCATCACAAACAACTCATTAATGTAAGAGTTAGATAAAGATAAATATAAATACATAAACTAATGGTGAGGCAGTTAGCAGGTTGATTTTTTGGAACCGTGCTGACTCGTCACAACCAAAACCTTCACCCGTCCCGCTATAATTCAAATAAAGCGTACTTCAGATGATTTTGATTGTATTTTTCACAATCCTAATAATAACCGAGTGTATAAATTTGAGATTTCTATGATGCGCAGCGTGCATTGTGCAACTTATAAGAGTATTTCTAATCTTTTATCTTTTCTTTTATCAAATTTAAATTTGATAAAAAAAATATTCAAAAATAATCAAATCAAGAGAGAGTTATTTTTTTTTCATCAAATTCAGAACTCATCAAATCTTTTTATCAAATTTGAATTTGATGAAAAAAAAAATTAAAAATGAAACATTGGAAATTATTATTTTTTCATCAAATTTGATGCAAAGAAAAAATTAGGATAATATACAAAAAAATTTAAGAAAAAATTAATAAAAAATTTAAAATAATTCATATCAAATTAAATTTTTTACTCAAAATTAGATGAAAAATTAGTGAAAGATTGGAGCGCACACAAAACAAAACTTGTGTGAATTTAGTAGACGTGTGAGTACATTATCTTCGTGCCACATGGTTCACGAGTTGTTAAGGTAGTGTTTGGTTGTGAAAAGGAACCCAAGAGGGTGTGTCACTTTGGTAAGATTTTGGGCATAAGTCTTAAGGTCTCAAGTTTCACTCTCTTTAGGGCCCGTCATTCAAGCAACAACACATATGATTAGTAGAACGAACATTCTAAGCCTAGGCAAACCGTACCTACTGTTAGGAGTATGGGTTTGAATTCCCGCCTTTATACGAGTCCGTAACTTACCGCTATATGATTGAGTGATCCTGCTATGTAGCAACCAGCTAAGAATGATCTCTACAATCTCAACTCCCTGTAGGGTATACCCTCAAAAGTTACTCCTATATAGTTAGACCTTTTGGTTGTGAAAAGGGAAAATTAGGTGTGTTTTTTTTTATTATTTTATTTTATCCATATAAGGCAAGTACATCAAAGACTTTTAAGATTAATAAGGTTAGTTCAATGGTAATATTTTCAAATTCTTTACTCAAAAGTTTGGGTTTAAGTCTTTATAACCTTTAGTTGGGGTTAAACATAATTCTTAGCACCTGACATAGGGGCGATGAGATTCCCTACAGATCCGTTGTGGATGCTAAAGGGTAATACTTCCAAACGAGTATGTGGAAAAGCATATCTACATATCCATTTTTAATATCAAAAAAAATAAAAGACTTCTGATCATTTTTATCTTAGTATAAAGAGAATTCTATTATGTTTTCCCATAGACCATCTCCAATCTAGATCCAAATTTTTCATCAAATTTAAATTTGATGAAAACGATGTTCTAACCATTTCACCAAATTGGTATCAAATTAAAGGAATCCTGCATTTTTTCATCAAATTAAGGGAGCATTTAACCTTTCATCAAATCTTGCAGGTGACCGTTGGTGAACAACCGAATGGATGACCAGCCAGTCAACAGAGTGGATGACTGGCCAAACAACCGAATTGAAGAAAATTTACACTAGGTTGGTCGACCACCTAGACGTCCCCCGATCGTCCTCCCAATTGACTAGTTGTTTTGATGAAAATTGAAAATTTAGCATTGGAGCGCTTGGTATCAAATGAAGTTTTTAACCCAAATCTGTACTCAAATTTGATGAACAAAAAATAATAAGCGTTAGAGATACTCTTAGTTGGTAGAGATATTTACAAAAATTAGGGGTGTTTGGCTACTTCTTTTTTGGTTAAAATAATAAAGATTAAAAAAAAATGCTAAAATAATCAATAAAATAAAATATCACTTTCTACACATTAATCAATCATTTTTTTCTCTTACAACCATCTATTCAATTACACACACACACACACACACACACACACACACAAAAAATCACAAACCATCTCAAACAGAATTTTTTTCCCACCTCATAAAATAGAAAAAATATATATATATTCAAAAAGTCAATTAAAACAACCAAGTTCCCAAATAGGTCAATTATTGATTAGAGGATTTGATCATCTAAAATTCTGATATTCAATTAGATTGTCTAATCTGACTTATTATGAATTTATTTTAAATTTGTCTTGATAATTTATATCATTTATTTTATATGATCTTTAACAAAATTATGCATATAAAAAATCAAATATTTTAAGTAATAAAAACCACTCAAGTAGATCACATTTATAGTATCTAGGAAATAATTAAGAAAGCCTATTGATTCAAGTGTCCAATATTAAAAATGAAAAATTAGTCTAAGGTCCCTCTTCTATTTTTAGTAATAGAAGAGATCCACAATATTATTTTATGATGTCTAAGATTCCTCAATCCCACACTCATATGTTACAGAGAAATTTGATTCTCTCACATCAAATCTCTATCTATCTGCTCAAAACCTACCAAACTCAATACACAAATCCAGAACCAGTCCACTCCCGCTCTTTCTCTCTTTTTTCTTCTCTTCATCTGTCCAAACCAAACCCTAGCCTACTCACTATCTAGATCTCTATACTCTCCTCTCTCTTTCTCTCGAATCACCAATACACAGACATACCACTGACGGCGAAGTGTCTGGGCCATCGTCCATCAGGCCTCCGGCGTAGGTAGCGTCGCTGGTGGATGGGAACGCGAAGTACCGCGATCTAAGCCGGACCACTGCGATCAAACCACCGCGATCTAAACCGAGAACCACCGCGATCTGAGCCGAACCACTGAGATCTGAGCCGCAATTTCTTGCTTCTTCTTTCTTTCTCTAGCAATATATATATCTCTCTCTCTCTCTCTCTCTCTCTCTCTCTACAACAAAAACATACTTTAGTGGCACTACACTAATGGCATATTTTTAGAAAATGCCACAAAAAATGATATTTAGTGGCACGTTTTTGAAAAATGCCACAAAACGACAAACATAAAAGGCTCTAGTGACATTTCAATGAACAAGTGTCACAAAACTACAACAAAAACATACTTTAGTGGCACTACACTAATGGCATATTTTTAGAAAATGCCACAAAAATGATATTTAGTGGCACGTTTTTGAAAAATGCCACAAAACGACAAACATAAAAGGCTCTAGTGACATTTCAATGAACAAGTGTCACAACACTACAACAAAAACATATTTTAGTGACACCATACTAGTGGCATGTTCTTAAAAAATGTCACAAAAAGAATATTTGGTGGCATTTTTTAGAAAAATGTCATAGAGCCGCAAACATACAAGGCTCTAGTGGCATTTCAATTAAAAAAAGTGTCACTTCATTACAACAAAAATGTCACTACAACAAATTTACACTTTAGGGACACTACACTAGTAGCATGTTTTTAGAAAATGCCACAAAAATAAAAATTGGCATTAAATGTTTTAGAAAAATGCCACAGAACCACAAAACATATAAGACTCTAGTGGCATTTCAATAAAGAAATGTCATATCAATTTTATGACATTTTATAAAATAATGACAAAAAATTATGTTCGTGACATTTACCAACAGATGCCACTAAACTTTGGTTGCAATGACATTTTTTAAAAAATGTCAGGACAGTAGGTAGGTGCAAATTACTTTTTATGACACTTAGGTGAAAAGTGTCATAAACAAATATTTTATAACATTTTGAGAAATGCCACTAAGCCAAAAACTTTCCAAGCTTATAATGACATTTTTGAAAAAACAAAAAATGCCAATATATTTTCTAAATTTTTAAAATGCAGTAAATGATTAAAAATAAATGAATTAAACTCAATATACACTACAGGAAAAAGCATATTCGGCGACTAAATTTCTTGACCAAAAAAATTTGGTCGCTGAAAGTATAGCTTTCAGCGACCAAAACAGTATTAGTTGCCAAAAGTAAAACTTTTTGGCGACTAAACAATTTTAGTAGCCAAAAGTCTACAATTGGCGACTAAAACTAAGTTTGGTCGCTGATTATATGGGTTTTAGTGACTAAAAAATTTTTAGTAGCCCAAAGTAAAGCTTTTTGACGACTAAAAAAATTTAGTAGGCAAAAGTCTACAATTGGCAACTAAAAATAAGTTTGGTCGCTGATTATATGGGTTTTACCAACTAAAAAAATTTTAGTAGCCAAAAGTAAAGCTTTTTGGTGTCAAAAAAAGTTTTAGTAGCCAAAAGTCTACAATTGGCGACTAAAAAATAAGTTTAGTCGCCAAAAGTGGTCATTTTTAGCGCGGGAGAACTAAAATCCTAAGGCGGGAATAAAATTTTTTGGTGACCAAAATTTTGGTAGCTGAAAGTGCATCTTCGGCGACCAAATCCGATTTTGGTCGACAAAAGTTAAGTTTTTTAGCAACTAAAAAACAATTAGTAGCCAAAAGTATAGAATTGGCGACTAAAAAAGTGATCTTTTTTTTTTATTTTGGTAGTAAATAGTTTATTTTACATAAATTATGTTCAATAAAATAATTATGTTTATACATATACTTTTATATTAATATGGATGTATGTACTATATAAATAATATATGTTGCATATATAATCATGTGGTGCTATAGAGGTGTAGTGGGAAGAGTGTGGTGTATAAGGTTTATGGTGCGGAAGGTTGGCAGTTCGAGTCTCTGCAAGAGCAGATCAAATTGTTCTACAACGAATTATCGTCATGAATGACACTTGATAGCGTCACGAATAGTGCCTACCATGACATTAAAGTGTCACTGAAAGGTTTTAGCTTGATGGTGTAATGACACTTACAAGTGTCACTAACTCGTTTTTTAATGGCGCTTGATAGTGCCACAAATAATATCTACCATGACATTAAAATGTCATTGAAAGTTTTCAGCCATGATGGTGCAATGGCACTTGCAAGAATCTACCGTGGCACCAATAGAAGTGACACTTGTTCAAAATGCCACAAGACCAAAAAATGTCATTAGAAGAATAGTTTTGTGGCACTTTCAAATGTCACTAAACTAAGAAAATGTTGTAGTGTCTCTACACCGTGGTGTAAGGGTTTGGCGGTGGTGGTGTAGGTGACGGCCTACTATAAGTCGCGGTGGAATCCTCAACTATGGCCTCACTCACATGGTCGTCACTCCTCAGCTATGAAGGTAACTACTATCACTACTTCTCTGATTTTAATACTATCTTTGTTTAAACATTAAATTCAATTTAGGGAAAAAACAAAATTGTAAAAAATGTGCCTTGGATTGGAAAGACTGCATTCATCTATCTGGGTGGAATGTCAAATTTTGAACAAATGGCTATCTAAGAGAGGTAGAGGTTGTTGATTTGCATTGTAGAGAGAATATGAAGAGTTCAAATGGTTGTCTAAGAGAAGTAGAGCCGATGATGGGGCTTCCATATTGTTTTGGAGAGAATTTCTCTAGTTTTGTTGAAGGCAGAGAAAATGATAAACAAATCAGAAAAAAATTATAAGTAAATCAGAGAGAATTTCTCTGGTTCGAAGAGAATTTCTCTGGTTTGGATTGAATTTTTTCTGGTTTGGACCAGAGAATTTTGCTGGATTGAATTTTCTCTAGTTTGGACTAGATAATTTCTTTGGATTGAATTAAATTTTCTCTAGTTTGTACTAAAGAATTTCTCTAGATTGAATTTTCTCTAGTTTGGACCAGAGAATTTTACTGGATTGAATTGAATTTTCTCTGGTTTGGACTAGAAAATTTCTCTGGATTGAATTTTTTCTAATTTGGATTAGAGAATTTCTCTGGTTGAATTTTCTCTGATTTGATTTGAGGGACCTTAAATATTATGAAAATATTAGATATCCTTTATGCTATAAAATCTTAATACCAAGGACCTTAAAAAAAATCTCCTATTAAAAACTATCCCTAATAATTACCTCCATACTAGGCTTATCAGCTTAAAAATGTGATTTTTATTTATTTATTTATTTTCAAAAAATTAATAAAAAAATGGAAAAGTCTATAATTAGGAGGGAAAAAAAAAATCAACAAATATCCTAGACTGTCAAATTTATATGGTCCTGCTTGGAACTTGACTATTTTAGTTGATTTTTTGACTATTTTAGTCTAGTTAAAAAAATTGTATTTGAGAAGATAGTTAACTTCTTCTTTTTTATAATTGATTATGAAAGAAAAAATAAAATTATCATAATTTAAATATGATATTTTATCTTATTAATTATTTTAATTTATTTTATCTTTATTAATTATTTTGGCCTCCAACCCTCTATCCAAACAAGGCCAGTGTATAATGAAAGTGATTGTATAGTTACAGTTACACCATCAATCTTGACCCCTTTTTTATTTTTTATTTATTTTTAGCGAGTTCCCAGAATCGTTGGAGGGGAAAAAAAATCATGGTTGTTTGGTTGGTAGAGGGCATCTTTTTAGGCTTTTTGGTCTCGGTGCTGTAAATTCATGGGGAAATTACAGAAAAATGGTAGGAATAAAAATAATTTGTAAATAAGTAAGATGTTTCAAAAATTTCAAAACAGATGAAATGCTTAAAATTATTTGCAAAAGAATGATGTTATTAATTTACAAGATAGAAATACTCTTCTCCCCTCGTATAATTAGCATACTTTGACCCAAGGCACCAACCCCAAAGAAAATGACTATAAAACCATCCTATATTTTAAACAAATCGCCCCAAGTCCCGCAATAAACTCTTAGCAATTACAATTATTCTAGTAGGGGTAATGTAGTCATTTAATTAATTAAAATTTGAAAATGTCAAAAGATATTCAATAAAAATTTTGATATTCATGAGGTTTTCAATTAAAAATATTATTAATATTATTTAAGTATTCATGATCTTTTCGTGGTTTTTTTGCTTCTTTTTCTTCTCTCTTTTAGTTGAGATTCATTTTGCTTTGTTTGAGATTACTTGAAATTTGTGAGAAATTTATTTAAAATTTCTCTGAAAGTGCTTGATTATTGTAGTTGTTGTTGTGATTATTGTCTTTCTAGAGATTTTTGTTGTTGTTTTGAATTTTGTTTTTTAAAAAAAAAATTATTTTCCATTTGGGCGAGTTTTGCTAGAAAATGATGAGGAAGAGAAACAATTGGGATGATGATTTAGTAGATTTGCCATTGTCAAAACTTATGCCAAACTTTGCCCAAGTTTTGACATTGTCATAATTTGACAATTGGTATAGTGAAAGTTAATTTTGATTACTCTTGTCAAAATTTGACAACTCCAATGGCCTATCATCACAAATGTTACTAGTGTTATCAATCATGCCATCATGCTAAAAGTATTATGCCAAATTTTAAAACAATGAATTGATTATCAACTTTTTTTAATTTATTGTACTATCTTAAAAATGTTAGGAGATGCTCCTAGTGTTATCAATCATGCCATCATCCAAAAAATATTGTGCCAAATTTTAAAACAATGAATTGGTTATCAACTTTTTTAAATTTATTGTACTATCATAAAAATGTTAGGAGATGCTCCTAGTGTTATCAATCATGCCATCATGCAAAAAATATTGTGCCAAATTTCAATGTAATGAATGTTTGATCATTAACTTCTTCTTTTTTTAAAATTTACTGTACTTTCCTGAAAATGTCATGTTATGCATTTTTTTTAAAAAGAATAATATAAAAATAAAATTAATGTTTAAAAAAATACTAACCATCATATAAATAATTTTAATTCAAAATGAAACTTTAAAACATTCCATAAAAAAATACAAACCATTAAATTTGATTTAATTTATTTCATGTAAGTTTAAATTGGGCAAATGAATTAAAGTTTTTTTCAATATTAATTGTGGGTGTTGATTTTTGACTACACAACCAAACAAGAAAAGTCAGCAAGAGAGCACCGACAAAATAGATTAAGCCCGAACAACCTATCACAGAAAGATAAGAATTCGGTGGTGGTTCATCCACCCGGGGGCATTCCGACGATCAAGTCAATAATTATCTCTCAAAGATAACCAATTGTGCTCAACTCACAAGAAAGAACTTACTGCTTATAGTATATCACACATACCTGAGTCCCGCGGGAGTGCCTTGCTTTTATAGCCAGCACTGACCTGATCCTTATAGAAGCCTTACTTTAGTGGACTCAGCCTCAATGCTCATCCTAGACTCCCAGCTAGATAGGGATAAACTCCCTAAGAGTTTTATTTTTATCCAGACTAAGATCCTCCCCTGTTCTAGGACTCTTGTCCCTTATTCGCTCATCCCGAATTCTGATATCCTCACAGATAATCTCGGCCTAGACGAGATCACCTCGGCATCATGACCAGGCCACGTGGCATCTCGACTGATACTTCAGCATCACCTCAACCATGTGCTGTCATTCACACATTATGCCCTTACAACTGCCCTCTAGGTTTTATTACCTCGGTAACCTGAGGTGATGGAACCTACATTGCTAGTTCATTTACTACGTCGGCTGAAAATTCGTTCTTTCTTCCACGTCTGAGATCATTACTCGTCGGCTTCATGTACCCAGGACTCAACTGTCCACTCGTCACAAACCAAGAACCAAAAACCAAGTTCTTTAAGTTTTTTCAACCAAAATCGTTCCTCTAGCCGAGGTTTTTGCCTCATTAAATCAAAAACTCTAAGAGTTTTATCTGCGCATGTGCTGTCACTCAAGGTTTTCCCAACCGTTTTCGCCACGCGTCTTTCTCTCATTGGTTCGTACCTGACATGTGTTATTAAGTCGCATCACTTCTGCACACGCCGCCTGACAGACACGTCGTTCAAGGTGTATTCATTTCCTTTTGTCGCCTTTTCGAGTTTCAACAAAACTCTCTCTCTCTCTCTCTCTCTCTTCGTTGTCTCACTTCGTATTCTCGCATTCTCTCTCTAATAATTCCCCAACCTCCATTGCTGTCTCTTCGAGCTCTCTGCAACTGTGCTCCGTTCACTTCCTTCGGCGAAACATTCACTATTCTACTCCACTCGTTGTCACCGTCTGACTCCGGCGAACCTCAAACCGGTGTCCTCGAGCTCGGACCCAACTGGTGAGTTCCTAGTTTCTTTCAATTTCAATTCCAGCCCTTCATTATTCTGAATATGTTCCTACTTTACCATATGTCTGTTCTGTTGCTATTGAATCTGTTTTCATGGTTGCACTCTGTTTTTTCTTCGATTATGAGTTAATTTCCTGTTCTTGAATCTTGAATCTGTGTAGTCTTTCAAAAATGCCAATCATGTTTTTTGCTTAAGACATTTGCACACTGTTCTTCACACACTCACTCAGTGTTCATGAATCTGTACTTTCCATGTTTCTTGGATGTTGCTTTCTTGATTCTGATTCGCGTTCCTTTTTGCTTTGTCTTGCCTTACCTTCAAATTCTTGCCTTTGATTCTTACTTCAGTATAGACTTAGGTTTGAGATTTGATTTAGAACCCTGTTCTTTAGGAAAACTAAAACAAGATTCCTTTAGATCTTCAAAATCCTAGCTCCAGAGCCAGTTTAGGGTTTAGCCGAGGTTTGCAAAACTCATACCAAATATTCTTTTCTGAAATTTTGCACCAATCCTCCCTAAGCCAACATCATGGGAATGTTTAGGTGGAGAGTTGACACCCCTGCCAAGTTGGAGTACTTTAGGCAAGAGTTTTCCATTCAGCCGACGTTCAGATAAGGTTGGCTGGAGAGGAAGACTCTATCATGCCAGCTGGAGACTCCATGCCCTTTCCCGTGGTAACATTTATCGAGTGTGGACTTCGACTTCCCTTAGACATCTTGTTTAGGGAAATCCTTAACTACTACGAACTCAACCCTATGCAGCAGGCAATTAACTCCTATAGGGTCATTAATGGCATAATTGCCCTAGCTCGTCGAGAAAACGCTAGGATAACACTAGCCGACATCTAATTTTGTTATACCATGTGTGGCTTAAAGTCTGAAAAAGGCTACATTTACTACCTCAAATCGAGATCCAAAGTCTACAAAATCATAGCCGACCTCCCAGACTCCAACAAGGGTGCTGGAGACGATTACCTGATTGTCTCGGGTAACTGGGAATTTACTCCGGATGATGATCTTCATCTCTTCCCTCTACACTGATCGGTGTTTAAAGAGGATGAGGGTAAGAACTAAGTGTCAATTTCTTTGTTTAAGACTTTACCACTTTATTCCCTTTATTTGTTCTAATATCTGTTTTCTTCTTTTTGCAGCTCTTCCCCAACCATTGAAGGACTTCCACCAATCCTTTTTCCCCAGCAAAGACTTGAAGAGGCTACTGGGCCTGTCCATTGACCTCCGCAAAGCGCCTTTGCTACTCAACTATATCCCCACATACAAGTCAGCTCTGCCCGACGTTCTTAGGTGTAGCAAGACTTCTCCATCTGCTTTAACTCCTCCAACAGCTTCATCTCCAAGGCCAGACCAGGCTTCCACCTCTGACCCAGTTGAGTAGCCAACCACTTATGCCCCTCAACTAATTCCTCCATCCTAACACCAACATCGACGCCGAGTTCCAGTTTCCGCTCTTGCCGGCAGAACTCATAACCGTAAACACCAATACTTTGAGGTATCGACTTATGATCCAGCAAACCCACCTACTGCACTTTCAGTAATCCGCTTCGGTACCAAAGTTACCATTGCCGCTACAGCCGAGGAAATGGGTCGTGCAAAAATCATCCCAGACGACCTTCTTGCCGACGTCCCAAGCGTGGTGTCAGTCCACTCTTCATCTCCTGCACAATCGCAGCCAAAACCCAAGGCAAAGAGGGTTAAAAGGACTAAGGCCAAGCCCAGTGCCATCGAGGTGGAGTCGGAAGACATAGTGCCAATTTCAAAATTGGCTGAAGTAGAGAAGTCTGCCGAGAAAAGGCCTGCCGAGGCCGAGGCATCTGACCATCCTCAACCAAAAAAGCCAAGGTTCGGTGGGTCTTCTGAGCCCTCTGGATTTCACGCCGACGCTCCCTGGACTTCATCCGTCACGGTCGGAGACCGATCTCTCTTAGCCAGGGATAGCACACTCGACAGTTTAGAAGTCGGTGTCGCCATTTCCACCACCGTTCTACTCCCAGCCGATATCAATCGAATGTCTGAGCTTTCAGAGTATGAAAATTACGCAATGATGGTACAACATTCTGTCTTGGTAAGTCTCAACACTTGTAATTTTTAGTTAAATTTCAACTCCTATTTTCATACTTAACAAATTTTCTTCGCATTTTTGCAGGTTATCTAGCAGGGTCACTCCCTTGCAGTCAAGACCGATAAGTTCAAAAAAGAACTAACCCAAAAAATAAATGAGGCAGCCAAACTCCTTTCCTTACTAAACAAAGCCGAGGCCCGTATCTGAGGTCTTTTGGATCAGGCCAAGGCTACTGAGTCGGCCCTGAAAAAGGCCGAGGACCACGCTGAGGCTGTAGAAAACGTTACCGAGGTTGCTCAAGTCGAGGCAAAAGAGGCCAAGGAGAAAGAGGCCCAAGCCCAAACCGAGCTCCAAACAGCAGTGGCTACAAAGGCGGCCGAAATCAAAACAGCTGATGAGAAGGCCTACGCTGAGGGGGCAGCCAATGTCCATGATGAACACAAGAAACAAGTCAAACAGGCATGCAACAGGGGTTACACCCTTGGTTGGATGGCTGCTTTGAAGGAACTTGCTATTTCCGATGACTCGCCCCTGAGGGACGAAAGCCGACTTGCTATGCCGTTCCCTCCCACTCCAAGCCAGTCTGAGGATGAGGCTGAGGGGGACGAAGAAGCTGAGGTTGAGACCGGTGGCAAAAGTTCTGCTGGGGCCAAATCCCTAACTCTGAATGAGCAAGTCCTTGACTTGACTCAGGATGAGAAGGACGAGGTCCAAAAGACCACTTCTGAGGCTGAGGTCGAGACTTCCAACAAGAGCCTTGATGACACACTACTTAAGATCGACGCCGAGGTCCAAGCTGAAAGGTCTGCCCAGTTGTCTGCCGAGGCTGACACAATGCCAATTGCCAAGGCAAGGGCTGTAACGCCCCGAAATAATTCAACATGAACTATCCACATTAATAAGCATTCACTACAAAATGACAATAATCCCTTCATCTTCACATATATAATAAATGGGTTCAATACAAAAGTTCCACATGCGATATACATTCACAACATACAAGGATACATGAATCTATAGCATGTGAAGCATCAAATCTCAAAATAAT
The DNA here is from genome assembly GCA_030407325.1 of Camellia japonica. Lineage (NCBI taxonomy): Eukaryota > Viridiplantae > Streptophyta > Magnoliopsida > Ericales > Theaceae > Camellia > Camellia japonica. The sequence continues at coordinate 51,495,062 of JAPPVO010000029.1, forward strand.
AAAATGCCCTTAAGGGCTTACATCTTCCAAGGCAATAGCCCAGTTACACAAAATGGTCTCTCGAACCCAAACACATTAGCTATTGGCTTACAAAAAGATCACAACAAAATAAGAGCTATGTACTCTTTACAATTATCCGCGCCCTCAACTTGGCGGGATCACCACGTCTTTACCTGCACCAAAGTCCCATAGGGGTGAGCATAAAGCCCAGTAGAGAATTCTAACAAAGTATATACAGTTATGCAATTCTCAATAAAAATGCAAATGTTCATGCTATGCCATGATTTCTTAAAGAAAATTTCATTTCATGCTCTTCTTAAAATTTCCATTGCAATAAAAGTTAACAATCTCAACACATTTCAAAAACTTCCAATTTTAATCAATAGGGGTGGTAAATACAACACTGGTAATTCCTAGACTGGTGTCTGCAAGTAGACTCTACGAGTACTACCAAACTGTCATTTTTACCGGTATTAACCGGAAGGCTCGGCACCTATCCGCATGATTTTCTGGTCTTTTATCATGGACACTCAGGCCAACTTATCAAACTCAACTACACCCCCTATCCGGACTTACCACGTATTTACCCCATTCACATTACCAAAGTTCTCATTCCAATATATATTCTTTCTTTAAAGTAAACATTTTCCAACACATGTCAAGATGTACAATAATGACAATAAATCGATTGAAAATGGGATGCAAATAACTACTAACTCATAGCATTTCTTTATTTCAAAATGTCTCAAAAAGAATATCCACAATCACCTTCACAATTACCCCTTTCAATGTTCTTTCACAAAACCACCATATGTCATAAACACATATTTACAACTTTTCATTTCACAAGCCTCAATAATCAAATTCCTTCAACAGTACATATGAAGTTTCCACATATTAATCTCCAATGGTTACAACTCTCATAACCCATGGTGTATCACAATTTTCCATTTACAACATTACATGTTCAAGTGTTAGTGATGATGTTAAAATGACATCTCATTTCTCAAACATTAAGTAAACTCCATCAACTATTTTTTCATAAGTTTAATAGAGGGAAACCCTTAAGAAATAGTAAAAAAAAAATTGAGTTACAAACCCACATTCAAAACTCTCTACATTTAAATCAAAATCTAAAAACCAACACAAAACTTTCAATGACACCTTTAAATCAACATTAATGTGGCAAAACTTGTATATATGACTCAAGAAATCCCTACCTCCAAGTTTTGATGATGAAGAGAAGATGAAACCCTAGTTTCAAGGAGAAGAGGGTCTTGGATTTCCACCACACCAAATGAAGCCCCAACTTTAAATCTTCAAGATTAGAGGAAGATGATGATGATCTTGACCCAAAAATTTGCAAAATCAAAGAGTCTTAGTGTGTGAGGAAGTTTTCTAGAGAGAAGAGAGAGAGGTGTAAAATGAGTGATACATTCGGACCAAAAACAATAAAAAAAATAGAATTTCGGACTGACAGTCTGCCGCACGTGCGGCGCCCTTCCCCGTACGTGTGGAGTGCCTCTCCCGCACGTACGGCCTTCATCCCCGCACGTGCGGGGATCCTCTCCCGCACCTCTGCCCGCTCGTGCATATAAAGCAATATGCAAGCCAACAAACCCCTGAATTCCACACGTGCGGCCTCACTCCCCGCACGTACGGCCCCTGACCTCCAGCCCAGAATTTTCCGGCTTCACTCCCGGGCACTCCGAACCCAACCGTGCACGCTCCGGAATAGGTGAAATTCCACACCGAACAAGACAAGAATAAGAACTAAATTTTGAGAATTATTTTCGGACGTTTCAAACCCAATGAGAGCAAGAAAAGAATAGAGTGAAAAAGAAAGAAAATGAAAGAAAACAAAATCCGGTCGTCACAGGGGCAGACTATGAAAAATGCATAAACTTTGGTCTTTCCTCCCTTTAGTACTTTTCGTTCTTACTTTTGAACAGCCGTAATCTTTTTTTTGAACAATGTTAGCTTTATATTTAGCCGATATGCCCCTTTTGTCTTTGTAAATGAATAAGTAATCTCTTATGCCAGGCCGAAGTGCCTTTTTGTATCTAAACAAGTTTCTTTTCTGAATGCAAATCTTATATTTTCTTCCAAGTGCTAAATGTATGCTTTTCTTTCTTCTATGCATGTTTACTGCTTTTCTTCATGCCTTTCATGTTTCCATACTTAGAATATTTTTGCATTTCTTTAAAGTATACCTTAACTATATAATAACTCCAGGATATAATACCTCAGATATAAACCCTGAATGTTTTCCTCGGCCAACCATTGCCATACCTCAGCTAACACTTTGAAAATATCAAAATATTTTTGCAAGTGTTATTTAGTATTACTTTTTACCTTCATATGCTCTCTTTTATTAAGACTTCACCATTTCTAAGCTTGGACAACCTGGTTGGTTACCTCAAGTAATATGTATCTCGGATACTTTATTCACAATTACCTCGACTAACTCTAACTTATAAATTTTTCTGAAATTTCAACAAGTGTTAAGCCCATTTCAACAAGTGTCAAACTCTTTAAGTTTGTTCATCACTCTAGCTCCCTACCCCCTAATTTGAACCTAAGTTCCACTTAAGTTCACATTAAGCATGTGACTATGGTCTTTCGCCGAAGGTTAACCTTAAGTTCACATTATTAGTTTTTGTATTTTTATATCACCTGCATTAGTTTCAGTCTATTTAACCTTATTAAAATGGAAGTTAGTTTAATTATTTTAAAATCTCAAGAGATGTCAATGTAATTTATCCTAAAAATATAATATTTTGATAATATATCGGGCTAAAATATAACATTAACACAATTATAATTGCAATAGTACTATTTACTGAAAATTATCTTAATACTTATTCGCTTTCAAATTGAGAAATGATATTCAGTTGTAATCTTTTTTATTCTTTTTTTGTCATTATGTCTAAAAAAAAAACGGATGTAAGGCTATAAAAATAGAGTGTTACTATTAGCACTTCATCAATTATTTTGGACCCTTTATTTTTTTATTTTTTTATTTTTTTTTTATTACAATAATAACCTCAAATGAAATTATTAAAAAGGATATTAATAATTTTGGAATACCTTATTTCACAATTAAGCTCATACATCCACTACATCATGAGTTAGAGTTTATGAGAGCATCCACCTCCATAAACACCTATCCATCTTCTCAAAATCCCACCTTCAAAACCTACCCACCCTTAAAATCTTGAAAACCCTTTGGCGGTAATATTCCGGTGATAACGGTGGCAACGATAACGGTGGTAACCATTTGATTACCTACACTTCTCTAGCAATAATAATGAGTGAAAGTTTTTCCGACAATTGCAATTCTTTGAGACTAGAGGAGTACAACAATAAAAACTCAAAAGAGATTCATAACTTTAATGGTATTCTTAGCTCAGAGAAGATTGGCTTTGTGAGGGTAAGTTTCTTGAAAAAAAATGACAAAAATAATAAAAAAATGTTCGTCATTTTTTCGGGACTGAACTCTTGAACATATGATCGAAATTCGGGAACACAGACCTGAACATTGTTCATTTGTTCCAGAACAGGTAATTGAACATTTCTTATTTGTTCAGGAATAGATAACCGAAACTTATGGAGATTGCAGAACCCACAAAAGGAGAATTTTGAATCAAAAACAAAAAACCTTACATTTATTTTCTCAAGTCTTTTTTAGGTAATAAGGAAAGTTAAACAACAGGATAAAAACGAAAATAGAGGGTTAATCCTTATCATACACAATTCCAACCATATCAGCCACTAGAATGGGCCTTAACAAAATAGGGGGGGTCTTTATAGATCTTCAAATCTTCCACCTGGTTTTCTCTCATATGAGCATGGGCATCTATGCACTAATTGGCTTCTCGAAAAATGTGTTTGATAATGCAGTCCATACGAGAAGTAAGGAATTTAATGTCTTCCACAAGAGCACGGTAAGGGTAGTTTGGATGAGCTCCTTCATTGATGACGTTGACAGCATCTTGACAGTCTATTTCAATTATTACATTTCTCCAACCTTTTTCATGAATGATGGTTGTTCCGCGATAAATAGCCCATATTTTGCTTCGAGGCTTGTTGCTACATCTAACTTTCCAGAGTATCCCAAAATCCAAGAACTTTTTGCATCTCTAAAGAGTCTTCCAAAACCAGCTTTTCCTACACTTTCCTTGGTACATCCATCAGCATTTAGCTTGATATTACCTGTAGGAGGAGGCAACCAATTGATTAGTTTAATTCTTTGATGATCAGAGCTTAGGGGGCATTGGAAGGCCTCATGGATCTCTTGAGTATACTGGAACACTACGCGTAAGCTGTCACTAATGTGAACATCACAGTTATCAAAAACAGTTTTATTCCTACCTTTCCAAATGAACCAAAGGGTGACAGTGAACCATATGTTCCAATTGATACTTGCAAGTTTAGTTTTATCACAAAGATTAAAGGAAAGCCAAACATCCAGAGGCTTATCAATGTCATCCCTAATCCATTGATCATTTTTCAAATTTTTCCACAACTCCCTTGAGTAATAGCAATCTCTAAGGAGGTGGCTCATGCTTTCCCCATTAGAATGGCATCTAGGACAAAGATCATTGCTGTCAAAACCTCTGCTGACTCTGAGTTGGTTTGTGAGGAGTCTACCATGCGTAACAAGCCAGAAGAAGCCTTTGAGTTTTTGAGGAATTTTTAATTTCCAAATCCAATTAAGGATGAGGTCATAAGCAGATTTGAAAGAGAATCTACCTTAGGGAGAACCTGTCTAGTGGGGTTTATCAGGAAAAGTCGCAAATTGGGGAAGTTTGACTTTATGGATGTTAGCAATATCAGTAGGTGAAAATGTGACTAGTAATCGGGTTCAAATTCCAGTCCCCCTCCTCATTAATAGTGTTGACAGTGTTATGAGTGTTAGTGTGAGGGCTAGGTGAAGTATTAGCTAAAGGTTGGGTTCCGCACCACCAGTCATTCCAAAGAGAAGCTTTATTAGCATCCCCAATAGTCCATTTGGTACCTAGTCTAAGAGTATCTCTAGTTTTGACAATGCTTTTCCACAAGGGAAAGCCTTTCTTACCCAAAGGTCAGTCAAAAAGGGAGTGTTTATGGAGGTACTTCTTTTTCAAGATATCAGTCCATAAGCTATGATCATCATTAAAGATCTTCCAACCTAGTTTGGCAATGAGGGCATGATTATGGTGGCTAGCCTTTCTAATGCCAAGACCCCCTTTGTTTTTAGGTAAGCAAACTTGGTCCCAATTAATGAGGTGAACTCTTTTCTTGAAAGTAGAGTCGTCCCAAAGAAAGTTTATGTCTAATTTGTCAATGTTATTGCAAAGGTTTTTGGAGAGCTCAATGGTTTGCATAGCATAGGAGGGCATGGCTGAGGTGACAAATTGGATGAGGGTTGCTCTACCAGCCAAGGAGAGTGTATTTGAGCATTTTTTCAATGATGAATTGGAATTGAGCTCTATTGACACGGTTGTGAAAAAGAGGAGTGCCAAGGTATTTACCAAGATCTTGACTGAGAGGAATACTACAATGGTGGCTAAGATTTCAAGCCTTATTCCTAGAGACATTAGAAGAGATAAAAAGATTGACTTGTGAAAATTGATTTTTTGGCCAGAAATATCACAAAAATCATTCAAAACTTCCATCACCACATCACAATTAACCATATTCGCTTGAGCAAAAAGAATGAGGTCATCAGCAAAGAAAAGGTGAGTTAGAGGAGGGCAGTTATTGAAGGCTTTAATCCCTCTCCAATCACTAGAATCAACCTTAAGATTGATCATGTTAGAGAGCCTTTCTATGCAAAGGACAAAAATATAGAGAGAAAGGGGATCACCCTGTCTAATGCCTCTACCAGTGTAAAATGCTGGCAAGGCTTCACCATTCCATAAAATAGCAGTGTTCACAAAAGAGATACAGCTCATAATAAGATCAATCAAGTCTTCATTAAAATTAAATTCAACAAGGGTATTAAAAATAAAGTCCCAAGAGATCCTATCAAAAGCTTTTTCAAGGTCAATTTTAAGAATCATACCACCAAGTTTGCCTTTTTTATGTCTCAAAGTGTGAAGAATTTCTAGGGTAATGATGATGTTATCAGTGGTTGATCTACCAGAAATAAAGCTACTTTGATTGGGGCTGATAATCTGATCAAGAAGAGGTCTAATTCTGTTAACAATAATTTTAGTGATTATTTTGTAGCTAACATTGCAAAGGCTGACAGGCCTAAATTGCTTGATATTCTCAGGGTTATCAATTTTGGGAATCAAAGTGATCAAGGTTTCATTAGCCTCAATAGGAATTTCCTTATTGGCAAAACAGTTTTTAACAAACATACAAACAGATGGACCAACAATGTCGCAAAATTTATGATAAAAGATGCCTTGAACACCATCAGGGCCAGGGCTTTAAAGGCCCCAATGTTCTTAACAGTGTCGCAGATCTCTTTATCACTAACAGGTTGCTTAAGATGATGATTCTCTTCTTCGCTGATTTTAACTTTTACAATGTTATTGTAATGCTCAAGAGTTAGGACATCTTCATGACTAAAGAGATTGCAAAAATAATTAATAACAAGGGATTTCAAGTCATTGGGGTTGTTAATCCAGATACCATTATCATCACAAACCATGTAGATTCTAAGTTTTCTTCTCCTAGTGATGGTAGCCATGTGAAAATACTTGGTATTTCTCTCTCATTGGGTGAGCCACTTAACTCTAGATTTTTTATACCAAAGGATTTCCTCTTGGCGAAGAAAAAGATTGAATTATTTTATGAGGTCTTTTTCAAGGAGAAACATGTTGTGAGTAAACATAATGTCTTAGGCTTTTTGAATACCTTCACTGCGAGATAAAAGTCTCCTTTTTTTTTTATGAAAAATGTTGCGAAAAATGTCTTTGTTCCAGATTTTAGCTTTAGACATCATGAAGTTGGTTTTATCAATCAAGGAAGAGTCACATTCATTCCAAGCATTTTGAATAACTTCTTTAAAAGTAGGATGAGTAATCCAAGCAGCTTCAAATCTAAAAGGTCTATTAACTGGAGTAGGGGTAGAGTTCATACCTTCAATGTAGACCACCAAGGAACATGGTCTGAGTATGTTCAAGGAAGATTCCGGACACAACTTTCAGGGAATGCGTTCATCCATTGAGTATTGCAAAGAGCACGATCAAGTCTTTCTTTGGTATTGGCTAATCCTTGACGGTTATTGGTCCAAGTAAGTTTTGGACTAGAACAGCCCATGTCCATGAGGTTGCAGTTGCTGAGTCTTTCAAGAAATTTCGAATTCCTACTCGTATTAGTGTTGGGGGTGAAACTTCTTCTTTCCTCTTGATTAGCAAAATCATTAACGTCACCTGTCACTAGCCATGGGTTTTGAGTGTCTTCAAAGATAGCTTCAATGCCTTCCCATAGAGCATCTCTATTTCTGGGATTAGGACTAGCATACACAGTTGAAAGAACCCATTCCTCATAATCCACTCTGTTGATTGTGGCATGTATTACTTGGTGGTTGGCTTCGAATACATTAATACTGACCTGTGAGGGCTCCCATAAGAGCCAAATTCCTCCAGCTCTACCATTTGGATCAACACTAGACGAGGCAGTGAAGCCCAAGTTGTTAAAGAACGTGCCCATAGAAGTAAGTGTGACTTTGGTTTCCATAGAATTATCATATCAGGTTTGTGATTTCGAATGAGATCCCGTATGTTTCTCTTGAAGGTGTTATTGCCAGCCTCCTGGCAGTTCCAGATAAGCAAATTCATTGATCCCTTATTGGGAAGTTCTGGAGGAGTGTTGAAGTCTAGTTGACTCACAATGTGATTAACTCTCTTGTAATCTTCCAGAGTGGACTTCATTGATACTAGTTTCACCAAGTGTTAAATGTGGCCTGAAAGGCATTTCCATCTTGGTTCGATACTCATCCTTGCTTGTTCTATCCACCATTCTACGACGACTAGGTGAGTTGCTTCGATCTCTGGCTCGATGAACAAACTCACATTGTTGTATTTCATGCGATGATGGGTCAGTTCCGTTGGATCCATGACGAATTGAGGTATCAGGGGCTCTTTCTTTAAGGTTAGATTGAACTGGAGATAAATGAGAGTGATGATGTTGGGTGAAATTAGAGGGATTGGAGTTTTGAAAATTTTCCATCTCTGTTGAGGTTGTAAAAGTAGACGAAGGGTTGACAGAAGCATCAGCTTTATTTCTCCTCATTGCAATATCAACTTTATTACTCTTCATTGCAGGTTTCTCAGAAGGAGATAAGGCATTGACGGTGGTGATTTGCACTTCAAGGATTGTGTCTACATCCGACGTCAATAACATATCTCTATCCATACAAGAGGAATCTGGCTGATTTTCTGTGTCTGTATAAATAGTGTTGGGCTTAGAAATAGAGGGTTGAGTTTGGCCTATTTTAGCTTTGTGTTTAGGTTCAGAATGTTTGTATTTGAATGGGCCTTCTTTAGCATTTTGTAGCGGACCAAATCTGTTCTTCTCCAAATAGGGTTGGTTGGTTATAGGTTTTTTCCCTTGGTTTGGTCTTTTGGGCTTTCGAGCTACTAGCATCCATGGCCCATACCTAGTTTTGTCTGATCCGGGCTCCATAGTTTTAGCAGAAGCTGAGTTTTCCACGCGCCGGTGTGCGTTGGTGCTGTCTAAAGCTTCTGTGGACTTGTCTGGGTTCGTAGTCAGAGTCCTTCCACAATGCTCTTGCCGGTGACCCACCTGCCACAAGAAAAACAAAAAAGGTGTAAGTGTTCATATTCTGTATTATAGACATATTTACCTATAGCGAATTGCGAAGTTAGCGGGTTTCCCAGGTTGATTTCTACACAAACTCTAGCATAGCGCCCTCTGGTTGTTGTAGCAGTGTTGAGATCAACTTTAATTGGTTTGCCAATTAGCTTGGCTATGTGGAAGACCTTTCATTGTAGTATTCAATAGGCAATTGTGGGAACCTCACCCACACAGTTATGGAGATGTCTTCAGCTATAGATGGCTTGAAATCTGCCTTCCATTTTCTCACAGTCAAATAGTGATCTAAAATAACCCATGGGCCTCCTGTGAATACTTTTGTGAAATCTGACTTTACCTCAAACTTGAATAGGAAAAATCCTAATCCCAGATCAACAGCTTCGAAATCACCTTGGATTTCCCACAGCCTCTTGACCCTATTTAGAAGAGCTTTGTAACCTATGCTCATGCCCATTAATTTAACAATTAAGCAATCCTTCAATGGCCTTCGGATTTTCTTTAAAAGGCTTTGAGGGAAAAGGACTCTGGGTATAGAAGTGCTGAGATTTGAGTCTGCCTCAGGTAGGTCTTCTATTTCTCCATCACTCATGAGCTCATCGTCGGTAAAGAGATTGTCCGCATCACTATCGAAAAGTTTTTCGTTGAATTTTGGGTCTAGCAGCACTTGCTTAAAGGATTTTTGCTGGATTTCAGTTTCTTGAGCCCTAATACGTTGATCCCATTTTGCAATTGGGTAGGTTGGGGACGAATCTTCAATTGCGTTTGCAGAGGGATCAAGCATTTGAGCATTAGCTGCAGTGGACAGGGTATTAGGCTTAGGTTCCTCTATAATGGTCACTGGTTAGCAACCAGCAAAGAGGGGGGGATTCGGTGAAATCTCAACCAGAGGGTGATCTTCATTGATGATCGGAGAGTCGGGATCATCAGAGATTGTTCCAGCAGAGATCAGAGTGATCTCGTTGGAAGAGGCCATTGTTGGTGCGTAGATCTCAAGTTATCCATTAGAGAGAGATAATACTCGTTAGAGAGAGAGGCTGTCAATGTTTTTTTTCAACAAGTGTGCCTTAAATTTTTTTTTTTTTTTTCTCAAGTCATGAACAAGTATGTGGAGATGAAATAATAATCACTTTCGTGAGTTTTGTTAGGGTTTTGAGGAGCGGCTTTTTGAGATGTGGGGTGTAGGGGTGTGCATTCAATTGAATGGATGAATATTTTTACGAGGATAATTTTGATATTATTTGGAGAAAGAAAATTTTTTTTAAGGATTTTAGAATTTATAAGTGGGAATCTAAAGAAATAAGGGGTTCAAAATAATTAATTAGTGCTAATTGCAGCAGTCTAAAAATAATATAAATTTCATATCCTTCATGATTTTAGTTATCTTATTTTTCTAAGAAGTAAAATATAGAGTTTTGTTAACAAGTGCACACTTGTTAAGAATCTAATAAATGTTATTAACTAACCTCACTACTATAGAAAATAAAAGAAGTTATAAATGTACAACATAAAAATATAGATTTTTGCTGATAAGACCAAGCTACTATTTTGTGTATTTCTTTCTATTTTATCTTTTATCTTCTTTCTTTTTTGTTTTCATTTCCCACCCAGATATTCTTTCATGAATTAATATATTAGATAAATATTTACCAAAAATGTAAAATACCAACAATATTCTTTTCAGCCCCTTAATAAAGTGGTAGAAAATGAGGCACATAATAAAATATTAAAGAGTCATAAGGAAAAATTTATAAGTGAGCTCTTTAAATATTTAAATACTATTTATAATTTTTGAATTTTTATTTTTTATATAAGACTAATATTTATTGCTTTTATGATAAAAAAATATATTGTAAAAAAATAGAATATTAATGCATTTTTTTTTTGCATATTTAAATATATATATATAGACATTTTTGTACATTTTAACACTATTTTACACGTTTATATTAATATTTAATTTTAAATATGTAAAAAAAATGCATTAATATTCTAATATTATTGGTGTATTTCACCATTTACTAAATTTATTTAATATATTAATTCATGAAAGAATATCCGGGTAGGAAATAAAAAGTTCAAAAAAAAACTAAGATAAAAGATAAACGGTAAATTACACTGACACCCCCTGAGATTTTTGTTTAATACAGATTCTCTCCTCAAGTTTGAAAAATTACATTTCTCTCCCTGAAATTTGTAATATCATTGCAAATTGTTCTTGAATTGCTGGTGTCATGCTCTAAACTTTTTTTTAAATACGTAACCATTTGCCATTTTTCCTACCATTTTGTCTTCCTATCATCGTAACTACAATCTATAACTTTCCATCATTAAATTCTACCTAAATATGTTCTTATTGAGTGATGATTTTCAAACTTAAATTTTATATAAAATTTTCAAACGCAATGATATAACTTAATAGTGACCTTTCACTTTAAAACAAAATACTCATGAACATGATTTATATTTACAATAACATTACTATCACAATATTTTTTATGATATTTTTTATATAAATTTTTATATTAGTAGAATTTTTCATTTTTATTTCCACCATAATTTTTCTTTCTCATCTAGTCACCCACATTTATTACAGTATTATCAAACACCGTCATTCACATTTATTACAGTATTACTAAATTTATATATATATATATATATATTTTGTATTTGGTGAATTTAAAAAATAAAAAATATTATATTTCTTAAGTATATCTAGATTAGGTGTATCCAAAAAATAAAATAAAAAAAATTCAATAAAAATAAAATAAAAACACGAAAAAAAATTTCAATTTTTTGTGAGTTAAACCAAAAAAAATGATTGTTATTTCCCTTGAAACGACATGAACAAAATATCAGTATTATTTTATTATTTATATGTATAAAAGTTAAGGGACAAATATGTCATTTTAATTTGACAAAGGGTAAGTGTAATTTTTCAAATGTGAGCGGGGGATCTGTAATTTTTCAATGAGCCGGATTGTTATATATCACCAAAATATGTCACCAAAACGCTTGGTCTCCAATGTAGTTTTTCATGGGCGACAATCAGGCCCGGCCTTGAGATTTTCGGACCCAAAGCCAATAATGAATTAATAAATATCATTAGATCATTTGGCGCCCTTCACATATTATTTTTTTATTCAAAAAAAAAAAAAAAAAAAAAAATTTGAAGGTATAGGGCAAAAGATTTGTGTCAAAAGGGTTAGGGTTAGGAATTAGATAGGGAGAAAGAATGGGCCCTTTTAATTTTTCAAAAGATCAATTTATTTTAAGTTAGTTTGGGCCTTTTTAAATTTTTTTTAGACTTAAAACATACCTAATATATTACACTAAATTATTATAGGAGGGGGCTCCTTTTTTACTCTATTTTGAGGGGTTCTAACCCATGATTTCGTGAGCCTATGCCCAGGGCCGGCCACGGTGACGATGGGCATATGTTCTATGATACACATAGTAGGCAAAACAAAACAGTAAAATTTATCTGTGACAAATACCATTTTTCCCCAGTGAATTCATGTTTAAAAACAAGAATGGTAGCAACTGAAAATATCAAGGAAGCAACACACCAATTGCATCAGTTAAAATCCCAATTTATAAATACATATGAATTGTGAGAAGGAAAACATCTAAATAATATATATATATATATATAATAACTAATATAAAAGGAAGTTGAGAAGCACAGACACACTTTCCTTATCTTCAATTTCATGAACTTGAAACTCAGATAAATCAACCAGCCAATAAGTTCCAACAACCAGTTTCACTACTTTTGACTTCACTATTTTCCCTTCTTGCTTTTGTCCAAGATGTAGCTTTCACAAAAATACTAAACATTTAAGTGTGAAAGGAAATGTTGTTTTTATTGGACCATAGTTGAAAGAACCACCAAATATACCCTGTGACAGGCACATTTCAACAATTACAAGTAATAACTCAATGCACGAGACTTCTATCAAAGTAGGCCTAGGGAGGACAAACGAACGTAACCTCACCACCCATGCCTAAAGAGATTGTTTTCATGACTCAAACTTGTGCCACTAAGAACGCTAACAGTAAGCCTCATTGTTAAGCCAAACCACCCTTTTGCATGTTGTAACAATTACTATGCAAATACCTGTAAGGAAAATTACAAGGCCAAAAAAATAAATAAGGGTTATATGAACTCCTTTCTCAAAAGACTTATGTTTGGTTCATAGGAATAAAATCATCTTTCATTTAGAATATTCATTCCCACCTTCGGTTCACTAAAGAAAGTCAAGAAAAATGTATTGCAAATGGAGTCATCATTGTAAGAGAATGATCATTTCGTAAAAAGGCTTAGGAATAAACATTCTATTCCACTCCACATTCATTCCAGTGAACTACACACCACCTATGTCATTCACATGTAGAGAAATACCACATAAGAAATTTGTAATTATATATCCAAGCAGCTTGATGCTGTAACTTCCAAATTGCATCCACAATTCATGAGGTTCAAAAAACAAAGGGACAAAAATCACAGCAAGCCTAAACAATAGCAGCAGCAAACAATGCTAGTAGTAAGGTATGACACACCAAAACTGGTATGACAATAAAGCAGCACCCTGGAATCACTTCCATTTCTTGAACTTCCCCCCGTGGTGATGATGGCCAAACTTCCCATGTTTGAATTTCCCGTGCCCATGTGACAGGTGATGATGGCCATGTGATAGATGATGATTGCCATGTGACGGATGATGAGCGCCATGTAACAGATGATGAGCTCCATAAGCAGCAGCCGCAGCAGCAGCACCCCCAGCTATCAGTGTTCCCATACCAGGTCCTCCATGCCCTGTATATATTATTACAATTGAACAAACAGCATTGCCAGCCTGCCTGCTTAGGGATCATCATTACCTTGCTTTTATATTAAAATTGCAAACTAGTAGATGTAAATAGGAGGCAGAGAAATGAAAAATTAACAAAAAAAAGAAAGTTCAATAATCAGACGTGAACCATTGAATTCTCTCTCTTTTTCTTCTTTTTTTCTCCCTCCCTGAGAGAGAATTAGAGACAAACCGTCAAATTTTACAGTATTTCAAATTAGGACATCTTAGTTTACTCCTCTTTACTGCTGGGATGAAAGGGACTTCTAAAACCTTTTTGGTGCCAAAATCCATTAAAAAAAACAATTAATTTTACTTCTGATTAAAGCCTGCTAGGTGATAACACACACTAGATAGTTCTTGGTTGTATGAGTTTCTTGTTCTGGATTCAAAAACACTGAATAGACACACAAACTAATCAAAGGTTCTAGGAGCTCCTGCTTTCTTCTGCCAAGTGCCAACCACTATTGTTCAAGCATTTCTTGCAGGTGGTGACCAATCACCTTTAACACCCAACAATGACTCTGAAGTTTTTTAACAGCAAATTTTTGAATAGAAATAAAAATCACCGATATTTGAAAGCCCTGAGTAGGTCATCACATTTGATGAAAGCCCTTTGCAGACGGCTTATAGTGGACCTAATTTCACTACTATTCTTAGGGGTGAGCATGATCCGGTTTGGATCAATTTGGGATGAAACCAAGACCAGTGCCATAAGAATTGGAACCAAATCAAACCAAACCATTAAAATCATAAAACCAATCCAAACCAAACCATTGAATCACAGTTCGGTTGGGTTTGGAATCACGATTTCATATAATCTGTTTACAAGAAAAATCATATAACATTTTCAAAAAAATTCAACCTATCACAAATTTTAAAAATAATAATATGTCAATCAAACAAACTACTCTCATAATATTCACCAGTTAAGCAAAACCATAACATTAAGCAAATATTGTTTAACATTAATCTGTCATGATTTTTTGAAACATAAACTTTTAAAACATAAATATGCACATTGTTCCACCATTAACCTAAACAAACATAATATCTATCAAATAAATATATATGATTTAAGTTATACGGTCTAGTTCGGCTCCAATCCGGAACCGTGGATCAATCCGAAACTTATCCATGGAGACCAGTTTCTCAATTTTCCAAACTACGACTGAACCACGAAATAAAAAACCAAACAAAACCTACCGGATTGGTCTGAACTAGTTCAGTTTGCATATTTTTCGGCTTCCTTGCTCAACCCTAACTATTCTATTTAAATGACATGATCAAAAAAAATAAAAACTGCACATACCATGCCCCCTCCCCTCATCACAACATAAAAGCAAGAAAGGCCTATAACGTCCTTCACAAGTGAAGCGCTAACAACCAAATGAAAAACATATCCTAATATTGGAGGACAAATCAAATAACAACACACGGCAAGAAAAGCCAATAATAAGGTCCCTCCCGAGTGAAGCAATGACAATCTATTGACAAACATATCTAAAAACAGATAAGGATGTCAAATTTATATCCCAAAAGCATAAATGCATCAAACATACCTGAATGCTGTGAAGCCGATGGACTAGGATAACCTACTTGTGGATATCCACTTGGGGAAGGATATGGTGATGGTGGGTATCCACCTGGGGGAGGATATCCAGCTGGTGGGTGGCCTTCTGGGGGAGGATATCCAGCTGGAGGGTAACCACCTGGGGGAGGATATCCAGCTGGAGGGTAACCGCTAGGGGGAGGGTATCCAGCCTGTGGGTAACCTTGAGTGGGATATGCCTGAGGAGGGTATCCTTGGGGAGGGTATGCCCCCAGGAGGCGGAGGAGGGTACTGTCCACCAGGATAACCGGAATGATTGTGATTCCCACCACTCATTCTTCTTCAACTTGAAATTGATGAACTGAGAATGTAAATACTGGACATTAGAGCTCCATCACAATTTTCTCTACTTCAAAATAAATTCCCCTTAGTCAAGAACTAAGTTCCTCTGGAATCTAGAAGTAATTAGCTATAATTAAAGCAAACCCAGAAAATTTTACCGAAAAATCTGGAAAACACTAGAGTCAAAGTCGATAGGGCTAATAACATCCCAAAATCAAGAAAATTCACAATGACTAACAATTCTTGTGCATCATTTTGAATTCTAAGCATATAAAACAGACTAACCAAAGTGGATCTAAATCAGACATTTGAGATAGTTCTAATCAAATTACAAGTAAAGGCTTAGAGTAACAATTGAAAAAAGTTGAAAAACTGTTTGGTAATCATTTAAAGACAGATTTATCTTCTGAAAAATGGAAAAGTGATAATGAAATAGAAAACATAATTGGGGTGTTGGGGGTTAAGAGAACAGTGTTCACAAAAAAAAAAAAAAGTCAACTGGCAAAGAACTTTTCAAAACAACTTCTATAAGCTAATGAAAGTTGTGATCAATGAATGTCCAATATACACGTACACGCAATATATAATTATTATTGATTAATTTTGAAAGAACATAACCATGATGAAACAAACTGAAATTAAATACAAGAACAAGCAATAAATCAAAAATCCTCCACAGAAACAACAAAGAAATCATGGTTTACTTTTTTACATTACTACTAAATTCAAAGCAACAAGAACAAGCAAAGACAAGAAAATCAAGAATCCTAGACAACAAACAACAAAGAAGATCAGGATTCACTTTTTCATTAAATCAAGAGATTTTTTATGTACATATATATATATATATATATGTAGAGAGAGAGAGAGAGAGAGAGAGAGAGAGAGAGATCACCGGATTGAATGGGGGGTTTTCAAAATCTTTAATTCGGCTTTTTGTTATAGAGTTGTTACTGCTTCACTTTCATTCAAATATATATCACCTATATCACAAGAAACGTGCAAGAAAGTGACGAAAAAAATAAAATAAATTACACTCATACAGTCCTATGTTATTTGATCACTAACTTTTTTTTGTGATGAAACATATTTAATGACATTATTTGATGAAAAAAATATTTTATTTTTTATTTTTTATTTCAGTATATCGGAAAAGTCAGTAATATTAAAAAATTTGTCGAAAAAATTATTAGCGGTGATAGGTGTAGCAGACGCTGATAATAATGGTGGTGAAAATATGAATAGATATATGTAAATTAATGTCTCATTTGATAATATTATTTTTTAATTTAAAAATTAAAAAATTATTAAAAAAATCAATAACTTATATTATAAAGTTAAATATTTCCTTTACTTTTTATTTTTTTGTATATCTTTTTATAAAAAATCAAAAAATTATCCTAAATTAATTTTTTTATATTATATTTTTGCCAAAAAAATTAAAAAATTACTTAAAAAAATTTATTCCTAAACTAGGCCTAAATGGATAAAGAAAAATGTTTGAACAAATATTAGTATGGCCTGTGGATAGTGGACATAACGACGGGTAAGTAGGGATGAAATGACCTTTTAAATTATAATTATCCTTTTGAGCTCCAAATAATAGAACTTGGACATATAGTCTAAAGTTTTAGAAATAGACATCCGACTTGTATTCCCTATCATTTTTAAAGTTGTTTACATAGAAATTTATTAAATTATTGATAAGTATTATTTTGACTTTTTAATTTATAAAAATGAACAAATTAAATTCTTAAATTATTGAAAAGTATTATTTTAATCTCTTAAATATTTGCATGTTCTGCTAAAACGTAAACATATATGGATCTGCCCTTGATTATAAGTTGGTGTTACTTTTTTTTTTTTTTTTTAAACATAATTTGGTGCTACTTTATTATTATGTAACATAAATATGTAGATAAGAGCAAAAATGCCAAAGAAAACATAAATAAATAGGTGCATGAAACTTACATATGCCTTTGGTTAGGTTTTTATAGAAATTTATTTGAGATTTTTTTTTAAAAAAAATTAAAAAATTAATTTTGTGAAATTTTTTTTAAAAAAACAAATATTTGGACATAATTTTACTTTTTCAAAAGTCATAAATACTTTTTAAAATTTTAAATAAATATATTTATTTTTATCAAAATAGTTACCATTCTATTTATAAATATAAATAAAAAAAAATCTAAATTTTTTTCTCAAAAACAAAATAAGCAAGGCTGCTATTAGAGCATCTTCAACAGTGTATCAAATTTTTTACCAAATTTGAGTAAAAGGTCCATTTGATATCAAGTGCTCCAACGGAGGGTTTTGAAGTTTCATCAGAATACCGGTTGACCAGGCGGACCACTAGACAGTGTAAATTTTTCATACAATTTTGCCTTGAGATGGTCATCCATGGGGTCGATCAGGCGAACAACCGGCCGGTCGATTGGCCAGTGTAATATTTTCACATATCTTTGCCTTGAAGTGGTCATTCGGTAGTGAAATCCAACGACAATGAATAGTGATTTAATGAAAGACACATTGATCCTTAGTTTGATGGAAGAAAAATAAAATCTTGGATTTGATGAATGGTTGAAGCAGCAAGAAGGGTCATTTTTCATCAAATTTAAATTTGACGAAAGATTTGATAAAACGTTGTGATGGTCTTACATAGTTGAAAAATTGAAGGGATTAGTTTGTTTCTAGTTCACAAAATGGATTGTATTGTACTGTTTGGATTTGTAGAGCTCACCATAAGTCTCGTTTCGATAATTTGAACCATTCATTTTTTAGATTACAACATGTAGGTCATCTAAAAAAAAAATCAGATCGATCTAATAACTGTAACTATGTTAGTTTATTATATTTGTCTCTCAAAAAATGGATAATCTAGTTTTCATATAATATTTGTCGTTTATTTTTTTTTGCAAATAAATGTCATAAACTAGCATATTGACCTGATTTTTTTTTTTTTTATAGATAATCTACACATTGTGGCTTGAAAAATGAACATTTCAGATTATTGATTTGAGATTTGTGGTAGGCCCTATAAACCCGAACAACACAATCAAATTCACTTTGTGGATTGAAGACAACTTGTTTCAAAAAAAAAAAATGATATAGTGTGTGTATGCAAAACTTTGATGCGTTTAGAAGTCTTTTAATTGCAATTTATAAGTTGATTTAAATTTACAATATTTTATAGTCTATTTTAGTTTTTAGTATTTTTTTTAATAAATTTTTAGTCAGTTTTTTTTTTTAGATTCATCTAGAGCAAATGGATTTAATTTTTATGTCTTTTATATTTCTGTAGATGTTATTTTTGGTGAATTTTTTTATTATCTTTCTTGAAATGTACAACCACAAAAGGTAGGACAGCTTGGTTTGGCATGTATTGAAAAAGATAAAAAGTCAAAAAAATACTTAAAAAGTTAAAAAGTTATTAATATTCATAAAACAAAAATACAAAAAAATAAATTTACACATAAAAAAATACAACTCAACTTTTTGCTGAAGTAATGGGTTGTCCGCGTGATTGGTCTGCTGTACTGGTCTATAAATGATTGCCTCCTTCGCGGGCAACCATATAGACTGTGTTGTTTCGCCCATGGGGGCCACCACGGGTCACATTTTAATAACCTGAACCGTTCAATATGTAGAACTCGTTGAGTACTATATACTTATAAAAAATCACGTTGATCGGATGTTGCTAACTATATGATCAAATCAGTTTTGTATAAATAAAAAAAAAATGATGGTGTTATAGTTAACTAGTGAACAAAAACTAATCGATCAATGTGATTTCGATATCCGATTAATGTGATTTTTTTAGGTATATAGTACTCGACGAGTTCTACAGAACGGTTCAGATTATCAAAATGGGACTCGTTGTGGGCCCCACATGCCGAACAGCACAGTCCAAATGGTTGCCCGCGAATGAGGCAATCATTTCCTTATCTTCTACACTCTACCTAGAAAAAAGTGCCATACAGCCTAGTACACTTACTTCTCCTATACACTTATTTATACAATTTTTTATTATATATTTTTTCGTAAAAAGACAAAAAGGTAACCCAAATATCCATCTTTTTTTTTCTTAACTTTTTAGTCCAAAAAAACAAAAAGTGCACTTATTTAAGACACTTCAAACAACCCCAGCCGAAAGTCTTTAAGGAAATACCGGGGTATGTTATTTGTGAGTTTAATTATCATAAATAATATAACTTATTACGCTTCATTTGAGAATAGAGTTTTTTAATAACTTTTTGAATTTTTGATTAAAATATGATGTAAAAAAATTAATATGTTTGGAATGATTTTTTAGTTTTTATGAAAAAATGTGCAAAAAGTAGAGTAGAAGAAGGAATCTTTGACTTTTTGATATAGGTTGTTGCTTTTTAATTTTTTTAATAACTTTTTGGCTTTTAGGCTAAAAAATAATGTTGCCAAACAATACGTTAATATTATAAAAATTATTATTAAAAAAAAAATTATAACCAAGTATCACACGAGATATAATCAAACAATTTAGTAGGGTTATAACATTGGGTTGAGATTTCTTTGATTGCAAATTTAATAGGATTACATGTACGGCGGATATTCAATCCGACGAAGTTAATGAATTTTTAATATTGAGAGAGACTGGAGATCGTAATTTTAAGTATAAAAGAAAAAAATAAAATGAATACATAAATAGTTATTTCACTAATTTAATTGGATAGCTAACTATACACTAATTCATGAAAGTGTTAATTAATTCATTATTAATCATGTTAATCAAATGACCAGTGAGTCATAACTAAAAACACTAACAACGTAATTATAGATGTATATGGTATACATTATAAAGAGGGTGTATCATAGAATTTTCTTTTGTTTTATATCGTTTTTTATGCATAATAATTTTTTGAGAAATTTTGTCATAAACCCCTTTTAGCTTCCTTTTCTTGTTAAAAAGACAGAAAAAAATTTAGTATTTTCAAAAACCCCCTTATAATTATAAAATTTTGTATAAAGGACAAAATTTGTTATTTGAATATTTTATTTGACCATTATACTATCTTTTTCTTCCATTTCTTTTACAGCTCTCTCTCTCTCTCTCTCTCTCTCTCTCACTCTTTACCAACTCGATGGTTCATCGTTTCCACCATCTTTATCGTCTATCAGCGTCGCTCAGTCTTATCGTCAGCCGGCAACCACCATTTTTATCATTAAACTACCACCATCTTCAAATTTGATACCTACGAACTCATATTTGAGGTCAATAACTTCATATTAGAGATTTAAAAAAAAAAAAAAACCTTAGATTTGACAGAAAAATGAGAAATCAAGATATCGCAATAAAAAACTAAGAGTTTTTTTGTTTGTTTGTTCATAGATCTAAAAGTAAAATTTGGCTCTGGTTTGTTCATTTAATATGTACTTTGTTTTCGTAACAGTAAAATTTTACTCTGGTTAACAACATACTGATCTGCTTAATGACAGTAAAATTTTACTTTGAATCACAGTAAATTTTACTCTAATTCAGAATAAAATTTTACTTCTTTTTTTTTTAAAAAAAATTACTGAGTAAAATTTTATTCTGAATCAGAGTAAAGTTTATTAAAATTCAAATTAAAATTTTACTTTGAAACAAGCTGCAATGATGGCTTTATAAAAGAGTTTTGTGTCATGAACTAGAGTAAAATTTTACTGTTGAAAGAACAGAGCATCATGAGAAGAAGAACGAGCGATAGAGAGACAGAGTTCGAAAACAGAGGATCAAGAGAAGAAGAATAATAATAAAAAGAAGAAGAGAAAGAGAGCACGAATCATCAAAACCAGAGAGAGAGAGAGAGAGAGAGAGAGAGAGAGAGAGAGAGAGAGTGAAGGATCTCAAATTTGAGATTTGCAAACTATCACAAATCATCATTTTCCGATGACGACAATTGTGAATGCTCTCAGATCTGAAGTTGTGGATGCAATAAATGATGGTGGTGATGAAGACGATAGAGAAAGAGTTCCATGGTGAGCGGCGATAGTGCCAATGGAAAGCAGTGATGGCACCGATGAAGAGAATAGTGATAAGTGCGAGACAGAGAGAAAAGAGATTAAGATGAGAGTGAGTGATTACAATTTGATACACACACACACACACACACATATATATATGAGGGTATTATAGTAAAAGAAATAAATTTTAAAATACTAGATGGTTTTGAAAGGATCTATATAATTCTTGTCTTTTTGAAGGATAAGTTAGACACTGAGGGGTCTACCACCAAATCCCCTTAATTTATGCTCAAGAGTTTGATATTCAAAAGTTTTGAATAAGTTATCTAAATGAATATTTTAATTGGAGACTTGGCCTAAGCTTTTTAGGGGTCGTTTGACAATGACTTTTTTAGTTGATTTTTTGATTTTTTTGATTTTTTTAACCTTAGACTTTTTTGTTTATTTAGTTTTCTTGTTTGACTTTTTTGGCTTTTTATCTTTGGAATTAGGGATGACAATGGATAACCTAACATGTGGGTATCTATGGAGACCCAACCCAAATACATAGATTTTCCCTTTTTTTTTTTTATCCTTTGGGTAGGGTAAGTGATATTCTTTAAATATCCACAGGGGATGGGTCAGGGATGGGTACCCACAAATTTCCCCATATGTTTTTTTATTTTTTATTTTTTATTTTTAAGATTAACAACCAAAGCTAAATATACATTCAATTTTTTTTTTTTTTTTTTTTTTTAAGGTTCACAACCAAAATTTTTTTTTTAATTTTTTTTATTTAAGATTCACAAGCAAAGCTAAATATACATTCAATCTTATTTTATTTTATTTGGCTTAACAACAAAATCAATATACATTAATTAACATTGTCACATTATTCTTGTCAAATTTTATGTATATCTAGAATTTTTTAAATTTATTAGAAAAAATTCTATTCCTACAAAAAAATTCCATCTTCTTTTTAATTTTTTTTTTAATTTTATGTATCTCATTCTCCTCTCTATTAATTGATTTTCGATAATCTGAAGGCGAATTATTACTCTCGTTTCCATCTTCTTCTCTTTTTTTTTTTCTTTTTTAAATTTTTATTTGCATTTATAGAATGATTTTTCTTATTTCAATATCTCCTGCAATTGTTTTATTGGATTTCTCTCTGATTTGACGTAACCTTAGATTGAATTTTCCATTTCCATCTTAACTAGCGATCGCCTTAATTAAAATTTTGTACATTTTTGTCTTCAATTTTCATGTTTTGGTTATGATTAATTGCGCGTTTTTGATCGATAATCACAATCTTGTCACCGTTAGATTGTCATCATCACAAATCGCCATTGCTGTAATGAGAGGATGAGAGAGAGTGAGAATTAGAACTCTAATTGTCAACAGAGTAGTGAAAACATATGGAGAAATTATTTTCCGATGTACCTAAAAAAAAATATGGGGAAATTAGTGGGTACCCATCCTCGACCTATTCTCGGTTGAGATTTAAAGAACATCACTTACCCTACCCAATGGACAAGAAAAAAGCAGAAACCCAAATATTTGGGTTGAGTCTCCATGGATATTTACATGGTAGGTTATCCATTGCTATCCTTACTCTGTTGACAATTAGAGTTCTAATTTTCACTCTTTCTCATCCTCTTACTACAGCAACGACAATTTGCGATGACGACAATCTAACAATGACAAGATTGTGACTATTGATAAAAAACGTGCAATTAATCATAACCAAAACATGAAAATTAAAGACAAAAATGTACAAAATTTTAATTAAGGTGATCGCTAGTTAAGATGGAAGTTGGAAAATTCAATCTAAGGTTACCATCAAATCAGAGAGAAATCTAATAAAACAATTGCAGGAGATATTGAAATAAGAAAATTCATTCTATAAATGCAAATAAAAATTTAAAAAAGAAGAAGATGGAAACGAGAGCAATAACTCACCTTCAGATTATCGAAGATCAATTAATAGAGAGGAGAAGGAAATACATAAAATTAAAAAAAAAAATTTTAAAAATTAAAAAAGAAGATGGAATTTTTTGTAGGAATAGAATTTTTCTAAATAAATTTTAAAAATTCTAGATATATATAAAATTTCACAAGAATAATGTGACAATGTTAATTAATGTGTTGTGAACCTTTAAAAAAAACCAAAATTTAAAAAAAGAAAAGAAAAAGATTGAACGTATATTTAACTTTGGTTGTGAATTTAAAAAAAAAAAAAAAATTGTGAACCTTAAAAAAAATAAAATAAAAAAAAAAAAAAGATTGAATGTATATTTAACTTTGGTTTTGAATCTTAAAAAAAAAAAAAAATGGTTGTGAACCTTTAAAAAAAAAAATTTTTAAAAAAAGAAAAAAAAATTGAATGTATATTTAGTTTTGGTTGTGAAGAAAAAAAAAAAAGAAAAAAAGATTGAATGTATATTTAGCTTTGGTTGTGAATCTTTAAAAAAAAAAAAAAGGGTCAAGTTGGGTTGGGGGATATCCAAACCTATTAGGAGATGAGGAGGGTAGTACCCATGGGGAATGAGGAATGAGGAATGGGAAAAAATAATTATAGGGGAATGGGGATGGAGAATTAATATCCACCCCATTAACCCCATTGCCATTCCTATTTGGAATGACAATTTTTTTTGTCATTTTGTGATTTTTGACTTTTTGACTTTTTTTTTTTTATAATCTTTTTGTGATGTTTTAGCCCAAAAGGAAAACCAAACCGGGGGCTTAATTACAAGTATAAATTTGTTTAAAAACAGAAGAAAAATACGGTGTAATTCAAATTCTTTAGGTTTTTTTTGGAGCTCTGTTTTAGACAATAAAAACCTTACTAAATAAGGCCTAAGATCACCGTTATACACTGTATGCTTAAGAACACCAAAGTTGTCTATAATATTGAAATTGATTCAATATTAAAAATGCAATAATTTTTTTTTAAAAATCTAAATATCCCCTTTTGATAAAATTGGTATTTTTGGAATTCTCAGGTTGAAATCTATCAAACAAAATCTATGATAAATGTAAAATTATGAAAAAAAATAATAGAACTTCATTGTGTTCACTATAAAATAGTGAAATATCTTAGAGCAGTTATTGATTTCAACACAGTGAAACTAAAAAATCCAAATTTGATGGATAATTGCAAAAATTAGGTACCTAATTTAAATTTAAAGTTAAAAATTTCAAATTGAAGGCTCCAAAAAAAGAAATTAAAATTTTCTCTATCTCAAATCAAAGAAATTTGTCTGTCCTCACTACAAGAATCAATTCTAATCAATTTAATTTTTTAACGAAATTTCACTATGTTCATTATTTTTAGGGTAAATTAAAAACACACCCCCTGGAATTTACTTAAATTACAAATTACCCTCTATGATTCTAGAAATTACATTATGCTCCTAAAGTTTCTAATTTCATAACAAATAGGTGCCTTTATTAATAAATCATTAAGTTAATTAACAGTTTTTAATAATGTTAAAATTTTATTTCAATTAATAATTCAGATAATTTTATTATTGTATAAGTGAACTATTAGAAATTTCACTTTTTCAATTAATTCTGTTAAATAAAAAAATTTGATATGAAGATATTTGTAATTTTTCAAACTATAAGGACAATTCATATTTTAAGTAAATCTGAAGGAGTGTATTTATAATTTATCCTTATTTTTAGTCAAATGAAATTTCAAACTTATACGTAGTACTTTTTTTTTCTTTTTTTAATTTTTATATGTTGATCAATTTATGAGATCCAATTTTTCGCTCTGATTATTATAATTTTATTTGAATGCTGGACTAGGCAGGCAAGGTTAGTCTCCGTTTGGGATGTTGGCTTTTTAATTTTTTGACTTTTTAAAAAGTCTCGTTTGGGATGAATGTTTTTTTTTATTTTTTTGACTTTTATAAGAAAAAAATAAAATTATTATGATTTGAATGTGACATTTTTTCTTATTAATTTTTTAATCTATTTTGTCTTTTTTTTGGCTAAAATAGCCAAAAAAGCTTATGCCAAAATAAAAAAATTTTAAGTAAAATTAATGCACATATTGGTAAGGAGTTGCGATTGGCAGTTCGAAAGAGCTTGCACGAATCTGCCCCGAAATCCAAACGACGCCGTTTTCGGTGATTTGAATTTTTTTTTTTTTTTTCAGATGAAGAAGAAAATCAGAAACGAAGGAAGAAGAATAAGAAGAGGAGGAGAAGGAAGAAGAAGGAGGCGGGGCGGGGCGGAACTGGAGGGGCCATCAACCAGGGCGGAGGTGCGGCGGAGGCGGGGCGGGGCGGAGCTGGAGGGGCCATCAACCATGGCGGAGGAGCGGCGGGGCGGAGCTGCGACGATCGGAGCAGAGGCCATCAACCAGAGGCGACGCCGGGCGAAGGCGGAGGCGCGATCGGCGACGGCGACGGCCTCTCCCTCTCCCTCTCCCTCTCTTTCTCTCTTTCTCTCTCCCTGCAACAGACTGAGGAAGAAGAAAGGAAAAAAAAAAAAAAAAAAAATTTCGGGGCATTAGGGGCAGAATTTTTCGAGCTAAAAAACATTTCCCATTGGTAAGGGTAGCCTCTATTAGAAAATGGAGCGGCTCATCTGTTTTATTATATTTATTAAATATATTTATATATATAATATAAATTTTTTTAATATAATAAGATTAAAACGTTAAAATGTTACCCTCAGTATTTATTTACATTCATTTATTTATCATCTTACAGTTTTAAATTCTTATTAATTATAAATCAACCTATAATATCTTATATTATCTCTAATTTTTGTTACCATCACTATTTGTATATGTACAAAATAAACCCGTCCCGCCTTGATTTATCTCACTCTGATTGGTTTGAAATTTTTAAAAGTAAATTTTGGAGTTTTAATTTATATTTTATTATTTTTAATGATTTTTTAAAAATATTTTAATATATATTTTTTACTTTTTATATTCATTTAATTTACATATACTTAAAAAGTATAAAATTTGTGCAAAAATAATTTAAATTGTAAGACTCTAGTGCTATACTAATGTAATAAGACGATTATGGGGGCGCTACACGGTTTAGAACGTCGCAAAAGATTCTTTCTACTTCACTCATAAAAGACTACATCTCACTAGCGCATCTTGTCTTTTTTTTCTTGAGGTTTTTTATTCGAGGAATGTTTACTCTACGCTAAAGCACAAAAGTCTTGTACACTCTATGATGTTCTTGTGTCATGGGGAACACTGAATTGAGCTGCCAACATAGACACAAAAGGAGGAAAAAGAGGAGGGCATGAAGCGACATGTTGTTTTCGTTATTGGTCAGTCAAAAATCCATTACATTCTGGCTATTCTAAAATAGCAAGACATTCTGAGTCAAGTTTCTAGTTCCCATTCGGTTACTTTGTTACGACTTTACATCAGTTAAAGAATGAATTCTGATTCAGACCACTAATATACCATTACTAAAAGTAACACTAATTACGTGGTAGTGTAAGAAAAAAAAAAGGCCAAACTATTATATCAGTATGGGGTCCACATCTCGCCACGTTATTAGTATTCTGCTTAGTAGTGTTAAATTAGTGGTATGAAGCATTTTTGTTAAAAAAAATTCATTAAATATAAAAAATATATTTTGTATTTTGTTGTATTCAATGAACCTTTTTTAAAAATTTGTACAAATTTTGCACTTTTTAAATATATCTAAATTAAGTGAATCTAAAAACTAAAAAAAGAAAAAATTGATTAAAATATTTTAAAAGCTCGATAAAAAAAGGACGACTAAAAACTCATAAAATTATTTTTGAAAACTCCAAACCAAAATTTTCTCTTAAAATTTGGGCTTTATATTTTTGGGAGAAATGACTCGTAACTCGAATTTCCTCCGGCTTGAATGGTTTTTTTTTTTTTGTCATTCTTTCGAACAGACAGAGAGGGAAGAGAAGGGAGAGAGAGAGAGAGAGAGAGAGAGAGAGAGAGAGAGAGAGAGAGGCAATCAACGGTGATGGTGGCGGCGATCGATGGTGATGGTGGCGGCAATCGCAGATCTGGATCTGAAAAAAAAAAAAAAAATTCTGCATTTTTTCTAAGTAGATCTGGATCTATAAAAAAAAAATAAAAAATTATTGATGATGATAATGTTGATCCGGATCTGCAGAAGAAATTTTTTTTTTTTGTTGATGAAGATGATGATGATGTTGAAGATGTTGAAGATGATGAAGATGATGGTGAAGTTGAAGATGATGAAGATGATGATGATGTTGTTTTCTCTGCATTTTTTTTTTTTGCATTTTTTTTTCTCCGTTTTCTCTGCATTTTTCTTCTTCTTCTTCTTCCTTTTCTTTTCATCAGAAAAATCTACAGAAAAACGCAGAAAAAAAGAAAAGAAAAAAAAAATCAAAACGACGTCATTTTGATGTCGGGCCATTCGAACTACGCTAATTTCGAGTTACGAATCGGAATTATATTTTTGGGGAATCATTAAATATTGGGACAGAAAAATAAATTACGCAAACATAGACGTGTGTTTGCATTGGATGTTTTGTTATTCATTTATTTATTTTTGGTCCTACACTCATATTTTGCTAATTACACTTTTAACTTTATAGTTTGACTCAAATTTTACTTTGTTTCTATTATTTAACATTAAACGGTTTAATTCCTATATTTTAAATTTAGTTTCAGTTTAACCATTTTATTCGAGTTAAATGTTAAAATTAATAATTTAAAGATACTATCCTTAAGATCTAAGACAAAGCTAAGAAAGTAACTCCATCACAGTGTCATCATTTCAATTCTTAAAAGACTAAAGAAGAAGAAAAAGAAAAGAGATAATCGAAATAGAGAAACAAGGAGAGTGAGAAGTAAAAGATTAAATTTTGAAAGAAATATGAAAAATATAAAAAATAAACTAAAAATGAAGATCAACAACAACAATAACAAGAGAGAAAGAGAGAGAGAGAGAAAAAAAAGTAATAAAAGAAGAATAAGAAGAGACACGAGAGAACTGAAACAAATACGAATAAGAAAGAGATAGAGTGAAAAAAACATGCGTAAACAGTGGCGACTCTAGAAATTTATAAGGATTGAGTCACTCAATTTTGTGATGATTGCTAAGTTTCACAAATTTTACGAGGAAAAAAAAAAAAGAAATTTTAAATTTAAACTTCTCCAACTTTATGTAGAATAAATTTGAAGAAATTATAAAAATAAAAAATTCAGAATTTGACATTTGTAACAAAATAAATTCTGAATTTTTAATCTTGTCAATTTAAATCTAAATCTTTTAATTTATTTTTAATCTAAATCCTTTAATTTATTTTTAAACTAAACATCTATTTGCCTGTTTTTGTTAAGTAAAAATGACAAAAAATGAGTATTTTAGTCATTAAACTCAAAGAAAATGATATTTAGACATTTTATGCATATTTACATTGAGTTTAATAACTAAAATATCATTTTTTTCATCACTTTATTTAACAAAAATAGACAAATATTTTAGTTTAAAAACAAATCAAAAGTTTATAGTTTAAATTGATAAAATTAAAATTTTAAAGTTTATTTTGTTAGTGTGAGTTTATTTTAGAAGGTGAGGAAAAAAAAAATGATTGTGGTATCTCATCTAGACGATAGACGAAAAGTAATGATTTTGTTTTCTCACTATTTGGATGAATGGCAAAGCAAAACATATGAGAGAGAGGGATACGAGTAAGATTTTTTTTTTTTTCATTTGTATTTTAATGGACAATCTTGATATTATAAATATTTTACAACCAATCAATTTGTTTCTCACTAAATCTCACCACTTTTGGTAAGAAATGAAATAGGCTTAGTAAAAGAATTTTCATTCTCAATATTTCTTATCATTTCTCACTTGACTTATAAACTAAACCTGAGAAAAGAATCTACTTTCTCATCATTTTTTTTATCATTTCTTTCCAAATCACCTCATCCAAACACAGTGTAAAAGTTTTGATTTTTAATGAGTTTTTTTTTTGCCCGCCGGGTTGACAGGTTGATAGGTGGATCGTGGATGGAACCCCATCACCTGCCTCACGTCGTCACCCTTGTGCATAAAGTGGGAGTGTAAAGATTACAAAGAACTGAGTTGAAAGTCCAAGTTAATAGAAGTTGTTTCACTATTCACCCAAAAAAAAAGAAGTTGTTTCACCAACTTTTCGTTTTTCAAATATTCAGGTTTCATTTGGTAATTTTTAATTTTAGTTAAAGAGTGAGAATGTCACTATAAATTATTATATTATTTTTTAAATTTTTTTGTATATTTTTCTCATAAAAAGTTTTAAAAATTATTAAAATAATCTATTCCTAAATAAATAATAAATTATTTTCAACATATGGATAACTATAGATTTTCATTTACATATTAGGGGACGGAATATTAAATTTTTTAAAAATATATTGAAGTGGTGAACGCATATAATTGAGACATATTCTTAAATAAGGCTGGGCATGCCTCCAGTCGGACTGGAGGGTCTAGTCCGACCTATTGGGTCTATTTTTGGGTTCTTTTTTGATTTTTTAATAATTTAAACTGTTCACATTTTAGGATTTGTTAAGTATATTATCCCTGTAAAAAATTATGTTGATCGGATAACGGATATTATGCATTCGGATAACTTTTTTATAAACCGTTAATTTTCTGATTGTCTAAGTTAATAGAAGTTGTTTCTCTATTCACCCCAAAAAAAAAGAAGTTGTTTCACTAACTTTTCGTTTTTCAAATACTAGCCTATCACCCGTGCTATGCACGGGATAATTATAGATATTTATATTTGTTTTAGATTTTTTTTAATATATAAATTATGTTTTTTAAGATTTTTTTCTTATCACTAACCATAGTGTATGGGGGAAGTTGAAAAGGGTACTGTAGTAACTATACACGAATTGTATCTATAATTATTTGTATAAGGGGATTTTAAATGCTGATCAGGGGATTTTGACCAAATCAATAATTGCAGGCATGTGGAAAGATATGTAGATTGAAAAAAGTTAATAAATGCTAATCAGGGGATTTTGACCAAATCAATAAATGCTGAGTTTTTTTTTTTTTTATAAATAAAAAATTCATATTGGGATATTGAAGCTTCCATAGGCCTTGGGGGTTAAAAACCCCATTTTGCTTAATATATAGTATAGATATAGATAGATAGATAGATATATCTTTTTATTTTTATTTTTATTTTTGTGTGGTTTCTATTCGGGTATTTTTTTTTTCAATTTATTTAAGATGGAGTTGTGGGTATCTTTTTTTTTTTAAATTTAATTTATCTGTGGTTTCCATTTGTTTTTAATTATTATTATTTAGGTAAGTTATGATGTGAGTTAGATATGTAATAGACATGTGAGTTTTATTAATTTAAAGTTTATTTAGATAAACTTTAAAGATTTTTTTTTAGTTTTTTTGTTATGTTATAATATAATATATAAAATATAGATAGATATCTACAACTTTAATAAAAAATATTATCTGATTTTTTGGGGAAGAGAAAATTGATGCAAGTTTTAATATTTTTTTTTGAAAATTTGTGAGAGAGATTAGGAGGGAGAGATTATGAAATATTTTTGTTATTAAATAAATAAGTCAGTCAATAGTTTTTTTTAATCTATTTTGTAAATTAAAAATCAATAATTTTGGAAAATTAATTAATTTGCCCCATTAAGTAATTTAAAATTTTGATAGATATACATAAAAAAAATACATAATTATATTATTAAATCACAATTCAAATTTAGGTGTTATATCTTTTTTAGATATATAGCTAAATTCTTATCTTTTTTTTTAATTTTTGTGTGTAACCATAGTGTATGGGAGAAATTGAAAAGGGTGTTGCAATAATTATGAGAGAAGTCAAAAGGGATTGTGGGTTGGAAAAAGTCAATAAATGCTAAGGTTGGGTTGGGAGAAGTCAATAAATGCTGAGTTTTTTTTTTTTTAAATCAAAAAATTAGAAAATTAGGATTAGGAGATTGAAGCTCCTATCTGATTTTTTGGGGAAGAGAAAATGAATGCAAGTTTTAATATTTTTTTTTGAAAATTTGTGAGAGAGATTAGGAGAGAGAGATTATGAAATATTTTTGTTATTAAATAAATAAATCAGTCAATAGTTTTTTTTAATCTATTTTGTAAATTAAAAATCAATAATTTTGAAAAATTGATTAATTTGTCCCATATAGTGATTTAAAATTTTGATAGATATACATAAAAAAAATACATAATTATATTATTAAATCATAATTCAAATTTAGATGTTATATCTTTTTGAGATCTATAGCTAAATTCTTATCTTTTTTATTTTTTATTTGTGTGTGTAACCATAGTTTATGAGAGAAATTGAAAATGATGTTGCAATAATTATGAGAGAAGTCAAAAGAGATTGTGAGTTGGGAAAAGTCAATAAATGCTGAGATTGGGTTGGGAGAAGTCAATAAATGCTGGAGTTTTTTTTTTTTTTTTTTAAATCAAAAAATTAGAAAATTAGGATTAGGAGATTGGAGCTCTCACAGGCCTTGGGGTTAAAAACCCGAGCAAGGATCCTCTAGAGTGAAATTTCCCTAAAGTTTCCTAGAGTGCTACATTGTGTGGTTGAGATTTACTGGCAAGTCACATCAGAAAAAATGTGACTTGCCAGTAAATCTCAACCACACAATGTAGCACTCTAGGAAACTTTAGGAAAAAATCACTCTAGAGGATCCTAATTCTAAAAACCCCCTTTTGCTTAATATATAGTATAGATCTAGGTTTCATTTGGTAATTTTTAATTTTAGTTAAAGAGTGAGAATGTCACTATAAATTATTATATTATTTTTAAAATTTTTTGTATATTTTTCTCATAAAAAGTTTTAAAAATTATTAAAATAATCTATTCCTAAATAAATAATAAATTATTTTCAACATATGTATAACTATAGATTTTCATTTACATATTAGGGGACGGAATATTAAATTTTTTAAAAATATATTGAAGTGGTGAACCCATATAATTGAGACATATTCTTAAATAAGGCTGGGGCATGCCTCCAGTTGAATTAGAGGGTCTAGTCCGACCCATTGGGTCTACTTTGGGTTCCTTTTTGATTTTTCAATAATTTAAACTGTTCACATTTTAGGATTTGTTAAGTATGCTATTCCTGTAAAAAATCACGTCGATCGGATAACGGATATTATAGTATTCGGATAATTTTTTTATGAACTGTTAATTTTCTGACTGTCTATTTTTTTCTAGACAAAAGTGATTTGAATACATAGTATCTGTTATTTGATTGACGTAATTTTTTACAGGAAAAATATACTTAACAAACCCTAAAATATGAATGATTCTGATTATTGAAAAGGGTTCAAAAGTGGGTCCAATGGGCCTAACTGGGTCAGACTATCACAGACCTGAACTGGAGACCGTCGAAACTCTTAAATAATACTATTATATTAAAAGAGTGTTTTTTTTTTTTTTTAATTGGAATAGCGATCACCCCTATCAATCCCAGTCCATACCTAATGGACATGGAATGACTAGGTTATTTATTTATTTATTTTTTAAAGATTTGAATGACTATGGTTGTTTGTTGAGGTAGTTGCAATTGTTAGAGGTGGGTGACATCGTGGTAAGTGCTTGCAATTGGTGGTAGGAACGACTAGGCAATTTTTATTTATTTATTTATTTTAAATAGATTTGAATGACTATTGTTGTTGAGTTGAGATAGTTGCAATTGTTAGAGGTGAGTGGCACCGTGGCCTCGATCAAAAAAAAAAGTGGCACCGTGGAGAGTGCTTGCAATTGGCGGTAGGAATGACTAGGTTATTTTATTTTATTTTAATTTTAATTTTAAAGATTTGATTGACTATGGTTGTGGAGATAATTGCAATTATTAGAGGTGAGTGGCACCGTGGCTAGTGCTTGCAATTGGTGATAGGAGGTTGCAATCCATCTCTCTTCTTCTTTTTCTTTTTTTAAATTTTTTTTTTTCTCTCATTGATTTAATTATTTTTATTTTTTTTTTAAAAAAAGGCATTAGTGGGCAAGGAGTGTTATTTCAAAGAATATGAGAATGACATATGATTTCAATTGAATAATTATTGAGTCTAAATAATAGATTCATTTTCTAAACTCAATGATGTGTCACTCTATTAAATATAAGGGTGAAAATCATACTGAGTCGTATCGTTTTTATATCATGTCGTATCAGGTATGTGTTCAAAAAAATCTAATACAAACACGACTCATTTAATTAAATGTGTCAATTATTTTCATACTAACCTATAATCGTATGAATCATAACACGACACACTTAATACGATTAGCAAAAGCTTATGTTTTAGATTATAAGCAAATTGTACTTCCTATTTACAAAAAAAAAGAAAAGAAAAGAAAGAACATGTTTCACATTACATGCATATGTTTAAATATTGGCACACAATGATAATATGTATGTCAATATCTATGAAAATAATTAAAAATATTTATCACTAATTCATCACACATCCAATCCAAACTACTATCACTCAGGCCTTATTTGGGAATAACCTATTTTAATAACTTTTTAGCTAAAATATGAGGTAAAAACAATGTAATGATTTTTTAATTTTTTACGAAAAAATGTGCAAAAAATAAAGAGAAAATAAAATTTTTGACTTTTAATATTTAAATACCTAATAAAATTTTAAAAACAAAACAATTTTCATCCAATGACAAACTAATAATAATAATAATAATGTTGTAGCTATGTCACATCCAAAGTAACATTGTTGTGATTCTTTTACATTGATTTCAGCCACAGAAATACTGTTGCTACACATTCAAAAACTCTCTTGTCTACCAATCTTGACTTATACCGATTTATCCTTAATTTAGGGTTACACTTAATTAGGTGTATATATTATATAAAGATTTAAGTTTTAATTTAGCAGATGAAAATGAATTGATCAAGATGTTATGGTTACTAAATTCAGGTTATATTTGGGTTATTTGTGAGTCAATATTGGGTTTGTGTTAATGTGTCAATACGAATATTTATGTAGGTTAAACGCATCCATTTTGGATTTCGCGTGTTCAATCTAAATACGATCCATTTAATTCGTATTTTCAAGTCATGTCAGATTCAGGCTCGAATCAAAAAATAATTGACCCTAACCTTCTAATTATGTGTATGATTTGAGTCGTATTAACGTGTTACGTGACAAATTTTCACCATTAATTAAATATCTAAGTCAATTTTCTTTCTAATTTATTATCTAATTATCAATCAATTATTTTATTGACATATCATTGGGTATAGATAATACATTTATATATCATTTTTCTTATTGAAAAATGAATATTTATTAAATTATAAAAATGTTATTTAGGAGGACAAAAGTGCAAACTTTGTAAAAGTACATGGTCAAAGTGCAAATTAACCCTACAAAAAATACTTGGACAGTTGCAGGACAAGATCACCAAACAAGTGCCAACCACACCAATTCTGCCATTGCCACAAAGGAGACAACCCACCACCGCTCGCCACCCTAACTCCGGCGGTGGTAGACTGACTGGTGGCTAATGGCTTTAGCTTTGACATTGCCACCACTCTCACTGTCTCCGCCACCAACACCACCACTCAAAGCCCTCTTCTTCCCTCGCTGCTCTGCAACATCTCAACAACAACAGCAACAACAACAACAAAGCACCTCTTCTTCCCCACTCACTACCTTCAACTATCGCCCCGCCGTTATTCTTCCAGTTGACTCTCTCTCTCTCTCTCTAGATAATGATGTACTTTTATAGCCCTGTTCCTCTGTTTATAAGCTAGCTGAGTACTAATTTTGTCAATATCCTCCAAATTACTGTAAAACTAAGAGCTTTTTTAGGGTTTGGAAGACTTGCATTTTGGTGTCCATTATTGGGTTTGCAGCATTTGGAATACCCATAAGTAAATACACTCATACACTCATATATATACTTATGCATCCTGTATGTTTGTGAATTTTACTTGTAAAACCATATCAAGATATCCCAAATCAGTATAAAACTAAGAACTTTATAGGGTTTGGGAGACTTGAATTTTGGTCTGCATTGTTGGTGACCATTGGTTCAATGGTAAAACCTTAGCCTAAAAACCTTGAGGTTTTGCGTTCAAGTTTGAGGACAATCACTTTGTGCATTATGCCAAAGGTTAGGTGTGTATCTAATTTTTTTCCTGCCAAACACGTATTAATATGTACTAATTGGGCGTTGTTTTTATTGTTGGGTTTTTCAGCATTTGGTATACTCATAAGCAAATTCATGCATATATACTTATGCATCCTATGTGTTTGTGAATTTGACTGATAAATCCTTACACTCTCACTCACGAAGTACTTTAGGGCTTAGGAAATAATACAAGTAGTGTTGGGAGACTTGAATTTTGGTGTCGATTATTGGGTTTGCAGCATTTGGAATACCCATAAGTAAATAAACACATATAAACTTGTGCATCCTATGTGTTTGTGAATTTGATTGATAAAACCATACATTCTCACTCACGACTTCAGGGATTAGGGAATAATACTAGTGACTATAAGAACTTACAGCTTATCTTGAATGGATACGGAGTGCCAACTGTGGCTGCCAATGTTTCGAGGGTTGATTGGCTGAGGAATGCTGCTGGCTTGGTGGACCCCAATTACTGGCGTGGCACTCTTTGCCCTCGCCCTGTTCTTGATTGGTATTGCCTTTTGCTCTTACTCTTTGCTGAATTTATGGTTCGCAGGTAATGATTTATGATCATTAAGCTATCACTCTGTTGGCAGGTATTTGAAGAGGATTGATGAAGCTATCAATGAAGCAAAGAAACTGACTGGAGGTTCGTAATCTGATGCTTTTCTTGAATTTCTTCACTGTGAAAATACCATTTGAAAATCTGGTTATTAGTTGCTTTTATTATTGAAACCATCAGTAGATTCTTACTGTGATGCAGTAAACAATCTAATTGTAATTGCTATAGGGGTTCTGACTTGTTGGGAGGTGTCTTGTATTTACTGTACACTAAAAAGTATTGTAAGGGGTGTTTTATGGAGGCCTGAGATTTACGCATGTCCCCCGAAGAGTTTCTGCACACACTTACTGTTTCATAACTTCTATTTGATGATGTCATTTTTACTTTTGTTTTTTAAATGCAAGTAATCTCTTATTCTTTGTAGGCTACTCCACAAAGCAACTATAACTGTGAAAAAGTTGATGTTTCCAGTTGAGGCCTACAGAAAACTTGTGTTACATGGACTCTTCTATTTCCCCCAGAGTATCCATGTCCATTGGATATGACATGGGTAGGAGTGTGTGATATGTGTCCGACACTCATAGACAATTTAGATACTTGAATCCTTTAATTTATTACAATATATTTTGCTAGTAAAGCAATATTTTTAGTCTTTCACATGAATTAGATATAGAAATATTATATTTTTCGTGAATCATATTTAATTTCTAGTATATTTCTACATAATTTACAACATCTCATCCAAGAATATTATATAATATGCAATATATGTGTATATGACGTGTCTCGTACCCATTTCCAATTTTGGATACGTATCCCAAGATCCTAAGATTTAAATTTATGAAGGTATGATGCTTGGATATGCACCCACACCTGATACTCATACCCGAGTCCATATAACATAGCAGAAAACATGTACATATAGGCCCAATCAGTTTGGATTAAGGATTTTTAAGTTGACTTGAACATTAAATGATGCATTAAAAAAGCACAAGTGCACATGTATCAATTCATGCTTCAGCACATGTTGTAACAAACTGTGTGGATGGTATGATATGAGCCTTACGATCTTTTGAACTCTATGCACATCTAAACAAGGCTCACAACTTCTTTACTTCCTTTCATACCAAAAAAAAAAAAAAAAAAACTCTCTGTTTGGTTAAGTTTTCAAATCTATTTTCTAAAAAAAATTCAAAAACTAGTTTGGTGAGAAAAAAAAAAATGCATTATTTTCATATGGTTTTCATTTTTGGGGGTGCAAACCTGATTTTTTGAAAATTCAAAAATAACTTTTTGTTGTTTATTTTGTCAAACTAGTTTCTAATTTTTCAAAAATATAAATAATTAAAAAAATTATCGAAACTTAACCAAATGGAGCCAACATTCCTCTGGAGACTTATTATCTGAGATATATTTTTATGCAGCTGAACCGTCATAGTCTCCCACTTGATTGTGACTAAATGATGTCTTTACTTTTGCACCTCTTTCTTTCACTGGATTGGCCTTTTCCATTCAATGCTAAACACAATGCAACATTCTCTGTTCTAATTTCTTAACTGGCATTCTCAAATAAAGTGTGCATTATACGTTGAAGTTCAAGGGTTCTTCTAAAAGTTTGAGTAATTCCCTGAAAATCATTTTCATAAGTTGCATATTTTGATATTTATTAGGGGTAGCCATCACGTCATGTTGGGTCGTATTCGCGTCGTGCCATTTTGGGTTTGTGTTAGAATTACCTCAACACTAACGCAACCCGTTTATTATTTTGCGTTATCATATCGTGTCATTGTCGGTCTTTGTCTAGTTCGTATTATGTTAATGTGCCATTTCAAAAAAATTTACCATTAGCTAAAAATATCAAGTGTATGAAATTTTTTTTAAAAAATCCACAAGTTAAATTTAATGAGACTAGAATGAAATTATTCGTATGAATATTAAATTTCAAGTCAATTTTGTTTTTCCTAATTTACAAAAACTAGATCCTATTATTAGATTTTTTTTACTAGAAAGTCAAATGGTAGACAAAAAATACATTATCTTCAATCAAAAACAAAAACAAAAACAAAACCTATGTTAGGCATAAAGTTCTATTGTATATAATAAGTTAGATGGAGTTGCATAAGAGATTCAAAAATGTTGTGGCACCCCTCGGTGGGAATAATATATATATATTTTTTGGTTGGCACCGCTGGGGTGTTCAGATCAACCCGACTAATCCTCAGGGGTGCATAGACTTTGGGCAAGGAATTTTCCGCAAGTGCACCACGGTTAATTCAAAGATTTTTCTCCCAGTCCGATGGCCCCAAGAAATTGTTAGCACTTAAGAAGTTTCGATCCCTGAACCTTAGGGGGAGCACACCTCCAAGACCCAAGGCCTTGCCACTAGGCCAGCCCCTTGGGGCTCCCTTAGTGGGAATAATATTAAAATGTGTAACTAATTATTCATTAAATGGGTTATTCATATCAATTTCGTATTAAGTAGGTTCGACACTAACCTAACCTATGTAATATGCATGTTATTGGGTCATGTCATTTATGAGTTCATGCCGATAAATGGTCAACCTTAACCCACAAACTTTGTGTGCAGTTCAAGTCGTGTCGAAAATTCCCGCCCTTAATATTTATTAACTTTTTTTTTCTGAAAATAAAATGGCACAGTTAACCTAGGCAAACCTGAATTCTGTGCAACTCTCACAATTACAAATCTATACCATGTGTTTGAGCAAAATGAATTCAACCCAGAATAAAATATATATAGTGCAGAGTGCAGACCCATAATCAAGCAAATTTTATTGCAGGTGGAACTTTATCTTTAATTGGACACTCAGCAGGAGGATGGCTAGCACGTGTCTACATGCAAGAATTTGGGTTGTCCGATATTTCCTTGTTATTGACTCTAGGAACCCCCCACCTGTATGTTATCATCTTATTTCTAAATATTGTTGCTTTTGGCTTTTGAATCCCCTTATATATTTTTATTAACCTTTTTGACAGCTGTATAGTTTATGGGATTTGCTAGAAACTTGGTTTTCCTATTGTGAAGAGCTTAGTTTGAAATATATATTGTATATCATCATCAGTTGTACCCTTTCAGGCCACCTCCAAAAGGTTCACCTGGTGTTATTGATCAAACAAGGGGCCTCTTGAACTACGTTGAAAAACATTGCTCAAAAGCTGTCTATACTCCACAACTGAGATATGTATGCATAGCAGGGAGGTAAACTCTTAAAAACACAGCCTGTTTTCTCAGTCCTACTCCTACAGTTGCTTCAACTTTCCCTATAATCTTGCTAAAAGTTGCTCTTCCTAAATCCCACTGTAGACTTTTTGGTTCTTGTAAGGTTATCATCATTGCTGAATGACTATTGATTACTCATTACCGATGAAGTTTGTTTGATCCATGCTATTAGTTTTTAATCAGAGAACTTGAATTGGCGTACCTGATTGTTATGTAGTGACATCTTATTCCATTTCTAGATATATTCTATTCTGTAGAAATTGGGGTAATTAGCTGATAATATGTAATTCCCAGATAGTAGGTTGCACAGGAGTTAGGGAAAGCAAAGTTTTTTGTAGTGGGTAAATTATATGTATTAATAAGACACAAATTTGCTCCAGCGGATTCGTTTACATGGGCTGCATTATCAAAATAATGAAAAAAATGGTTCTAAAATAATAGAAATAAGGGTTACCACAAGCAAATCCATTTTGAATCAACCTCGGTTGTTCTACTAGAGCGTCAAGCTTTGAAAGCATCTGACTTTGTTTTGAAGATGTAATTTTTTTTGTGGTGGGATATAAATACAAAAGATGGTAAATGCCAATATCAGGAATACAGGAATATTGTTGATTAGTATGCAAGTAGAATGTATTTGTTCCATAAATAGAATGTGTTTTTATTCTGGTTCAGTAGTTAACATCTCTATTACATGGACTCTTCAAAATAAATCAGATACCTATGTTGGACACCCGACACTGGGACAAAGATGTAGGATAAGTGTAGATAACTTTTCATCGGACACTTCTTAAATATTTGTATTTAACACTATCATTATATGCATATAGCATAATTGGTTTAAAATGAGAAAAATACATTTTTGACACTAAATGTCACATTTTATCTCACATAATATATTAAAAATATATAAATATGGCCATTTTTTATGAGTCTGTGTACCCCTAAATTTGAGGTTTGATGGATCCGATCTCTAGATACACAATCAAACCCGACACCTGTACCTAAGTCCATGCAACATAGGTTACAATTTAGTTTGGGAGTAACTAAAAGCAAATAAATCAAAAAAATCTTGCTTGAGACAATGTGTTATCTGGGCTGAAGTAATATTCTTGTTCTTGACTATCTCTTTGAAACTTTGACAGAGGTTTTAGGTGTCTTTTTTAAATGGCTTACATATATATGTAAGTTTCTGAATAAACTTGTATATTCAATTGTTCTAATACGAAGATTACAACCAATATATATAGTAATCCTAATCCTAATTTGAAATAAGAAATACAATCAATCTAAAATACATTTCCATAATTAACATAATATTCTCACACCCCTGCTCAAACTCAAGGTGTTGTAGCAAAAAACATTGAGAGTTTGCCAAGAAGAAACTGAAAAGGAGCAGTGGTATGAGTCTTCGTAAAGAAATTAGCAAGTTGGAATGCCGAAGAGACGAAAGGAAGCGAGAGAGAGTCAGACTGCAGATGTTGACGTACAAAATGATAATCAATCTCAATGTACTTCGTTCGCTTATGAAAAACAGTGTTATGTGCAATCTAAATAGCACTGCGGTTGTCACAGTAAAGGGAGGTCGGAGAAGACTGAGGGATACCCAACTCAGTCAAAAGACAATGAAGCTAAAAAAATCTCAGTAGTGGTATGAACCATAGCACGGTACTCAGCCTCGGCAGTGGAATGCACAACAATAATCTGTTTCTTTGCCATCCAAGAGATCAAGAAATCACCAAGAAACATGCAGCAACCAGAAGTGGACTTGTGATCAGTGACATTACCAGCCCAATCAGAATCAGCATAAGCCACCAAGTCCAAAGAGGAAGTAGAAGACAATAGTAAACCCTGAAATATAGTGTTCCGGAGATAGCGAAGAATTCGAACCAAAGCAGTCCAATGGGTAGAGCGAGGAGCAGAGATAAACTGGCTAACCACATGAACAACATAGGCAAGATCAGGACGAGTAATCGTTAGATAGACTAAGCAACCTACGAGCTCTCGATATAAAGTAGGATCATCCAGAAAAACACCATTAGTAGTGTTGAGCTTTACATTAAGCTCAATGGGGGTGTCAGAAATCTTAGTGTCAGTAAGATCGACACGATGAATAACCTCATTGGCATACTTGGCCTGAGATAGAAAGTAACCCTTAGGAGAAGAAGCTACTTTAATACCAAGAAAATACTGCAATTGGCCTAGATCCTTCATTTCAAAGGTGTAGAAAAGATGCTGCTTGACCTTAGATATAGCAGAAGAGTCAAAACCAGGGATGATCATATCATCCACATATAGTAATAATGCAACAAATCCAGCAGAGGTGTGAAGAAGAAATAAAGCAGAGTCCTGGGCACAAGGATGAAATCCAAGCTCAGTAACAGTAGTCTGAAAGCGATCATACCAAGCATGAGGAGACTGCTTCAGACCATATAGAGCACGCCGAAAGTGACAAACCTGTCCAGAGGAATGGTGAAGTTCAGGGGGAGGACGCATGTAAACCTCCTTAGTGAGATGCTCATTAAGAAAAGCATTTTTAACATCCATTTGATAAAGAGGCCAAGAATGAATAGCAGCAACAGAGATCAAAGCACGAACAATAGTCATCTTAGCAACAGGAGCAAAAGTTTCCTCATAATCAATACCATACTCTTATGAGAAACCTTTGGCAACCAGACGAGTTTTGTAGCGCTCAAGAGAACAATCAGAATGAATCTTGACTTTGTAGACCCATTTGCAACCAACTAGATTCTTACCAGCAGGCAAAGGAACCAATTCCCAAGTACTAGTTTTCTATAAAGCAGACAACTCATCCTTCATAGTTTGAACCTAATGAGGATCCTGACAGGCCTCCTTGTAAGACTGAGGTTCTGAAAAAGAGTGAATAGTAGACAAAAAAGTACGATAGGAAGTAGAAAGATATGTATTAGACAAACCCAACCTGTTTGGAGGATGACGCGCTCGAATAGGATATCGAGGTGCAGCAGGATCAGAGTTGTCAGAAGCAGGAGGATCAGCAGCAGGGGCATGGACAACTGGTGGAGGAAGAGCTTTGAGACAAGAATAAACTAACAACGGTGGAGGAGAAGAAGCCGAAGGAGGAGAAGTAGCCAGAGGTGAAGCAAGAGGAGAAGATGGAACAAGTTCAGGAGGAACAGTGGAGATATACTCATTAGACGGGACCTCAGAAAGAAATGGATCAATATGAACCAAATCCTCTTTGGAAACTGGGGCGGTGAGAGG
This sequence comes from Camellia japonica, assembly GCA_030407325.1. Taxonomy (NCBI): domain Eukaryota; kingdom Viridiplantae; phylum Streptophyta; class Magnoliopsida; order Ericales; family Theaceae; genus Camellia; species Camellia japonica. The sequence goes on from JAPPVO010000029.1 coordinate 51,537,754, forward strand.
AGGAAGCTGAAAGTAAGGTAGATGTTTGAGAAAGACAACATGGCGGGAGACATAAAGGCAACGAGAAACAGGGTCATAATAGCGATAACCTTTCAGAGTGAGACTATAACCAAAAAAGACACATAGGACAGATCGGGCATTAAGTTTGGTCCTATCTTTACGGGGTAAAAGGACAAAACAAGCAGACCCAAACACACGAAGGAGGAAGTAATTAGGAAGGTGGGAAAACAAAGCCTCATAAGGAGACTGACCAGAAAGAAAGGGGATAGGCATACGGTTGAGAAGAAAAGTAGCAGTACGAACTGCCTCATTTCAAAACGGAGCCGAAACAGAGGCAGAGAGGAGAGATCTAGTTGTCTCAAGGAGATGACGATGTTCATACTTAGCTCGACCATTTTGGGCAGGTGTATCAGTACAAGAAGTTTGGTGAATGGTACCCAATTTCGCTAACTATTCATAGAATCAGTTTTAAAGTATTCCCCACCCAAGTTAGACCGCAACAATTTAATAGTAGACCCAAATTGTGGAGTGACCATAGACTGGAAAGTACGATATATCTAGTAGAAGTCAGATTTATGAGTCATAAGATAAACCCAAGTGTAACGGGTGCAGTCATCAACAAATGACACATAGTATGCAGAGCCCCCTTTGGTGAGAATAGGAGAAGGGCTCCAAATATCAGTATGAACTAAAGGAAATGGTGTATCAGATATAGAAGTACTTTTATGAAAAGGTAAGGCTGGCATTTTGGCAAGTTTACACTCCCGACATTCAGTAAGTTCATTAGGAGAAACTTTACCCAAGATGCCCGATTGAGTTAAAGACCGTAAGCGATCAGCAGACAAATGCCTAATCTAGAATGCTACAAGTAGAAAGGACTAGACATAGAATCTAACTGAAAAGAGGAAAAGGCAGTCAGAGAGGTTGCCATAGGCAGATGCAAGCTCTTCACCACATAGAGGTCTCCAACTCTACGACCGATCCCAATTTGCTGCTTAGACATTTGATCCTGCACAGAATAGATAGAAGAAGAAAGATAACATCAAAACCAGAGGCATTAAGCTGATTGATAGATAATAAACTGATAGATAACTGAGGAACATAAAAGACGAAATAGATACAACAGACATAGCAGACGGTAAGACAGACCCAATAAATATAATAGACATATCAGACCCATTAGCAGTATTGACAGTAATAGGAAAGGGAGGAGTACAATTTTGAAGTAAGGAAAGATATATGATGAGAGACACCAGAGTAAAAAATCTAGACAGACGAAGAAATACCTGAAGAAGACCCAAGTAAATCTGAATGAAGAGATGAAATAATGGAGATAGATGGGGATGGCTGGGAGGTAGACAGTATATGTTGAAGCTAACTGATTTGAGCACTCTAGGAAGCCAGGTCAGGATCAAGAGCTGGAGCAGATGTAATATAATCCGCGGGAGGAGCTCAGAATTGGTTCTGAGACTGCTAAAAAATGAGGTAGGTAGACGTCCCTTCTAGGGACAGTGGTATTTCCAATGGCCCCTCTGATGGCAGAAGGCACACTCATCAGAAGCCAGGGACATCATAATAACCAGAAAATTAAAGGGTTCAAGTGTAATAAACCCTAAATTCGAAACCATAGCGTAACAACCAGAAGACTATTGGGTTTAAATATAATGTCAAATATGAGAGAAGTCAAGACCCAACCTCAGAGAGAGAGAGAGAGAGAGAGAGATGGGTCAAATACCAGAGAAGTCGAGACCCAACGAGAGAGAGAGATATCGAGACCCACGAAATCAGAGAACCATGGAGAGAGCGAAATCATTACAAAGAAGCTTCGCGACTGAATCTTCGGTCTCTCAACCTAGTCGATCTAGATGAAATAGTCAGATGGGTCGAACGACCTAGATGGGTCAAATGAGAGAGACGAAGCAACCAGATAACTCAGTTTCCAGAGAATCAAAAGTTCCAAAACAGAGGACCAGAGAGAAGCAGAGGTAATCGCGATGGGTCACCCACGCGAGTCAGAGGCGTGATGACCAGATGTGTCACGACTATACCTGATCACAAACCAGAAAACTAGAGGGCATGAAGCAGAAACAAAATCAAACTTAGATGAGTCACAAGGCAGAGGTAGTCAGTCGTAAATGGTTCGCAAGGCAGAGGCTGAGTGTCGTGAACAAGAGGAAACCACGAACGAAGCCTGTAGTCGAACTAGACAAACACAAAAAGAGAATAAGCTGTCGACTTATAGGGTTTTGGGTCAGAGACGGCTCTGATACCATGTAAGTTTCTGAATAAACTTGTATATTCAATTGTTCTAATACAAAGATTACAACCAATATATATAGTAATCCTAACCCTAATCTGAAATAGGAAATACAATCAATCTAATATTTACAATCAATCTAAAATACATTTCCATAATTAACATAATATTCTCACAATATCTTCCCATGTCTAACTAGAGTAAACAGACAGGTTACTCAGTTCAGGAAGCACAAATCCACAGGATGCATCCAAGTTATAGGCAAATTGGTTTGATGTCCAACTCTGTTCCCTTTGGTAGAGGCACTATAAAATCAAAAATTTTTTATCATTCTGCTTTATACAGTCATCAAATACAACTTAATCTCAATGTGCAAAATTATCTCCTAATCTAAATTTTTTGTATAAAACATCCCATGATTCTCATTTTATTCTTTTATTTAACCATTTGAAAGGCAAAACCACATTTTTGGCAACCAATACAAAGGGTTTCATGCTGAAACAAGTTTCCATTTTTTTTTTTCTGAGTAAAATTATACAGCTATTTTTATCAGCTTGCTAGTTGCATGTTGAACATGTTCTTAAGTAACTAACATGATAAAATTGCTGGGAGTGGAGTGGTGTGGATAAGAAAATTATTCATGGAGTGAAAAGAAATTAGCTTACATCAGCGGCAGGGATAAAATAATTTCCCATTCATAGTTCCCACGTATGTTACTTGGAACACGGATCGTTTTGGTATGTGGAATGGGAATAGGAACGTGGTACGCCACATGCTCTAAAAAGTGACACGATAGGGGTAGATTTGTATAGATTACACTATAAGAATTTAAGATACTTCTAGGGTAATTTATTTATTTTTAATCTATTAGGCATCCAATAAAATATTCTCTCTTTTTTTTGTTGTCCAAAACTAATCATGTAGCAAAATATTTCTATGAACATTATGACCTATTTTTAATGTTTTGTCCGGTCAAAACTTTACTCACCTTAAATTTTAGTTCATTACATTATATTTTTTTTCCCTCCCAAGGACACACAAAGAAATATATTGGGAAATTTTTTTTTGGGAGTTTAGGAAGGTCTTATGCATAGATATGTACCACACTCCGACACTCTTATCCAAGTCCATCTGACATAGCTCAAAACAAAGAGATGTAAGCATGAATACGGAGGCGTGACACACAGACACGAGGACATGCAAATTTTTAAAAAATGTAGGACACGACATGTTGGGAACACATGCAAAACATATAATTTTATATATTTAATTTTTTCAAATTTATCAATCTTAGGTATGCTATTTTAGTAAAAAAATTTAAATTTAACGTGTCCCAAGCGTGCCCTAATGTGTCCACAACATGTCCCTAGTGTGTCCTCAGCATGTCCCAATGTGTCCACAACGTGTCCCAAGTGTCCCAGCGTGTTCGTGTTGGACACCTGTATGTAACCTCCGGAGAGGTGTCCATACTTCATAGGTTGACTACAACTTTTCTTGTTTTTAAAAAAAATTAAATTGTATTAAAGAATGTGCCAAGGGGGCACCACCCTTGTACCAAAAAAACAAAAAACAAAACAAAAATCTACCTCAACTCATGCCTAAGGGGATAATTACACACACACACGCACACAACAAAATGGAACAACTTTATCGTGAGTTCATGAACTCTGCAAGGTGCTCAACCGTTGAGATCTTATGGTGTTTCGTAGTAAATTAAAGAAATTTTCTACGAGTAATATTAACATTTTGCAAACTACAAGTGTGGCATGTATGTCATCTGAAGTGGATATAGGAAATGTATTTAATTTACTACGAAACACCATAAGATCTCAACGGTGAGCACCTTGCAGAGTTCATGAACTCACGATATTTATTGGTGGGTTGTTTTGGGAGGTGGGGAGAGGAGGCAATTGAGCCAAAATGCTAAAAAGAACCATACAGATTGTAAGGTTTAGAGTGAAACCAAAAGAGGAAAAAAATTATTTATGGCCTTGCGAAAAGACTCGCTGTGGCTGGGCATACTATTGTGACCCAATTATGGAGCCTTAAATGAAATCCATTAAGACACCTAATAATGTAGAAATTGTCTGCTTGAAGAGCCATATTAAAATTTACAAGGTTAGATTCAATGTAGCACAAAACACAGGTAGTGACTTCTGGTTCATCATGACTGTCTTATATCCATGCTGGATTGTATCAGGGCTAGATAGAACAAGAAACCACATCTATGGCAGTTCATTCATAGAGAAAGAACATAATATTTTGAGATAATGCAAAAAATATATATCTGCGGTCAATCTTGATTGGAAAACTAATTTCGACACCCATACTATTTGAAAACTGAGTTGGTGCTGTATAATAATGCAGGTATATTCAAGGGGCTCGGTTCTTTGATGATTCAGATGTGAATTCCAGTTCTACATTTCATATAGACATCGACCAACCAGAATCCGAGCTTGCGATTGTAAATGCCACAAGCACATCAGCACCAGTTTCCCCCACCTTCCGCACTCGCTTCATTGGTCAGGGATACAAGCAGGTAATTATTTTTTATTTTCTTGGTGCCTTGAAATAAAGTGTTCTAGTCTTCGTTTTGGGTGGTTTTCATCTTGTTAGTGATGCTGGAGATCAGAAGCACAAGCTCCTGCTTGAAATGCTGATTATTATTATGATAACGTGTCAGGTTTGTGGTCAGGCAGATGTATGGGGCGATGGAGTTGTGCCAGAAGTAGCAGCCCATCTAGAAGGTGCGCTCAATATTAGTTTGGACGGAGTATACCACTCGCCTGTTGGCTCTGATGATGAATCAAGACCGTGGTATGGCTCTCCTGCCATTGTAGAGCAATGGATACACCATCTCCTTGACTAATTACTTACAAGGTGCACAGAAGGAAAGAGAAAATCGAGCAATTCATGTTTAAGTAAATCCAAATATTCACATTGTATATACTTCTTTTTATTTTTCATATAATACGTCTTTTTCATATAATACACCATCTTTTTCTGTTTCTTATTGTTTGTAGAACAGTTCTTGTACTTGATTTAGTTGCATTTTTTTTCCGTATAACATAATTATGATTCACTTTGTTGATTTATTTGGGGCATTTCCCATTAAGTAATCACTATGGCAAATGGGTCTATAAAATGATCCTAATCTTTTCATTTTTGGACAATTGGTTTGTATTTGTATTTGATATCCAACCAGACATATCTGCATATTGAAATCCAACCATCTGGAGGTGTCACTAAAAAACTGAAGAATCAAAATGTGCGTCTTCCCAAAAATAAAATCCAAAATACCAAATCTCAACCAAACACACCTCTCCTAGAACATTAACTCAGCTTGACGACTTGGTATTCCAAGATCAATACGAGCAATAATCACATAATGAGTAAAATTGACATTATCCATTTTGGATAGTTAGGTGGGAAACAAAATCGGCCCCTTCATCCCTTGTGCATGGTAGTCGAAACTATTGATAATTTAAAAGAAGAAAAAGAAGAAGAAAACGACGACAAATGTTTGTTCATGGATTAGAGTCTGGAGCAAACCAAACAAAACCTGACCATTACAGATATATTGAAAAGCAAACCCAAAAGTAATTAGTTGGTAGTGCAAGTCAATTCTAAGATCAATGTGAAAAAGTAGGCATTTCATATACTAAACAACACATGCCTCTTCTTGATAACTAGCTCTATATTACCCACAGAATTATTACTCACCTATGTATAGAATTAACATCAACAAAATAACAAATATCTGAGGATAGAGAGCATGATAATTTCTGCAAAAAATGAAGGATTCGGTGAAGATTCAATGAAATAAATAATAAAAAAAAATCATAAAAATCAATTTGTTTGTGAAATAAACTTGTCAAATAATTATTGACAACAAATCTCATTCATCCTTCATGTACAAAAGTTATGAGAATAGAAATTCAATACAATTTGGATGTGCTAAAAATTCAACACCAAAACAGACATCCACTGCTTTAATGAGAATAAAAACCACACAGCTTTGAACTATTTTCTTACAAAATAAGAACATTTTAAAACCAAATATTCATTGTGACACAATTTGAAAACATCTTGCATACAAGGGACCATCAATCTTGGACTAACATTACAACACGTAGTCTTTTTGCTTTCTTCTTACCAACTTTTTACAAGATGTTGAACTAACATTAAGTTGATGTCTTCTTGATCAGCAGTCAGCTAGTTTTTACAAAATGGGACGATAGCAACCCCCCAATCTCTAGAAACCCCACTTTGTCCTTCCCTTCAAATATTGTCTTCAGCTTGTCATCGCAATATATTTCCTTCTTATTTGTGGGGTTCTGCCATCAAAAACACCCCCATAATTCAGCAAAATATATCTGATCTATAGAGTTTCTCTGAGCAATCATATTGTATACCTATGTATATTTTATAGTAAATGTTGAAAGTGTCTCCATGAGTTAAGTGCACAGTCAACACAATATAATTGAACAAGTCAATACTGAATAAAAACATCGAGACCTTCTCAATTATGCATTAATGTAATTTCAACACCAGACAAGCTTCAAGATAGAGAACAAGATGGTGGTACCTTTAAAAAATAAAAAAAGAAGAAGAAGAAAATGACACAGAAACAAAAGAAAGAATTAGATAGCACTATATGTTAAGATATATACATGAATGTGTCAAATAACATGTATCCATCGGTGTATGCATCTGTCCCGTGTAAAGACTATGTTATATGGACTCAAGTATAGGTGTCGGTGATGTAGGATGAGTGCGGGTATTTTTTACTCTCCTACAATCGGTGAGTCCAACTTTAAAGCATAGTAGCGGAAAAGTAGGGTTTTGGGATGATTTTAATTGGGCTTTATGGCTGAATGGTTAGTAAAATATGAGTTTTTTTAAGGATTTGTATGGGTAAGAAAAAGGTAAGGGTTTTCAGAATGAAAACACAAGGTTTTAAGGAATTAAACCCACTATATAATGGACAAAAGGAGGACACAAAACGAAATATTGACCATTCTGAGTTGATGCACATGTCACAGCAATTGACGCTGCTCCCCAATACATCAGAAGCAAACATAACCACAGACGGCCTATTAAATAACAGGAGATGCTGGTTAAAGCATGCTGAAACACTACTATAGAACAATTACTCATCCTGGACCAGGTTTCTCGGTTCTTTCGTACACTCTTGCTTTCTTAAGTATAAAAACTCCCTCGGATCAACATCCATCATGTAAGCAGTAACATATATTCAAGAATTCCACATAAAAATCACATTTGAAACAATACATTCCTCAAACCATCATTGCTCCATGTAGTCAGAGGTGTCATCAAGGCCATTGTTTCATTTTATTCATCGCCTAATTACAAATTTATTTGATTAGTACAAAACAAAATCATTTCACCTATTAAAACAAGAGCATTCATTTCTTGAAGCATGTGTTTGCTCAAATTGCCATTAAATATTATTAAATCAATCAGAGAAAAGCAAAAGGTCTAGTCATCAACAAACTCTCATTTGCTAGGTGGTAGATTTGGATAGCATTGCACATCATGTGCTACAAACAGATCTCTTGAATTCTTCCTGTTAACTTGTATCAACAAATTTCTGTATAACATGTAACAAAGAAAGATATGCATAGGATCATTTGTAGGTACAACGCCCTGTCACAACCTAAATGCCATGACTATAATTATAAATATTATAAATATAGATTCAAAGCTTCCATATGTGTATAAATAAATATATACAGAATGCAAATCCATAAATGTTCTGAAAATTGCAATAGGAAAAACAAAAGAGAAATGTCAACTCATAATAAGAAAGACTATAGAGTCAATTAAAATCATCATCTGGCATAAAAACTATTCAATTAATGTGCAATGAAGCCGATAACAAAATACAACCTCACTCAAACCAATTTCACAGGGAAAAGATACACAAATATTTTTACTAAATCATCAACATTCTTTTGCAAAAAATGATGAGGTTAGTGTTCATCAATCATCAATATATAATTAATGCTCCAAGATAACAATATAATTAAAGCAAGACAATGATTGGATAAAGGATGATGTAAAGGGACAATCCGCGAGCTCAAAACCCCTAAAAGAATGAAATGATCACTATGTGGTAACCATAAAGGGTAAATTAAGTATGCACTTCAGATACGGCCTAGTTAAAGGGATCCCTTTGATCCTACAAGATACTCATCTCTTGTGATATCGGAAAAATCAAAAGTATGAGCAAGGTCCGCCCCTCAAATTTTGGAAAATTATATTTTTACTTACAAGTTTAAAACAAATTTTCAAATTGCCCCTCCTAAATCGTTTGTAGACCCTCCCTCTTTTTTGCTTTTTTTCAACTAAACCCCCTTTTATATACATACATACATACGAACAGCGGAGTGCCCTAGTTCTCTCCGACTCATCTCAGCCTAGCTTCCATTTCCTTGTCTCTATCCTTATCGACTAGCGAGTTTGACTTCAACTGCAAATAACAATTGAAGACTGTTGAATCTATGTTTTGTGATGATGTGAGTGATTATTGAATCTGTGAGTTCTGAACTGTGTTGAACCTGTGATTACGAATTATTTGATTGAACCTGCTAAATCTATGATTATACATATAGTTGAGAAGGACATTTTTTTATTTATTTAAATTTTTATTGCATTAAACATAAGCATATAGAGAGAATGAAATGAAGAGCTCCTAGGGTTTAAAACATTTAGAGAGAGGACAATGGTAGAGAGAGAAGCATGTATAATAAAATCCATAAAATTGAAACCCTAGGGACCTGAAGGTTGTGGAGTCTGATGTAGTCCCATATCTTCTTGACGGCATCAGTGCGAGTGACCTCCGGAACGCCGAGGAAGTGGTGGAGAGCCGGCGAGATTGGGGAAACCTTCTGAATGCCGGTGGGTTTTCGGGGCTCCAATGATTTTCGATTTACAGGCGATGATGAAGAGCGTCGTGGTGGTGGTTGCTTGGGTTTTGGGGTGGTGGTGGTAGTCTTCGCAGTAGTCGCAGCGGAGGATTTGGCCTTCTTCGATGCCGCCATTAGAGCCCTGCAACCCTTGAAAAACCCTCCACCACTCGACGACGACATTATTATTGCCCTCCTCCCCCTCTCTCTCTCTCTCTCTCAGGCACAAAGAAGATTATGCAACGAAGCAAAGAGGGAAATGATCTCACACTATTCAGGTAGGTGGAGCTGAACCAACAAATTCACGGTGTTTGGGAAGTGGGTGTTTACGTAGGTTTTTTTAGATGTAAAATATTATTGAATTTTTTTTATTTTTATTTTTTTTGGAAGATAATTGAATTTTTTTGTAATTGGATGTGATGTTTGTGAGAGAAAAAGTGAAATGATTATGGGATTGGATGTGATATTTTGTTTGAATTTATTTTTTTGATTTTGCAACATTTTTATCTTTTAGTAGAAAAAATAAAAAAAAAATCCAACTAAAATTTTTGTCTTTATGTATATTATTTAAAACTAGAGACAGAGACAGAGAGAAGAATTTGGATGAGGGGCCACTGCTGTGATCCCTTCAATGCTGTTCCTGCTGTGCAGATAAAACGGCAGCGTTTTATGATTTTTTTTTTTTAAAATTCTAAACTTTAAAATAAAAAAATAAATTTTAAGAATTAAATCTTAAACCATAAACCTTAAACCATAAATCTTAAAAAATAAAAAAAATATAAAAAATTAAGAATTAAATCCGAAACCTAAAACCATAAATCCTAAAATAAAAATAAATAAATTTTAAAAATTAAACTCTAAACCTTAAACTTTAAAATTAAGAATTAAACCTTAAATCCTAAAATAAAATAAAATAAAAAGTGTAATTTATCACGTCAAAAAATATGGTGAGAACATCAACAAAAAAAAAAAAAAGATTGAAACGGCACAACAGGGAACATTAGTGTACCAATACGGAGATGGGGTTATTGTTGTGCCTTTAGCACAACAGTGACTGTTATGTCTCAATTTGAGGTGTGTTATGGACTTATTTTTTATGATTCAAATTGTTTATTTTGTAAGATTTGTTGAGTACTTCATATCTACCAAAAATCATATTAATCAGATATCAATAACTATATGATCGAATTGCATATTTTTTATGCTATTTCTCAAAAGAAAAACCTATTGTTTATTTTTTTTGGTATCGATCATATAGTTATTAATATCCGATTAATACGATTTTTGGTAGACATGAAATACTCAATAAATCTTACAAAATGACGGTTTAGAACATAAAAATAAGCCTATAATACACCTCAAATTGAGGCACAATAGTCACTGCTGTGCTAAAGGCACAGCAATGACCCCATTTCTGTACCAATACTAGTTATGATATTATTATTAACCCTACTTATTATACAAATTATAAATATCCAAAACCTCTTAAATTATGTCATATCATCAATTGGTACACTAGTGACATAGGTGGGCCCATAGGGGTTTTCAATCCACTACTTAAAACTCAATGCATGATTCAAACACTAAAGCCTAATATCATTGGAACCCAACGTTGCACCAAGAACCAATGACATCTAAACACTTATCAAAAGAAGAACTAGCCACATAAGTAGACAAAAATCTTGCAGAGTTATTACACCACACATCAGCCATTAATGAGGTTCCTTGCAGCATTTAATGCGATAACTCCTTCACGTCGGAACAGAACAGCCTTACCATGAACAAGGCAGGCTAGAACATAGACTTTCGGCCAATATAATAGGTCGGAGCGGACAAGAAAATGATGAACAAAGGATATAAGCAGGTTTCTAAGACAAAAAGAAGGTTAAGTTCTTTATCATCATCCTATCTCTATATTCCATTAATCTCTCTTTTCTAACTTGCTCGTCGGAGGGTTCGCTGGGGGACTCTCGTTACCCGTTAGACTCTTGTGCAGGTTTCTCTATGGATCCAGCGATCGGACAACGGTGTGGGAGACGTGGATCAGCTCGACCCATCCCTCTGGGACAAGTAGTATCATCAGTTGGCGCCGTCTGTGGGAAACTTTCACTCCGTGTGACAATTGTGCTCATTGTTGCCAGAGACCCATTCCTGATAATCCCTCCCTACCACCCACCAAGGTGGATGGTCACAACGAGATCCATGGCTTCTTAACACAACGTTGTCGACCCTCCTAACCCAAAAAACCCACCTCAGTATTTCACAGCACTCACCAACAGCATCAACCGCCTAGCCGAACAAAACCAAGCCTTGATCAATGCTTTACTTCAGCGAGACCTTCATGTGCCTCCTCTACCACCACAAGATATCCCACCTAACCGAGAATGAATCCCGAGCCATCCCTTCCAACAAGCCCACCCCTCTAACTTGGAGTGTTTGCGACCCCCTCCCCAAGACATAAACCCGCCACCTTGGGGTCTACATCCATCAGCCCAAGCACCTGCTCCCAAGGGAGAGGCCAGTAATGTTCAGCCTCCATTGTATTCTGGTGGTGACAACGTTCCCATCTGGGATGCGGAACTCCGAGCCATGAAACTCCAGCTTCAAGGAGTCATGCAGAACATGCAGAATAAACCCTCCACAACAGCCAACTCACCGTTTGTTGCCTCCATCAGGGACAAACCTCTACCTCCTAAGTTCAAAATGCTCTCGATCGACTCTTTCGACGGCACAACGGACCCAGTCGACCACTTGGAGACTTACAGGACCCTAATGGTCCTCTATGCATTCCCTGATGAGATCATGCGTTGGGCTTTCCCCGTAACGCTTAAGGGATCGGCCGACTGTGGTTTAGTCAGCTGCCGACGGACTCCATCTCTACTTTCCAGCACCTAAGTGATTCCTTTCTTAGCCATTTCATTGGTGCCCAGCGTCAGCGGCGTCCGGCGACCCAGCTCCTCAACATCCGTCAAACGGAGGGGGAGTCGCTACGTAGCTTTGTCACCTGTTTCAACACCAAAGCCTTGCAGGTGGCGGAAAACGACGACAAGGTCATTCTCACGGCTTTCATAGCTGGTTTATGGTCATCCGACTTTCTTTTCTCTGTCACGACCCAAACCCGCCCCTATGGGTTTAGCACCGTAACCGGCCAGTAATCCGAGATTATCGAAGGTCTGCTTAACAGTAAGACAGTATAACAGAGTACATGGGCATGGCGGAAGCCAAAACAATAAATAAACAATGTCCAATGAGCTGTGACAGTCTGTACGCAAAAAGACTTTCCATACATAATTATATTCGGTACAGAAACAGTATATACATACATGTACAATCACTCAGAAGACAGGGACCTAATCCCTATTAACAGTACAGTACTATCAGTCTATACAGTATTACAAAAACAGTACGGAGACAGACGGGGAGATAAAAACACCCCTAAGCCATAGCTTGGCAGGCTTGGAACCTCGCGATGAGGCACAGTGGTTGGCTTGACAAAACTGAAGTTTACCCTGACGCTTCTAACTTTGGTCCGGTGCCTATACACCTACATATATATATGAGCAGTGAGCTAAAGCCCAGTGAATAACATAATGCGTAAAGAGGTTCAGAATGAATGTCCTTACAGTAATGAAAACAGTTCATTAAATCAGTATATTAGTTGCTCAGTATAGTAAACAGTCATATGTGGTACATCCATTAGCATAACTGTAAACAGTAGGTCTAGAAAGACCGAACAGTCATTGATGGCCATCAATCAGTAAACAGTAGTGGTTCCAACAAGGGAACCGACAGAGATCTCTGTAACAGTAACAGTCAGTAACAGTAGTTGCTAAGGATGCCACAATACAGTTCAGAATATAGGACATACATTCATTCAGTTAACAATATCAGTTCAGAAAGCAGTACAGTTCAGTTGTTCAGAAGATAATCATTTTGAACATATCTTTACACAGTTGTTACTCACAGAGTTCTGGGCTACAGTAGGCTAGAGCGTCTCCTCGAAATGCCAACCCTAAACAGTACAGAATGAACACACACTAAGCTACACAGTTGGGAAGGATAATAATAATATAATCCCTAATTGCCTCGGTGTGTTCTACATCTATATCCTCATTAAGATGTCTTAAACTAGGCCTAAGAATGCCTAGGATAGGATGAGGATGCAAAGATGTATTCAGAAAACATTTTCAGAATTTCCAGTGAAACAGGTTCCCGCTCGAGCGCATACTTCCCCGCTCGAGCGGACATGCAGACAACGGTTCCCGCTCGAGCGTCAACTTGCCCGCTTGAGCGGACCAAAAAGTACTGGATAGGTGAAATTTACGCTCGATCGGGCGCTCGATAGCTGCTCGAGCGTAAGACACAAGGTCCCGCTCGAGCGTCAATCTTTCCGCTTGAGCGGACTTCAACACAATGCAAAGTACTGGGAGCACGAATTTCCCGCTCGAGCGCCACTTCCCCCGTTCGAGCGGGAGTCCAAAATCTGGAATTTCCAGATTTGAACCTCCAAGCTCAAATCAAGTTTAAATGCACTAAATTCGATTCTCTTGGGCCAAATTTCTGGAAAACATTTGTGAACACATAGAATAACATGATTCAAAGATCAATTTGATAAATCAAGGCCCAAGGGTGTTTCAATTAAATCCAATTTCAAACCCAATTTCATGAAATTGATCCAAACATGACATACATGAGTTTTAAATCAATTCAAAGCTTCAATGTTTGCTCAAATGAGCTCAAATCTTTCAAATTCAAGATGAAATCATGGACTTAACATAATTATGAGCATGCATGTAACATTTAGCCATGAAAACAACTTAAAACTCAACAATCCACACATGCATGCATAAATTAAGCTATAATTCCACACTATTGAACCAAATCATGCCTTAGATCACTAAAGACCCATGATTCATGCAAGAATAAATTCAAATGCACAATAAGGAAGGTTAATGATCTACCTTAGGTCTCCAATGTAAGATACACAAGCTCAAAATGTGATCTATACTTCAATTCCTTCAAGTTTCCAAGCAAAACCAAGGTAGAACCAAGCTTTCTCTACCTCTCTCCCTCTCTTGGTCGGTTATGAACACAAAAATGGGCTGATGAAAGTGTTTGGGCAATACAAGACTAAGTCCCTCTATATTTGGTATAGTGGCCACTAATAGGGCAAAAATGTAAATAAGTGCAACAATGCAATTTATCAATATTTAATCTAATTTGATCATACCAAATAAATTTTCAGTTAAATATACCATAAAATCATATAAATTATGATGATCATGAAACATCAATCGATTTCAAATTCGGCCGCCGATAAGGCCTTCAATTTGCAGTTTAAACATATAAACATGAACAGATAATCACACAGTCAAACAGATAGAATGCAATTCAAACAGATATATATTCAATCGATTCAGTTCAGATTTCAGTCAGTCAGTTCAGTAACTCAATCAGTTCAATTATCAATGATAATCAGTTCCAGTTTAGCAGTAATCAACAGTTTATCGGTAAACAGTGGTGAGGGTCATTACATTCTCCCTCTCTAAAAACCCTCAAACCTCTATGGCAACCCTCATTTCCAAAGCCCAAAAATACATGAACGCCGAAGATTCTCTAGTTGTCCGCCAAGATTCCACAACCAAAAACCCAACCCTCAGAGAGAAGAGAAAGGAATTTGAAACCAGAACCACCCAATACACTCAGCAAACACCTCAGTATACCGACCGAACTGCTCGAGCCGACCGATCGGCACCTACCCGACCGCCCGGTTGGTTCGAACAGTACACATCCCTCAATTCCCCCATAGAACAAGTCTTGAATCAGATCCAACGAGATTACAACTTGAAATGGCCACAACCCTCGCGGTTTCCTTCCAACCGACGAGACCAATCCAAATACTGCCGTTTTCATCAAGACCACGGCCACAACACCGAGGAATATGTTAATATTAAAAACCAGGTAGAGAGCTTGATATGCCAGGAGCGCCTCAGTCAATTCATGGTAGCCCGTCCCCATCAATGGCCAAGGACCGAACCTACTAGGGGAAACCGCCGACACACCCCTCCCCGACAACCAGCATAACCTAACCAAGGCAATGATCGGCCCCCACCACAACCTCGAGCATAAGGCAACCCTGCTCCCCCGGTTGGAAAGATCAGAGTCATTGCTAGCAGACTTGCGTGCGGAGGACCATCCCGTTCGGCCCAGCGAGCCGAACTCAGAAAAATCAAGTAGGGCTCCAACAAAGAAGTCGCGACATTGGATCGCCCCTCCAAACACCCCAAACAGTGAATGGAGCCCATCACCTTTACGGAGGCCGATTGGACAGGCATCCGTTATCCTCACGATGACCCCCTCGTCATCTCTACTCTCCTGTCCAATTATAAAGTCAGACGAGTGCTTGTCGACAACAACAGCTCTTCAGGCATCATCTTTCTAAACGCCTATCGCTAGCTCAAGGTCGGGGAAGAAAGATTGTCCCCTCTCTAAACTCACTGGTCGGCTTCACGGGCGATCGGGTGAACTCCATAGGCTCCATCGATCTTCCCATCACCATCAGAGAGTACCTACGGCAGACCACTAAGTTACTCACTTTCCTTGTCGTTGATTGTCCTTCTGCTTATAACATTATCCTCGGCCGCACAACCCTTAACGCTTTTCAAGCTGTCACATCTACATACCATATGGCCGTGAAATTTCCTACCAACCTCGGGGTCGGCACCGTGAGGGGAGAGCAGACGGTGGCCAGAGAATGCTACGTCGCTTCACTCAAAGAGGTCAAGCTGAAGGAGGCCATGATCGTCGAAGGACTCGATGTTAGAGACGAAGACGAGTTAGTCAGAGGGGAACCAGTGGAAGAACTTGTTGAAGTCCCCATCAACCCTGCCAACCCAACAAAAACAGCCAAGATCGGCAGCCAACTATCCTCCCAAGACAAGACCGACCTTACAGCCCTCTTGACCGAGCACAATGATGTATTTGCCTGGACCCATTCTGATATGCCGGGTATCGATCTCTCCTTCATCACTCATCGTCTCAGCATCGAGCCCCACTTCTGACTCCTTCGCCAGAAGCGGCGCGTCTTTCACCCGGAACGCAATGCCCTTATTGCTTCTGAGGTAGACAAACCACTGGAGGCACGGTTCATCAAAAATGTAGACTACCCCAGATGGCTGTCAAATGTGGTCCTAGTTCGTAAAAACAACGGTAAATAGCGACTCTGCGTCGACTACTCCGACCTTAATCGAGTTTGCCCCAAAGATAGTTATCCCCTCCCCCGCATAGATTTGCTTGTCGACGCCACTGCCGGACATCAGATGCTCAGTTTCATGGACGCCTTCTCTGGCTACAATCAAATTCTGATGCACCCGGCTGACCAGGAACACACCTCCTTCATCACAAACAGAGGAACTTACCACTATTGTGTTATGCCATTCGGATTGAAAAATGTCGGTGCAACTTACCAACGGTTGGTCAATGCTGTCTTTCACCATTAGATAGGTCGGAACATGGAAGTCTACGTCGATGACACGCTTGTCAAGAGCAAACTCTCCTCTGATCATCTGACAGACGTCCGAGAAACCTTCGAAACCCTACGCAAGTATCAAATGAAGCTGAATCCGGAAAAGTGCGCCTTTGGCGTAGGATCTAGGAAATTCTTGGGTTTTATGGTCAGTCAGCGGGGCATCAAGGCCAACCTCGAAAAGATCAAGGCCCTGATAGAAATGCAGTCTCCTAGGACGGTCAAAGAGGTTCAACGGTTTACCGACAGAGTCGCCGTGCTCAATCGTTTTATTTCTCGGACAACAGACAAATGCCTTCCCTTTTTCAAAGTCCTTCAACAGGCCTTTGAGTGGACCACCAAATTCGAAGAGGCCTTTCAACAATTGAAGCAGTGCATGGCCAACCCCCCTACTCTTTCAGGCGCTCTCAGGCGAGACCCCATTTCTCTACTTAGCCATATCAAACACCGTAGTCAGTGCGGCCCTCGTCAGGGAGGACAACTTAAGCCAGCATCAGGTTTATTACATTAGCTGGGGGGGACAGAACAGAACTACCCTCTGCTGGAAAAAATGGCCCTTGCCTTGGTCATAGCCTCAAGACGACTCCGACCCTATTTCCAAGCTCACTCCATAGTGGTCCTCACTGATCAACCTTTGAAGAAGATAATGCAACAACCAGAGTTGTCCGCAGACTTATGCAATGGTCTATTGAGCTCAGCCAATTTGAAATCTCTTACCGACCTCGAACAGCGATTAAAGGACAGGCTGTCGCCGATTTTATCTTGGAATTCACCAATATCACTCCAAATACGTCCCCTCTGCCAAGGCAATTCAACACTGAGGCAGAAGATCCCCACTCCTGGACCCTCAATGTCGATGGATTATCCCGTAAAGAAGGTAGTGGGGCTGGTCTTATCCTCACCGCTCCCGAGGGCAGTTATTTCAAGTGTGCCCTCCGTTTCCTGTTCGACGCCAGTAATAATGAAGCCAAATATGAGGCCTTGATAGCAGGTCTTCGCCTAGCCAGAGACATTGGTGTAAGCCATATCTAAGTGTTCAGTGATTCCCAATTGATCGTCGGGCAAATTACGGGGGAATTCGACGCGAAGGAGGACACGATGTAAGCCTACAGGGATATTGCACTTCTTCTTGTTTGCCTTTTCAATACTTTCCATATCAAACACATCTCTCGGTCAGAAAACTCCAAGGCAGATGAAATGGCTCAATTAGACTCGGCTGACCAGTCAGACCTCAGCCATGGCGTCCACCTTGAATACCTGGCCTACCCGGCTACTTCGCCAAACCGGCAGGAGGTTCACTTCCTCCAAAATGAACCTATCCCATGGGCTGCAGACATCCTTCTGTTTTTGACAAAGGGGGAGTTGCCAGACGATAAACAGCAGGCCGCCAAAGTCAGAGCTCGGTCTTTCAATTACATCATCATCAGTGGCCTACTGTACAAACGTGGATTTTCACGCCCATATCTCAAGTGTCTCAGTCCTGCTCAAGCGACCTATGTGATGAGGGAAGTCCACGAGGGCATGTGTGGTAATCATTCGGGTGCCAGGTCACTGGCCCATAAAATCCTTCGCACCGGCTACTTCTGGCCCACTTTCAGCCAAGATGCCACCAAATTTGTGCTTAAGTGTGATAAACGCCAGCGCTTTGCCAACATCCCCCATGCTCCACCTACAGAATTGATTACACTCTGCAGTCCCTACCCATTCGCCAAGTGGGGCATTGACCTAGTTGGTCTATTGCCCACCGGTAGGGGACAAACCAAGTTCGCTGTAGTTGCTATTGACTACTTCACTAAATGGGTGGAAGCGGAACCCCTCGCCACAATCATTGAACGGAACACAACCAGATTCATCTGGCAATCAATCGTATACCGATTTGGAATCCCTCAAGCCATCGTCTCAGACAACAGCAAACAATTCAATAATGCCAAATTCAGGAAATTCTGCACCGAGCTCCACATTAAGCCATGTTTCTCTTCCCCAGGTCATTCCCAAGCTAATGGGCAAGTCGAAGTCACCAATCACTCTCTCATGAAGATCATCACAACTAAGTTTGAAGTCGCTAAGGGACTGTGGGCTGAGGAACTACCAAACGTACTCTGGGCTTATCGAACTACTGCCCAAACTCGTACTAGAGAGACCTCCTTTCGCTTAACATACGGCGCTGAGGCGGTCATCCCAGTGGAAGTCGGCCTCCCAACCCGAGGGTTTTGCATCCAGATCCAGAACTAACCAAAGAATTGCGTTGGGCTGACTTGGACCTAATTGAAGAGCTCCGAGAGACCACTGCTGTCAGGCGGGCCTCATATCAGCAGAAAATGAGAACACACTACAACCGCAAAGTCCGACCGAGAAAGTTCACAGTGGGGGACCTAGTCTTGCGTGAAGCAACTCTTGCTACCAAAAATCCCGGCGAAGGCAAACTAGCAGCCAAATGGGAATGACCTTACGTCGTTAAGGCCAGACCTCACCCAGGCACTTACCGACTCCAAGACATAGAAGGCAGAGAGACCTCCCTCATCTATGGAACGCCGAGCACTTGAAGCATTATTTCCAGTGAAATGGTGTCTCTTGTTTTTGTACCATTCCATTGTTATATGCTCCTTTTTGTACTATTCCATTGGTGTAAAATTGTGATCAATAGGCTGTGCCTTAAATGACAATGACTTTATATCTCCATTATTTGCGTCGTGTTTCAGTAACAACTTTTTAACTAAAGCCTCAGCTAGACTGAGCACGAAGAGCTCAGCCAGACTGAGTCAACTAAAGCCTCAACCAGACTGAGCACGAATAGCTCAGCTAGACTGAGTCAACTAAAGCCTCAGCCAAACTGAGCACGAAGAGCTCCGCCATACTGAGTCAACTAAAGCCTCAGCCAGACTGAGCACGAAGAGCTCAGCCAGACTGGGTTAACCAAAGCCTCAGCCAGACTGAGTACGAAGAGCTTAGCCAGACTGAGCACGAAGAGCTCAGCTAGACTGAGTTAACTAAAACCTCAGCCAGACTGATCGCGACCGAGTTAACTTAAGCCTCAGTGCAACAGAGCCTTCCAAGTCTTAGTCAGAACTCGCATGAAGAATTCGGCCGGTCTAAATCAAAGTTAGTCTCAGTTGTTGCCATACTTAGTTAAAATCTAAGTTCATGACCATCCATTTTCACTAGTCATACAAGTTAGCTTGTTTGGCCATTTTTAACCTTTTTACATCATGGTTTACTTACGAAATTTCATATTACACCATGGTTTGCCCATTTTTAACATTTTCACTAGTCATCCATACAAGTCAGTCTGATTGCCCATTTTGACAATTTTTACATCACAATTTACTTACAAGTTTCACAATTTACGCGCAAGTTTCATTTTTACACCTACTTTTTATTAAATTTTGCCCCGTCATTTTCAATATTCCAAATTTACAAATCAGAAGCATAAAACAACAACAATACATAAGAAAACTCGTTGTTTTATTAACAAACTTACGCTTTCATACAATTTGTTGCAAAAGTTACATATTTAAAAAAAAACAAAACAAAAACCAAATTTTTACACTTAGTTACAAGGATCACTCTTCTTCACTGGAGGCCAGATCTTCTTCTTCAATCCCGTCGTCTAAGGGGGTCTGGGCGACGTCATCTTTTCCTACTTTCACGAGGCTGAAGTCCACATCCGGGAACAGCTCTTGCGCCTTATACTTGAAAGTCATCCAGCCGCTGTCCCAGAACTGGCTCATCTCGTGCTTGTAGAAGTCAGACTGCTGGAAACTTTGGATCACTTCTTCTTCACTCCTACTTCCAGCGGCTGCTATTGACGACCCCGCCCTCCTCTCTCCCTCCTTCGCCAAGCCACTGGCGACGGTGGCGTCAATGGCCATCTAGAAGTCGGCAGACCCCTTGAATTGCTCTACGGTCGCCATACATAAGTCGAGGTATGCCGCCCTCTTAGATGCCAATTTGACCTCTCCTCTGCCAGGGCCTTTTCCAACTTCGCGATCTAACCATCTGCCTCTTCTTTGTCTTTGATCTCCTGGTCCCGCAACTCTTCGTTGTTGGTCAGGGCCTCTTCCTACCTCTCATTGGCGGTGGTACAGGCTTGTTGGACCTGCTCTAACTTCCTCTTCTCGCCCGCCAACTCGAACTGTAGCGATACCGCCTTGTGGCACTCCGCCTCCAGCTCTGATTTGGTCGCGATGAGCTCGGCACCAGCCCGCTCCGCTGAGTAGCTCTACATCAACGCTAGTACTTCCATTCTCTTCGCTCTTTGCGCATAATCCAGCCCCTTAGTGTATGCACTCTGAGCGGCCTTCCTCCAGCCCGCTGTCTCAACCTTTAGGTTCTGCAGTTGCGTCTTCGCCCCTTCTAGCTAGGCCCTCAGCGGCTCTACCTCTATCTTCGCGCATGCTGCTTTGTTTATCAGGGTAGTCGCCAGGGTCGCTGCCTCTATTTGGGCTGAGCAAAACCCTCTCAGGAGGTCGGCCTCCGTCAACCGCGCCATCGACCGCACGGCCATATCCTTCACCACTCCAACAAGGAGGTCGACTGCGACCTTGGCTTCCCCTCCTTCTTTTGCCGAGCGGCCTGCCAGAGCGCGCACATGGTACATAGCGGTCTTCAACGCGACACTCGCCTCCGATCTACTAACCCCAGACTTCCCTTCACCAGGACTGGACGACATTTCTACCACAGACCCCACTGCTGCCACCGTTTGGGCGCTTGCGCCTATGTCTTCTTTTAGCATTTGGACACTCGCGCCCATGTCTTCTTTCGCCACTTGGGCAATCTCCTTTTCTGGAGCCTCCTCCTCCCTTCCATCCTTCATCTTCTTCGCAACAGGGGCGTGCTTACTCCCCTCTGCCCCCACCATCTTCTTCTTCGTTTTCTTCAACACTGCCTCCACCTCCTATTTGCCCCTCTCCTTCAACGGGTCCATTGGGGGCGGTAGTGGGGCAAAGTCCGTTAGGTCTTTGTCTCCCAACGGTTTGGGACGCGGTCGGACCCGCTCCCTCATCACCAATTTAGGTGCAGGCCCCAACTGTGTCTCCTTATACTTCTCCGCCTTGGCTAACACCCTCTACTTTTTTATCTCCTCTGCCTTTCTCCGCTCCTCCAGCTCCTCCCTCGCCGCATCTCCCTCCGTCGGTTGCGGCCCTAGCCTCAAGGCAAACAGGGTTGAAGGTAGGATCAGGTCATCCCACTTCACCCCCTTCTTCTCCTTCCACTCCTTCACCCTCTTCACCCTGTTCTCAGCCTCTGCATCCAGCCTTGGCTCCGCCAACTTTGTGGGGACTTTCCACATTGTGTGAACTCCTCCCCTACCGTTTGCTGATACATAAAACCATCTCAGTCTCCACCCCTTCACCGAAGATGGCAAGCTTGCCACCAGACCCCGGCCCGCCACCGCCTACAAAGTCACCCACGTTTCTCGTTGATCGGAGGCCTTGTAGTAGGAAAAGAATTCCTCCACCGTCATAGCCGCCTCCCGGTCGCCCGTGGCCATGAAACCGCGCAAGCCATCAGTATCTTCCATGCGTTGGGCATCAGCTGCCCTGGCGCCACTTCCAGCTTGTTAAGTACGTCCACCACTATTTGGGGGAGTGGTAACCTCAGCCCCCTCCACAGTGCCTCCTCATACAACGTGAACTCTGTCGGCCGTACGTCCGACGCCCTCTCCTTAGATGTGGGCAGCGCTACCTCCATTGGAATTTGGTACTTCCTTCGTACCTCCTCCAACTCCTCCTTCGTAAATGTAGACTTGTCGGCCTTGGTGTGCCAGTGGTCCGGCTCCACTTGGCTAATTGGCCTAGCGGCTATGATCATCATCGTCGGGCGAGCCCGCGCCGCTTTCCCAGCTCCCCTCTCCTCCCTTCGCTCTGCTCGATACTGTTCCACCAACTCCACTGCGTTGTCTTCTCCCAATGAGTCTAGCCTCACGGCTGGCACTCTATCTCGAGCCATTCTTCCAACGTGTCTGCGTATCGCTTCGGATGCTGGCACAAGGAAGTTCGCAAAGTATTGCAGAGGCGTGTCACACGAAACAAACAAGTTTACCTCTGGGATATGCTGGTTTTTTGCGATAAGATAAGTAAAGCGAATAACTCCAAATGCCCACGGTTTGCCTATATTCCAAGGGTCGAGATTAAATTTTTCCAGTTTGAAAATTTTGAAAACTTTCGCCCCCGCCTTTTCAATGCCCTATATTAGCCTATCCCTGCGCTTCCTGCTAACGCATCACCTCCTTTATTACGGGATTATGCCACGTGTATGACCACGATCCACTATTCTCTTCCCCTTCCCTGTCTATTCCACTTCACATCACCACGTGCTCCGCCGTTCCTCGAGCCCCACTCGCCGCCATTCCCTCTTATCACTCGGTCACCCTTCGTGGTCGGCCCCCCCTCTCGGTCACCCATCGCGGTCGGCCTACCTCACGGTCGGCCCCCTCTCTCGGTCACTCATTGCGGTCGGCCCATCTCACGGTCGGCCCCCTCTCGATCACCCATCACGGTCGGCCCACCTCACGGTCGGCCCTCCCTCTCGGTCACCCTTCGCGATCGGCCTACCTCACGGTTGGCCCCCCATCTCGGTCATCCTTCGCGGTCGGCCCACCTTCTAGTCGGCCTTCTCACTCGATCATCCTTTGTGGTCGGCCCTCCTTCCAGTCGGTTTTCTCTCACTCGACTAGCCACAACCCCCGTCTTCTTCCTTATTCCCTTCGTTGGACTGAAGCTGCACTTAGGAATGGGGGACTACTGACATAAGTGGGCCCATAGGGGTTTTCGGCCCACCACTTAAAACCCAATGCATGATTCAAACACTAAAGTCCAACATCATTGGAACCTAACGTTGCACCAAGAACCAATGACATCTAAACAATTGTCAAGAGAAGAACCAGCCACATAAGCAGACAAAGATCCTGCAGAGTTATTACACCACACATCAGCCATTAATGAGGTTCCCTACAGCATTTAATGCGATAACTCCTTCACGTCAGAACAAAACAGCCTCACCATGAACAATGCAGGCTAGAACATAGATTTTCGGCCAACATGACAGGTCGAAGTGGACAAGAAAATGATGAACAAAGGATATAAGTAGGTTTCTAAGACAAAAAAAAGGTTAAGTTCTTTATCATTGTAATGATCCGGAATTTTTGTTGGTCCACGCGCTCGAGCATGGAAAGCGACGCTCGAGCGTAGAAAGTGAGATTGCCCTTGACATTTTTTTTAGTGTATTTGGAACCTCCTTGTTTTATTTTGGGACATTGATCGAAGTGGTATCATGATGGTAAAGTAAGAGTAAACCAAGAATTTAATTCGGATAATTTTTTCTATGAGCAACCGTCACTCTTTTGCTCTTTTCTTTTTCCACACTTTGAATTTAGATGTGAGGCTAGAACCATTGGAAAGCTTATTCCCGGGGTTTCGATTTGGACACAAGAACGACCTAGAACGGAGTCCGGATGAGAGAGTTATGCCCATTTGAAGTTTTGGAATATGTGCTGGAAGCAGGTCCACTCGAGCGTGAAAAGCGGCGCTCGAGCGGATTGCGCGAATTCAGCAGCTTAAAAACGTGATTTTTAGTTCATTCTTTGCATTTTCCTTTTCCTTTTGCATTCCTCTCACCCTAGGTCCGAAAACCTTAGGTTTTTGACCTCAAATACCTTCCATTCCTCTAAGATTTGGCCAAGATCCCTTGCCATAAAGTGAAGAAGGCTTGAAGCTCAACATTTTCTACCGATTGGAATTCGGATTTGTGAAGGAATCTTATCAAAGCTTTACTCTTTTGCTCGATTCTTGAGGTAGGGGTCCTAGTTCTTCTTCAATACTTGCATTAATAGATAGATTTGTGGTATTTTGATTATATAAATGCAAAATCTACACTTTTGAGCATATAATGTTATTTATGGAATTTGGGGGTTTAGGGTTTGAAGTGTTGGGATTCAATTGTTGGGTTAAGATTATGGATTATGAACCTTAGATGTATAATCAATGGGAAAATTGGAATAAAAATTAGTGGTTTGAGAAATTTGAATTTTTTTTGAAAATCTTAATTTTTTCTTGAAAACCCTAGGTTGATTCATGATGATAATTAATGATTTTTCCCAAATTGGTAGTAAAATCGTGAAATTGAAAGGTTGAATTGTATATATACAAGTTTAATTGGATTTTGGATGTGTTTGAAAATTATGTTAAAAATTAGCGATTGAACCTTTGTTATGGATATTGTAAATTATGCTATAATGCGAAATGAAGATTGGGGAAATGATTTATTAATGATATGGATGACATGAGTCTTGGGGTGAAATGATGAAATAAAGGTTTAAGAGTTCACCTTGAATTATGTTGAATTATGTTGATTATGTTGAATAGTGTTGATTATGTTGAATTGTGTTGATTATGTTGAACCGAATTGTGTTGGACTATGATGAATTGTGTTTGAATCATGTTGAATTGTGTTGAGTTGAGTTGTGTTGGGTATGTTGAGTTTGAGTTGTGTTGTGTTGGGTCATGTTGAGTTTGAGATGAGTTGTGTTGGGTGGTGTTGTGTCGGTACCCGCGGGGGGAGTCGAAAGATAATACGGAATTTGTGATAAGATGATGAAGTGAAGATTTAAGAATTTTATTGTGTAATTAGAAAGTGATTTTATATCTCAAAACCAAAAGCCCAACTTTATATTTAACTCTAGTTATGAAGTTTTATTTTAGAAAATGAGGATACTTCAATCAACATTAAATTTATGAAATTAAGTCTATGTTGGGTTAAGATGAGTGTGAATAATGATAAATGGGAGATTGTGAAATATGATGATATTATATGAAGGAGTTGTATCAAAGAAAATTAAATATTGGAGATTTAATTTATAACCGTGGGTAGTAATTGATAATCAATGTGTTTAAAAAAAAATTTGAATTTGAAGACTTGATGATAATATGGAAAAGTAAATAAATAGTTTGAACCCAAGAATTGTGAACACTTTAAAAATGAGTCTTTGCCTCCATGGATGTGTTGTTATATTTTTTTGTGACAAAACAATGAATGATTTAATGGATAATGAAGAAGGTCGTGGAACATATTTGTACTTGTTATGTGAATGAAATTTTAATAAATGGTGGATGTGTATTGAATTAATGTGTTACGGAAATAATGGAAGATGTGTTGGCATTGTCCACTAATTGTAATGATGGATTGTGATGTTATCTTGGGGTCCGTTTCCCACCGTATTTTGAGCCGACAAAGCATGGCGCTTGAGATCGGTTTCGCCTTCCTTCCGGAGTAGCGCCCGGAAAAGCGTGTGGTATGTTGAGGTTCTGCGTTCCTTCCGGCTTGTGACCAGTAAAGCGTGAGGTTCCGCGTTCCTTCCGGCTTGTAACCGGTAAAGCGTAAGGTTCCGTATTCCTTCCGGCTTGTGACCGGTAAAGCGTATGACTCATGGAGATGACTTGTGATTGGATTCGGTATTTGATATGAAATTAATTGAAAGAATGGAAATTGAAGTGGTAATTGGATTATAGATTGGTGATGGTGAACTTAATGAATTAGTTGTGACAATCGAGGTAAATCATGGATATTGTTTTGTAAATAAATAAGAGATTGAATTGAAAAAGAGTTTGTTAATCTTGTGTTACCTTGAAATAAAATTTGAGAGTGCAAATAACGGTGTGAATTGAGTATAGGAGAATTGTTAGTGAATCAAAAAGGGAACTTGAACTTGAAGTTTTGGAGCTCTAAATAAAAATAATGAGTAGAAAATAAGAATGAAAGAAAAAGAGGAATATTAAAAATGAAAATTAAATAAGAAATATTTTGGGAATTGGTTAATAATTTTTTTAAAATTATGTTGTTTCTTAAACATGTTTGTTTCACAAAGATCTATGGTTTTCTAAAGTTAAGGGATGATTTTTAATGGCTGGAGGTTTTTCTTAAAAGTGTTTAAATAGTTTTGAGAAAATGTACTTTACTTATGATATTTTGAAATTAGAAGATATCACCCTACTATATGGTATCACCCTGCATGCATGATCATTTTTATCTGTGTGTTAGTTATTGATTGAGAACAATAAGATTCCTACTAGGCATTCGTGCTCACCCCTTGTTGTTTTATCTTTTTACAGGAAGAAAATTTGGATTCATAGTTGAAAAGTTACGAAGTCCATAAGTCTGTTCATGTAATCTCGTTGTGGATGTGAAGAAAGTAATGATTGTATATTGATATTTGTATTTATTTATTTGTAGCTTCTCAGTAGGAGATTGACATGTATCATTATTATTGTATTCATTGAGAGAGAGAGAACATGTATCATTGTATTTCTATTACTCAAGGGTAATTGATGTTTGTTTTTTTATAAAAAAAAATGGACCTAAATTACAGGGTTTGGTAATGTTTCCGAGTAATTAAAAAATTGGGACATGACAATCATCATCCTATCTCTATATTCCATTAATCTCTCTTTTCTAACTTGCTCGTCGGAGGGTTTGCTGGGGGACTCCCGTTCCCCATTGGACTCTTGTGTGGATCCAGCGATCGGACAACGGTATGGGAGACGTGGATTAGCCTGACCCGTCGCTCTGGGACAAGTAGTATCATCAACTAGTAAGTGCATTAGTTCGTGCATATAACATTATTCATAAAACTTTAACCGTGTGCATTAATTAGTATATTAATTAGTGTATTAATATTAGTTATGATATTATTATTGACTTCATTCATTACATAAATTATAAGGGTCTAGCTTTCTTCCAGTTCCAGATCGGACTGAAGGATATTGTTGGGCCTATGAGGGCCCATGACGTTACCCGTTTCGATAATTCGAACCGTTGAATATATAGAACTCGTTGAGTACTATATGCTTGTAAAAAAACACGTTAAACAGATATCGATAGTTACGTGATCAAATTAGTTTTGTATTAAAAAATGGACAGTGAAAAAAATAAATGATTGACAAAAAAACTGATCCGATGAGATAGTTACCGATATTCGATCAATTTGATTTTTTATAGGCATATATTACTTGACGAGTTTGCCACATTGAACGGTTCGGATTATCAAAACGGGACCCTTGGTGGGCCCCCACAGGCCCAACAGCACCTTCTAGTCCCATTTGGGACTGGAGGGAAGTCAGTGCCAAATTATAAATACCAAAAATATCTTAAATTATGTCACACCATCAATTAGTATACTAGTTAGTATACTAATTGGTGCATATAGCATAATTCAAACTCTAAAAATGTTTGAGAACTCTAAAATAAGATGTCTAAAGGAGCTCTAGGTGTGGGACCCACTCATTGATGTGATATTTTAACCTAATTTTTTTTTCCTGTCATATCATTAGAGCTCTAATAAAGCTCCTAAATTAGAGTTATATATCATTGCTCATAAAACTTATCTTTGGATTGATTTTCAGAATTTACTTTTAAAAAATATTTTTTAAATTTTAGAAATTAATTTAGTAAAGAAAATTATAAAAATTAAAAATATTTTTTATTTTTTATATATTTTTATCTTTTTAAAAGATAAAAGTGCTTTTTAAAAATTCAAAAGTATATTTTTAATATTTATTTTTATCAAATTAATAATTTTAGAAAATCAAATTTTGGATTTTAGAATCTATTTTCAAAATTTTTGTTCTACATAATTAGAAATTAATTTCTTGAAAAATATTTATCATTTTTATATAATGTCAGCTTTTTATTGGAGGGAATACATAATTTTTAAAAATATTTTTTTGATATTTTTTTTATCAAACTAATTTATATATATTTTTTTAAAAAAAATTATAAGATAGTTTTAAAAATCAAACTAAACATCGAAGCTCAAGAAAAAAATCTAACCATTTAGAATTCAAATGGTGGGAATGTGATTCTTTACAAGTGTAACCTACGAATATAACAAGTCTTCATCTATATTATGCAACGGTTCCGATTCGTAGCTCGAATCGCGGCTCGACACCAAAACGACGTCGTTTTGGTGTCGAGTTTTGTTTTGTTTTGTTTTTTTTTCCGTCTGTGTTGCAGAACGAAGAAGATGGTGGAGGTGGAGGGGGAGGGGGAGGGGGGGAGGGGAGGGGGCCCTAATAACAGGGGAGGAGGAGGCGGAGGCGGCGGAGGCGGAGGCGGAGGGCGAGACGATCTGGCGGAGGGAGGACGGCGGTGACGATCTGGAGCTGGGCGAGGACGGCCGGAGGCGAGGCCACGACGATCGACGGTCTGAAGCTCCTCCCTCCCTGCGACGATCGGCCACGGTCTGCTGCGACGGACGATCGGCGGCGAGCTCCTCCCTCCCTTCTTCCTCTCCCTCCCTTCTCTTCTCTCCCTCCCTTCCTCTTTCCATTTTCGAGCCATTTCGAGCCTGGTAGCTTCGAGCTACCAGGCATTTTCCATTATGCAATGATTTTCTAGACAATTTTCATGGTAAAAAATTTGGGAACAGTTTGTATACTATTTGGCACGGTTCGTAGGAAGGTTCAACCCGTGAGGCCTAAATGATGATTGGATCAATCTGTTGAGTTTTTTTATATTTTTTATTTTTTTAAATAACAGTTAATATATTAATAATTAAATATTATAACGTAAACTAATATCTCTTTATAAACTTAAATTTAAAACCTCACTCATTTTATCTTTTAAATAATGGACACTTTTTCATAAATTCCTTTTCACCTACTTATATTTCATTTAGTTCATATTATTTTTTTATATTCCAATAAGTTCTATGAGTGGCATAATTATCAAAATACTCCTAATAATATTCCCATTTACAATACGAATATTCCGTGATGTGAATGTTCACATGTCAATGTGAATATTTATATTGTCGATGAGAATGTTCGAACTATCAATATGAATATTCACATTGTAAAATATGAATGTTCACATCACCTAATTACTAATCATTCAAAAAATATTTATAAGGGTAGAAATGTCTATAAAATACCTTAAATATGAAAATTATGATTTGATAGATAATGTTCAAATAATAAGACTTATTGAAATACAAGAATATCTTATAAACTAATTGAGATACAAACACTTGAAAAATAATTTTTTAATAAATCTCTCTTTAAATAACTTTTCATAAATTTAAATTTAAAATCTCACTCACCTTAATATTTAGGATTCGTTTGGGAAGTAGGTTGACTTTTTAGTTTTTTTAGTCTAAGGCTAAAAAGTCTCGTTTGAAATGGACTTTTTGGTTTTTTTAATTTTTGTGAGAGAAAGAATGTAATGATTATAAGTTATATGTAATATTTTGTCTTATTAAACTAAAATATTTATTTTATTTTTTATGACTATTTTAATAAAAAAAAGTTCCAAACCTAACTTTCCAAACGAACTCTTCATGAATAATTGCTTAATAACCCGTTGAGTTGTCGATAGTAACAAACAAAATAGTTTTTGAGATGCCCACGGGTTCTCAATGGAGTCCGGATCCTCTCCAGCCAACCTCTCCAACCCTTCCTTCGGTTATGGGTCAGGATTTGGCCACATCACTTTGGAAAGGATCTACGGCTCAAATCATATTAGCTTAAAAAAAAAAAAAATTGAGTTTCTTTTCATTGCACAGCAAAACAGAGCAGAGCTTCCTTGACAACAAGAAGAACCTTCCCTTTGTATGTGCTGAGATCCACCTCTTTACCCTTGCTATCCTGCACATCCCAAACAAATTCCAAACTTCAGAATCCAAACAAAACAATTTGAACAAACACATATATGTAAAACAAATAGAGAATGAGAGAGAGAGACCTGGACTGAGAAATCATGAATGGATTTTTGAGGGACTGATTCAGAAGCACCTAAATCTCTTTCTTTTTCTGCTAATCTACAGTAGCTCTTATCTCCTTTTCAATTCCATTTTTGGGTTTTGGAAAGCTTGAAGCTGTAAATCTTCTAAAAATCTAATCTTTTTTTTGCTTTTCTTACTGCCTCTGGTTTTGTTTTTTGACTCCATTTTCAGATTTGGAGTAGACCCAATTGCTCATTTTCAGTTTATACAATTTGGGTTCTATTTTTCACTGAAAACAAAAACAGAGTGAATATATTTTTTTGCTTATTGGTCAGTGATAAATCTGAAGTCATTGTTAAAGTTTAGGCTATTAGGCATAGATTTCTGTTGTTTTTGTGAGATTTTTCTAATTTTTCACTTGAATCTTCAGTTCTTTAGCTCTATAGAACAAACCCATCTCCAGATTTAGGACCTAGTCAAACATCTTGGGCTCCATTGATCAATTCCGATGAGCACACACCATTCTCTAATATACCGTTTTCCATTACTCTCTCTCTCTCTCACAATTATGCATAGCGATAATCAAAAACTTTGATAGAGAATTTCACAGTCGATCGATCTTCAAGTTGTTGAAAATAATCAAGATAAAAGCGTCAGACAGAGAGAGAGGGATGTGAAACTCAAATTTTTTTTTTTTAAAGCTAATATGATCTGAGTCGTAGATCATCTCCAAAGTGACGTGGCCAAATCCTGGCCCTTAACCAGAGAAAGGGTTGGAGAGGTTGGCTGGAGAGAATCCGGATGTGAAATAAGGATCCTCACTGACCTCATTCAAGTAGGCCAACCACCATATGTTGGGAGAGGTATTGGTATAATTACTTTAAAAATTTTGAGGTGATTTTATTTGGACTTAAATAATAATTTAATGTTTAATTAAAATTTTAAAATTTTAATTTTTATTATATTTTAATATAAATTTATTAATAAGAATAATACACATTCATTTTAATATATATATATATATATATTTTTTTTTCATGATACACCCAAATCATTTATGAGTATCCCAATCGCTATCCATCTAAAATTTGGCGAATTGGAAAAAAATCAATCTGTATCTATCTATTGATTTGGCGCATGGGAATTGAGCGAGCCATGCAGGTTGGCTGATGGATGCCATCGGTTTGAACGTATAGATTTTACAAATTTTAGACATTTTTTCGAATTATAATTCATTATTTTTACAATATCCAACAACTACAAATCTGAAAAAATATGTATTATTTTTCTATAATGTATTGTTTTCATTTTCACAAACATATATATTTTATTATTTATACTCTATATTGTTACTTGTTAGCATTTCTATTTTTTTTTTTTGAACTTCATCTACGACGGATCAGGTTCATGCGGATGCATGATGGTTGATCTGCCATCCTAATTGTATCTACAAATTTTAAAATATTTCATCTGTATCCATCCGTCAAGAGACACACATTCGCCTAAAATCAATTGGGTTAAATCGGGTTAGGCGAGTGAGGCGGGTTAGGCGAATCCATAATCACCCCTATTATAAACAAACCAAACCAAGCCTTAAGTCCCATCAAAGGCTACATGAATCCTTCTTCTCCACGCGGCCCTATCAAAGGCTATTTCATTAGTCAAATTAAGTAGATCCATATATCTATTTACAACACTAGCCAACATTAATTTAGGCCTACCTCGTCCCCTAACACTTCCATCTACCGTTACAGCATCGTATCTCTTCACTACTGCCTCTGTTGGTTTCCGTTGAATATGACCAAACCATTTCAATCGATTCTCTCTCAACTTATCTTCTATCGGTGCTACTCCTACCCATTCTCGAATATACTCATTCATAATTCTATTTTGTCTAGTCTTGTCACACATCCACCTTAGCATCCTCATCTGAGCCACACTCATCTTATTTACATGTTATTTTTTGGTTGCCCAACACTTCGTTCCATACAACATCGCTGGTCTAATAGTCATTCTATAGAACTTACCTTTTAGTCTAGTAGGTATTCGTTTATTGCACAGTACCCCAGACGCACTTCTCCACTTGGACCATCCCACCTTAATCCTATTGGCCACATCTGCATCGATCTCCCCCGTTGTTATGATAATCGACCCTACATAACAAAAATGTTCACTCTTAGGCAGTTCTTGGTTCTTAATCTTCACTTCTCCTCTACTTTTATTGTTACTGTTACTAAATTTACACTCCATGTACTCTGTCTTAGTTCTGCTTATCCAAAATCCTTTAGATTCAAGAGCTTTTCTCCAAATCTCCAACCTTGTGTTAACTCCTTCTCTAGTCTCATCCACTAGCATGATATCGTTAACAAAGAGCATACACCATGGCATGTCATCCTGAATATTTCTCGTCAACTTATCCATAACTAAAGTAAAAAGATAAGGACTTAAGATAGATCCTTGATGTAACCCTACAGTGATAGGAAATTCATTTGGCTTTCCAGCAGGCGATCTAATAGTGGTCACCACCCCTTCATACATGTCCCTAATCATATCAATGTAACCTTTTGTCACCCTTTTTCTTCTCTAACACCCACTATGTTAAATCCCGGGACACTCTATCATATGCTTTCTCAAGGTCGATAAACACCATATGAATGTCTATTTTCTTTTCTCTAGACTTTTCTAATACTCTCCTCAAAAGATAGATCGCTTTCATTGTTGACCTGCTAAGCATAAACCTAAATTGATTCTCTGACACCTCTGTTATATTTCACAATCGGCGTTCCATCACCCTCTCCCACACTTTCATTATATGACACATTAGCTTGATTCGTTTATGGTTGTTATAATTTTGGACATCTTCTTTATTCTTATAGACTGGCACCCCTATTATAAACACATAGACCAAATACACAATGAGATATAAATGTCTCACAAAAGGTGGATCCCATATATGAGTCTTATTTCATGTCAACCCCACATTTATGAGACATTTATATCCTATCTTTGTGTTTAGCTTCTTTAAACATAAATCTATTCAATTCATTAACATGATATACTTTTCTAGAACTGGCGATTTTTTAAATTTTATTTTGCTTTTGCTTTGTTGGATTAAAACCTTGTGAAATTTTCTCAAATTAGAGTTTTTCATTTTTCTAGAAACACCATCAAACATAAATTTCTCAAATTTTCAACAAATTTGGTTGGCTTACAATTTTTATTTTTTAATTTTCTTTTGATGTTACTACCTCAAATAATATAAGTGATTCTTCTAAGAGCACTTGGTTGATAAATTCAATTTTAGATTTTCTTTATCCCAAGATCCACACTCTAAATTACTTTGTCCATAAAGAAAACCTCTTGCAAATTTGGGAAGATGGTGAGAGAAGGGTTCGGGAAGACAAAAGCAATGGTGTTAACAGGGATGTAGAAAGTGAAGGAAAAGGGACCACCGTATATATATACATGTACAGATGATATTGAGAGACATATTTGTATCGTTGTCTATATAAACTTTTGTTGAGTTTCATTATTTTCTCTTCTCTATTTATTCACTTGTTGATTGTAGAAGGCTTGTTAATATCTATATATATATATATAAAATCGCTTAATTGTTTGAGATTCGTTTTTTTTTTTTTTTTTTTTTTGCCTTTCCATTTTGAATAATTTACTAATGGTGGCTTATATGTTGAATGAAGATTTTTTCGTAATTACACGAACATTCTTAGTCAATTATTAATCAGGTTTTTTTTGTAATTACATGAACATTCTCAGTCAATTATGAAATAGGTTTTTCCGTAATTACGCAAATATTTTTGGTCAATTATGAAACATAAATATTTTTTGGGGAATTTTTTTTAGGGTCCCTGATATTAAGATTTTATAGCATAAAGGACATTCAATATTTTCATATTGTTTAAGATTCATTAACATCGATTCAGAGAAAATTTGATCCAGATAATTTTTATGGACTTCCCAGAGAATTTCTCTCTAGAGAAATTATGGAAAGGCCATAGAACTTCTATGGATTCCAGTGTAGAGATTTTCTCTAGATTTCCAAAGAATTTCTCTTGCTTCAAATCAGAAAATTTATCTGCCTTCCCAATCACGATGTGCAATACACAAATCGATCTAGAAAATTTGAAATTTCTCTAAGTTCAAACCAGAGAAATCCAGAGAAAATTGATATTTCTCTGGTTTTGTTCACAGAGAATTTAAATTTCTCTGGCTTTGTTTTAACTAAAACCAGAGAAATTTTAGCACAATGATTTTAAACTAGAGAAAATTGTTTTAACAAAACCAAAGATATTTTAGCACGTATTTCTTTGTGTTTGTTCACAATTTTAAACCAGAGAAAATTGTTTTAACCAAACCAGAGAAACTTTCCCTAATTTGCATCTTTAGAATTAGTAGTACTTGCACTAAATCAGAAACTACACTAGAGATCGATCCCTACTACCCAAGTAATAGCATCAACTCACCAATGATGTAGAAGAGCTTTGTCAGCAGTATAGTAGGTTCGGATCATGGCATGAGACCTTTATCATCATATGGTGCAATTCAGAAGCATAACAACTCATAGGGCTGTGCATAATACTGCTAAAACCGCACTGAATCACTTCGAACCGCATAATTTTTCAACTCTGGCGAGCAGGTTGGGGTCCTAGGTCTGGCAGATGGGTGCGGGTGGCGGGTGGAATTTTCCAATCCGCAGTACAACCCGACCCGACCTGCTTACTGTTTCAAATAATAATCCCTTGTTATACACACGTACAACAAGTGAAATTCCAGCCATAGATTACACACACACATCTATCATACATATACTCATACACACACAATAATTCCTCAATTAAACCTAATTGACACCCATATTTCATCTCATTCATCATCGATTCATCACCGTTATGCACAACATCTCGTTTCATTCCTTTTCATTACCTTGCTGATCAGTTGTCACCGCCGCTGTTAGCCTCTCCTCACCACCGCTGTTAGCCTCTCTTCATTATTGCCACTGTTGTCTTCTTTCCTCGTCGATCGGCGCTGCCTACTCGTCGTCGTCGCATTGGTATGTGGCTTTTTCTCTCTCTCTCTCTCTGCTTTCTCTCGTTGCTCTCTCTCTGCTCTTTCTCGCTACTCTCTCTCTCTGCTCTTTTTTCACGCTGATCTCTCTTTCTCTTTGTGTTTTTTTTTTCTCTCGCTAATCTCTCACTCTCTCTGCTTTTTTCTTTTCTCTTGCTGCTCTCTCTTTGTTCTTTTTCCCACTACTCTATATACATATACTCCTTCTGTTCTATATACATATATATATATATATAATCATTGATATTTATATATATATAAGTAACTCACTGATAATTTTAATTTATACATACTTATCATCATTGATAATTTTTATCTATATGTAAAGTCATATTGATAATTTTTATTTATTTACTAATCATTCATGTAAATTTTTTATTTTGTAATAGAGAATTGATGATGAGGGAAATACAAATGATGGCTGCTTTGCTAGTGGAAACCCTCCTGCACCAACTGCAGAATCAACTACTGTTGCTAGTTCTACCACTACCACAATGCCTGCCAAAATTTTTGGTAAAACTCGTCCATGCCCTAGTATTAATTTAGATAAAAAGAAATCTGAGGTTTGGAAACACTTCACCTTATTTGATGATTGTGAGCCTGATAAACCTAGGCTACTTGTAATTATTGTGGTAAGGATTATGGTGCTCGTAGAAAACAAGATGAAACTAGTAATATGAATGTATGAAGTCTCCTATTAGGGAAGTGGACAAAAAAACAAAAAACTCTCTCTTTTGTTAAAAAATAAAGAGAGGAGAAGGAATATAATGCTCGAAGGATTGGATCTCTCAAAGTAGTAGGATATGATGAATAACTTTGTAGGGAAACGCTAGCAAAGATTATTATAATTGATGAATTACCTTTTAGGCATGTGGAGAAGGAAGGGTTTAGAAATTTTTGTTTAGTTATACAACCTAAGTTTCCTATCCCTTCTCGCACTACTGTTGCTTGTGATTGTTTGAACTTATTTATTGAAGAAAGTTCTAAGGAAGCAACGGGTATGCCTAACCACTGACACTTGGACGTTAATTCAAAATCTAAATTATATGTGTGTCACCGCCCATTGGATTGATAATGATTGGAATTTGCACAAAAGAATTCTTAGTTTTTGTATAGTTTCTAATCATAAGGGTGAGACAATTGGCAAACAATTAGACAAATGCTTGCAAGACTAGGGGATTGATAAGATTTTCACTATTACAGTTGATAATGCAAGCTTTAATAATGGTGCTATTGCATTTTTAAAGAGAAGAACCAAAGATTGGCATTCCACTATCTTAGCAAATAAATTTTTGCATATGAGATGTTGTGCACACATAGTGAATTTAATTGTTTGTGATGGTTTAAAAGAACAAAATCACTCAATTACCACGATTCGAAAAGCTGTGAAATACATAAAGTCATCTCCAGCTAGGCTACAAACTTTTAAAAATTGTGTGGAACATAAAAAGCTTATTTGTAAAAGTTTGCTATGCCTTGATGTTCCAACAAGGTGGAATTCCACCTATTTGATGTTGGATGCAGTCGAGAAATTCCAAAAAGCTTTTGAGTGTTTAGAAGAGGATGACCCACGATTCAAGTTATTTTTCATGGAGAATAATTATGAAAATGAGAATGCAAATGAGAATGATGGTGGAAGAGGCAAAGGGAACGAAAAAAGATTCATTTCATATCTTAAAGAAGAAGATTGAGAGGCAGCTAAAGTCTTTGTGAAATTTTTAAGACTTCTTATCATGTGACTTTGCAACTTTCAAGGTCTTTGCATGTGACATCTAATGTTTTTTTTTTTCATCAACTTGTATCAGTGCAATCCAAATTAGTTCAATTGAGTAAAAGTGGAGATGTAGTGTTAAGTAACATGGTTGATAAAATGAAATTGAAATACAACAAATATTGGGCAAATCTTGATAAGATCAATTTCTTGTTATGTGTTTCCGTTGTGTTAGACCCTTGCTACAAGTTGACATATCTTAAGTTTTCATTCAATAGTATGAAAATGACAAGGTAGAAATTTTAATGGCGAGGTGAAGACAGCATTAGAGCGCTTGTTTGATCATTATATTGAAAAGAATAATGTTGCTAATGTTGCACCTTCAAATGCAAGTAAAGCTCCTCAAGTGTTGGAAGTTGATGAAGAGGAAGAGGAAGATCCCATGACACTCTTTGCCTTGAATATATTAACCATTTGGAGTTGAAAAAAAGTGTGGAGAACGAGTCAGAGTTGGAAAAATATTTGGTTGATGATTGTGTAGACCCAAGAGTTCCAAACTTTGATATTTTGAATTGGTGGAAGGTTATTGGCAATAAGTATAAGGTTCTTTCTCTAATAACAAGAAATGTGTTGGCTATCCAGTTTCTATAGTGGCTTATAAGTCAGCTTTTAGTACCAGTGGACGTGTGCTTGATCCATTTAGGAGTTCTTTGACGCTAAAGATGGTGGAGGCTCTAATTTGTGCACAAAATTGGTTACGGTCTTCATCAATTCCAATCAATCTTAGAGAATGTATGGATGATGTTGAACAATATGAAGAAATTGAGTTAGGTAACTTTTTTTTATTTGTGTTTATTTTAAATTAATTATTCAATATTGATTTTAGCTTTTATGTAATTTTGAATAACATTAAAAATATTTTTTATTTTTTAGAATTTTTTGCATCATCTACTACACAAGAAGCAACTATTATTGAGGACTAATTTGTCTCAAAGTTAGTTTGGTTTTAAAGTTCTTGAGGTTAGACTTAATTCTTACTCTTAAATATTATTTTGTTGTATTGGTTTTTTTTATTTTTATAATGATTTTAACGATAGTTTTTTGTTATTTATTTATGTTTTCTTTGCTTATGTCTATAGATTAATGAA
Organism: Camellia japonica; assembly: GCA_030407325.1. Classification (NCBI taxonomy): domain Eukaryota; kingdom Viridiplantae; phylum Streptophyta; class Magnoliopsida; order Ericales; family Theaceae; genus Camellia; species Camellia japonica. The sequence goes on from JAPPVO010000029.1 coordinate 51,576,123, forward strand.
GTTTTTGGAGTTTGGTTGAAGCAATTGTGAATGATTGAAGTTATTGCGGAGTTTGATGAGTAGATTAACTTTTTGAACTTTTGAATTATTTGTGGACTTTGATGATTAGATTAACTTTTGAGAACTTTTTTTAGAACTATGTTGGATGTTGGATGATATTATGTTTTTTAGTATTATTGCCTTGTTAAATTGTTATTGTATAATTTGTTTAGATTGTTGGATTTTTAGTTTACTAGTTTGTTTAATGTTTAATGTTATATTAGATGAATATTTTAATTTTGACTATTTCAGTTAATTTATAAATTAGATCTTTTTACTCTTTGATTCAAGTTTTGTAATTTGAATTATATTTTTTATAAACCACCAATCCGCCCGAACCGCCAAGGCAAATCCGCCATTATTTGCTAACCGAACTGCCAATTTTTGGTAAGAAAAATGACAAATTCTAATGACACTTTTATCAATCTGCCACTCGCCATACAGTTTATAGTTTTCTTCTAAACCGCATCGACCCGCACCGTGCACACCCCTAACAACTCATGTGAACACTTTCAAACACAAAATGATTAGTCAAATCAAGTAGGGATCAATGATGGAGGAGGAGGATTCAATAACCCAATGCTGCAAAAAAGCCCACAAGAAATCTCCCAGTTGTTTGACTCTGGAACAGGTAGCTGCGGGGCTATGAATGAGATAGGAATCTTTACAGGAATATTCTTAAACAACACAAAGCATAAGGAGGATAGTAATAGTTCTAGTTTGATACAAAGAAGAGCTCCAGCAGGTCAAAATCTGACAGATGATCCAACGCTGTCGCAGATTTGAATGATAATAATGATGATAATGATGATCAAATTGAAGAAGGTGATAATTTAGATCGAAGTGGATTGGATTTTGTAATAGATTGATGCCAAGATGATTATGCGATTGAGGAAAATGATGAAAGTCAGATGCTTTGTGGTGTGAGAGATTATGAAGAAGATGTGGATTGCTCTGTTTCTGTGTTAAACTCTGGATTGAGAGAGAGAGAAAGGGGGTTGTTTGGTGCGAGAAGATAGAGAAGAGAGAATGAGCGAGAGGGTGTTATATATGGGTGTGGGTGAGGGACCTTAGATTACAAAAAAAATTTTGTGGACCTTTTCCATTACTAAAAGTTGGAGGGGGATGTTAGACAATTTTTTTCTATTTTGTTTTTTTAAATATGAATCGGTCCTATAATATTAGAGTGTATCAATGTCACGACCAAAACCCGCCCCTATAGGTTTAGTGTCGTAACCGGCTAGTAATCTGAGATTACCAAAGGCCTTCTTGTACAATCAAAAATAATAAGGGCTAACGGAAGTACTATTCAAAAACACCAATAGTCCAATGAGCTGTGCATCTATATGAACAAATATTTACATGCAAAAACATTAATTTACCCACATTCAGTACATAACTTATAACTTGACATCTTATACATAACATATGCACATAACAAAAGTGTACTTCACGATCAAAAGCCTGACAACGGCCTTCCAGGTCTAGCCCCAACTCAGAGGCACACAAAACAACTCGGTAGGCTTCAAAACTGTGGCTCAGCAAAAGACCCCTTCTAGGCTTGCCCTCCAAAACGCCCACCTATACATATATATAAAAATAGTGAGCTAAAACCCAGTGAATAACATTAGAGTAAAGGGGTTAGTGAACGAATTCCAAATCATATCATATATAGAAAACCGATCATACATATCTATCATATCAGTCACATAACAGAACATAATAATGGTACATCCAAAGGAACATATCACATATCATCTTCCGACTAGAGTAATCGGTTCCGGATACTGATTAAACACATAACACCACAATGGCGTGGCTAACGAGATCTCGTAATCACATGTATGTCATGGACCCGCACTAATGTGCCGTCCCCCGTGACTTGGGACTATCCTTGGATACCACACTAGATTTGCAAACCAGGTATTCATTCACAGAATCAAAATCACATTTCAGAAACCATAGCTTATCGATAACAATTAAAACATAATTTATATCAACTTATCTTTACATAAATGTTACTCACAGTGGTCTTCCAATATCCGATGTTCGGTCTTCGAGTCTTGACCTACAAACACAAATATTCATAGCACAATTTCTTAATACATATTGACATCGAGTCATTTAGTTGATTCTTAACTTTATTCGGTTATTCGATACTCGGTCGTTCAATTATTTCTATCCTCTTCTTACTTTATTTCATGCTCATGAGATGCTAATAGATTTATATGTCACGTGAAAATCATGTAAATGAAGGCCCATAAATCAAAAAATGAAAAATAAAATTAATTGGAAAATCTGCCCTGTTTGGCCGCACGTGCGGTGGTGAGGCAGTGTGCACTTTGAGCCAAAAGAGGTCCGGCCGCTCGTGCGGTGGCCCAGGCCGCTCGAGTGGTCTGGGTGTAATTTCAATCCGAAAATATGCTCCAAGTTTGAAACTCACTCTTTTACAAAATCCACTTTATTTTCATGCCATTCAAGGCCCAAAACTCATCAAAACAAGTTGAATGAACAATTTCTAACATCAAATAAAAATTAGAACTTCATACCAAAACCCAATTCTCAAAATCTATGGAGTTTTCTCTTTAAATCTCATAAACCATGCAAGATATCAAGCATATGAACATGACTTTTATGAATTGATGCCATGCATGTAGACTTCCTGCTCAATTTCACCTATTCTCAAGTTAACATAAACATGTAATTTCATAACTCTATATTTTCATGATCTTAACTTCAAAACTCATGAACATGTAAGGATTCTGTTAGGGAAAATCGATGTGATTCCCCACAAGTAAATCAATCAATGAGAATAAAAACTAATGCGGAAAAATTAAATCAAGGGCAACGCAAGAATTTTACGTGGTTCCCTCAATGTGAGGTACGTCCACGGGATCGAAATCCGATTCCACTATCAACCAAATAAGTTTCCAAACGATTACAAACGAGACACTAATGGTCTCACAAAACCACCCTTAGGTGAATTCCAAATAATCACAAATAAACAAAGAGGAAAGACATCACCAAATAGATGAACCAAAATCTTCAGAATCAGAATTGTAGAAAACCCAAAATAATGACCCAAAACAACCCACCAAAATTGATGCTTCACAAACCAAATTCCACCGAATTGATTAGCCCGAAATCAATTCGCAGCTACACTGTTTACACCAAATTGAATTGAAGCTCCTGCACCTTTTTGCTAATTGATTACCCAAGTCCTATATAAAATCAATTAACTTGATGCGACTGTTTTTCTTCTTGGGAAAAAACAATACAAATAATATATTGAATCTAGGGTTTTTAATCAAACCTTAGTTGTTTCCAACTTTGATTGGGTCTCCACAAATTAAATATAATATATAAAAATATATTATAATTAATACTAAACCAAATTAAACTCTTTTTCCAAAACCAATTGGGTCCCACACTCCAATAAGGAGGTATACCCAACAATTCTCCCCCTACCGACTTAGGTGGAGATATCAACCATACCCGCCAAAGTTCGACACTTCAAATGTTTGTCCCTCGACAAAGTCTTAGTCAACATATCCGAAATATTATCATCTGTGTGAACCTTTTCGAGTTGTAACAATTTCAAGTCTAACACATCACGAATCCAATGGTATCTCACATCAATGTGTTTCGATCTCGAATGAAAGGTAGAATTTTTACTCAAGTGAATAGCACTTTGACTATCACAATAAAGCACATACTTTTCTTACTTCAGACCCAACTCTTGCAAAAATTTCTTCAACCATAACTCTTCTTTGCAAGCTTCTGTAATGGCAATAAATTCAGCTTCGGTAGTTGAGAGAGCAACACATTTTTGTAATTTAGATTGCCATGCCACAGCTCCCCCTGCAAAAGTCATCAAATACCCCGAAGTAGATTTTCTAGAATCAACATCACCAGCCATGTCAGAATCTGTGAACCCATCAAGCATCGGCTTACCATCCCCAAAACACAAACACACCTTCGAAGTCCCTCGAAGATACCTTAGAATCCATTTTACCGCTGCCCAATGTTCTTTACCCGAATTAGAGAGAAAACGACTCACCACACCAACGGCGTGAGCAATATCCGGCCTTGTACAAACCATGGCGTACATCAATGAACCAACTGCTGAAGCATAAGGAACTTTCAACATCTCTTCTTTGTCTTTCTCACTTGTAGGACATTGATTCGAACTAAGTTTGAAGTGACCCGCAAGTGGACAACCAACCGGCTTTGCTTTATCCATGTTGAACCTTTCAAGAACTTTCTCAATGTAGCTCTCTTGAGACAACCAAATCAGCCCCTTTTGCGATCACGAACAATTTTCATACCAAGTATTTGCTTTGCCGGTCCCAAATCTTTCATAGCAAAAGACTTGCTCAACTCCAATTTCAACCTGTTAATCATGGTAGAATCTTGACCCACAATTAACATGTCATCAACATAAAGCAAAAGAATAATAAATTTGCCATCCGGGAAATTTTTCACAAACACACAATGGTCCGAAGTGGTTTTAGAAAAACCATTATTCATCATGAAAGAGTCAAATTTTTTGTACCATTGCCGTGGAGCTTGCTTGAGGCCATACAAACTTTTCTTCAATTTGCAAACAAATTTCTCTTTCCCTTTTCTACAAAACCTTCCGGTTGCTCCATGTAAATTTCTTCTTCAAGATCACCATGAAGAAATGCGGTCTTCACATCAAGTTGCTCAACTTCAAGGTTCATACTTGCAGCCATGCCAAGTACAACCCGAATAGAAGACATCTTTACAACCGGTGAGAAAATCTCGTCAAAGTCAATACCTATCTTTTGCCCAAAGCCTTTCACAACAAGACGTGCTTTGTACCTCAGATTCTTCCTGTCATTCTTCAATTTGAAAACCCACTTGTTTTTCAGAATTTTCCTTCCTTTAGGCAACTTCACTAAATCATAAGTCTGGTTTTCAAGCAAGGAATTCATATCCTCTTTTGCATGCTCAATTGCTTCTTGGTAGCTCTCCGGCTCCCCTTGATCGGAAATCAACACAAATTCATTGGGAGGATACTTTCTTGAAGGTTGTCGGTCCCTTGTAGATTTCCTCAACTCAAGTTGTGGTGGCGGTTCTTGAGTTGGATGCTCTTCCTCAATTTCTGGCTCAACTTCATTAGGATTAGCATCATCCTCTATATCTTCAATAGGTGGCTGCACATTATCAACTGAAGATGAAGGAGATGGATCCATGTCAATGAGATCACTAGTTTTTGGCTCCGGTTGATCACCTTTGCCAAAGTCTTCAATTGTTTGGTCTTCAAGAAACACAACATCACGGCTTCGAATGACTTTCTTGTCGACCGGATCCCATAATCTATACCCGAATTCATCACGCCTATAGCCAAGAAAAATACATTGTCTTGACTTACTATCAAGCTTGGACCTCTCATCCTTTGGAATGTGAACAAAAGCTCGGCAACCAAACACTCTCAAGTGCTCATAAGACACATCTTTGCCAGTCCAAACTCTTTCAGGAACATCACCATTCAAAGGATAGCAAGGAGATAAATTGATCACGTCAACCGCTGTACTCATTGCCTCACCCCAAAAGGATCTTGGCAATTTAGCTTGTGAAAGCAAACACCTTGTTCTTTCCACAATGGTGCGGTTCATCCTCTCGGCAACGCCATTTTGTTGAGGAGTCTTCTTAACTGTCTTTTGGTGCCGAATACCTTGGCTGCGACAATACTCATCAAATGGCCCAATGTATTCACCACCATTGTCTGATCGGATGCACTTCAATTTCTGCCCTGTTTCTCTTTCAACCATGGCCTGAAAATGCTTAAATACTTCTAGAACTTGATCTTTAGTTTTTAGTAGAAAAGCCCAAACTTTCCTTGAATAATCATCAATGAAAGTAACAAAATAAAGTGCACCACCATGTGTTCTAACTTTTAAAGGACCACAAACATCCGAATGAATCAACTCCAAAACATTTTCTTTTCTAGAAGCAACATTTTTATGAAAAGAAACTCTATGTTGTTTACCCGCCAAACAATGAACACAAGTTTTAAGATGTGTACCTTTCAAACCGGGTAGAAGCTCTTTCTTGAACAAAACTTGCAGCCCCTTTTCACTCATATGGCCAAGCCGCTTGTGCCACAATTCGGTAGAAGTATCATCTTCAAGTGCATTGACAACACCTTTACAAATTTTTCCTTGCATCGAATAAAGTGTATGAGTCTTCTTGCACTTAGCCACCACCAAAGAACCCTTTGTGAGCTTCCATATTCCATCACCAAATTTGTTGTTGAAGCCTTCATCATCTAGCTTCCCAGTAGAGATCAAATTGAGGCGAATGTCGGGAACATGCCTCACATCTTTAAGCAACAACTTGCAGCCCAAATTTGTTTCCAAGCAAACATCACCCATGCCGATAATCTTGGACAAACCTTCATTACCCATTCGAACAAAACCATAATCTCCTGCAGTGTAGGTAGTGAAGAAATCAACTCGAGAAGTCACATGAAAAGAAGCACCAGAATCAATCACCCAATGACTCTCTTGGCCCACAAAATTGATACAATCATCTTCACAAACGACCATGAGATCATCGGTAGTAACTGCCGTTGTGTCTTCTTGTTTCTTATCCACACTTTTGTCACGCCTTTTCTCCTTGTTCTTGAGCTTTCGGCATTCCCGCTTCATGTGCCCTTTCTCATGGCAATAGTAGCACTCAACGTCTTTCTTTGAAAAAGAACCATCTTTTGATTTGTCACGGCTTTGATCACGACCATGAGGAGTCTTACTCCTCCCCCTTGTTTTGCTTCGGCCTCTCACAACAAATGCTTCCGAATGAGAGGAACCCGCTGATTTTCTTCTGTTTCTTCATTCAACAGGCTACTAGTGACTTGGCCCATTGTGACAACTCCATCGGGCGCCGAATTACTAACCGTCACAACCAAAGTCTCCCAACTTTCGGGCAAAGAACTAAGTAGCATCAAAGCCTGCAACTCATCATCAAAAATAATTTTCATAGAAGCAAGTTGGTTAACAATACTCTTTATTTCATTCAGATGTTCCAGAATAGGGCTGCCCTCTTTATATTTTAAATTAACCAACTTACGAAACAGAAAGGCTTTATTTGTGGCTAATTTTCTATCATAAAGACTCTAATTTTTTCCATAAATCATGTGCCGAAGTTTCAGTGGCAACATGATGAAACACACTGTCATCAATCCATTGACGGATAACACCAACGGCTTTTCGATTAAGCCTCTTCATTCATCATCTTTCATATCATCAGGTTTGCCACTGTCACCCTCAATGGGTCCATACAAATCTTTACAAAATAATAGGTCCTCCATTTTAGTTTTCCAAGTTACCCAATTGCTTCCATTGAAGCTAGACATACGACCCACATTTCCCTCCATTGATTTACACAAATAATTAAATCCAAATAAATCGTAAGCTCTGATACCAGTTGTTAGGGAAAATCGATGTGATTCCCCACAAGTAAATCAATCAATGAGAATAAAAACTAATGTGGAAAAATTAAATCAAGGGCAACACAAGAATTTTATGTGGTTCCCTCAATGTGAGGTACGTCCACGGGATCGAAATCCGATTCCACTATCAACCAAATAAGTTTCCAAACGATTACAAACGAGACACTAATGGTCTCACAAAACCACCCTTAGGTGAATTCCAAATAATCACAAATAAACAAAGAGGAAAGACCTCACCAAATAGATGAACCAAAATCTTCAGAATCAGAATTGTAGAAAACCCAAAATAATGACCCAAAATAACCCACCAAAATTGATGCTTCACAAACCAAATTCCACCGAATTGATTAGCCCGAAATCAATTTGCAGCTACACTGTTTACACCAAATTGAATTGCAGCTCCTGCACCTTTTTGCTAATTGATTACCCAAGTCTTATATAAAATCAATTAACTTGCTGCGGCTGTTTTTCTTCTTGGGAAAAAACAATACAAATAATATATTGAATCTAGGGTTTTTAATCAAACCTTAGTTGTTTCCAACTTTGATTGGGTCTCCACAAATTAAATATAATATATAAAAATATATTATAATTAATACTAAACCAAATTAAACTCTTTTTCCAAAATCAATTGGGTCCCACACTCCAATAAGGAGGTATACCCAACAGATTCCACAACAATTAGATACATGCATGTCATGTTCTTAAACTAATTCCTGTACTTTCTTGCTTATCTTGTTCATACATATATTTTGCTTCAATTTACTCTATAAAGCCACCAATTAAACTTGAATCCTTCTTAATTGAACTTGGATTTCATGGGTTTATGAGTATAACAAGTCAAATTCATGAAATTAGAAGAGAATTCCTACCTTAAGTTGATGAATTTGTGTAGGTCAAAGCTTTTCTCCTTCCATGTTCTTCCTCTTGTTCTTCTTTTCTTTCTTGAGGTCTCTCTCTCTCTCTCTCTCTCTCTCTCTCTCTCTCTCAATAACTCTCCAGCATAATGCACTCACTCTCTCTCTCTTGGTTTCTCTTTTCCTGCTATATTGATGAATAGGCTTATATTTAGCCACCAATCTACTGGTATACTTAAGTTAGATTAGATTTAGGCTAATTCATCATATTTAATTAAATTAATCTTCATCATTTATAATCTTAATGACACTAAATTAAATTATGCTAATGTGTATTAAACTCTACTTCTATTCAATTATTTAATTCCAACCTATTAAAATTAGCGAATCAGACGAAATCAATTTTTAATTAAACTTCCCAAATGATTCTAAAAATTCCAATTAACATATTCATGTACTCAATTTCGATGTTTCTCAAAGAAGAAAAAGATTGACATAGTTGAGTGTGTTATAGAGCCGACAACAGATAAGAGTGAAAATCAAGTAGAAGTTGAATGTGAATCTAACATTGACCATGGGGAGACCAAACAATAGCAACTGAAACAAGCTACACAGCTGCACAAAGCAAGAGGGGAGGAAAATGTTGATGAAAGAAAAACTAGGACTGAATAGATACATGATAATGAAGCAAAGTATGTCTACCATTCTAATATTCAAGCTCTTATCAAGTTTTTCAAGACAACAAAATTGAGAGAGGAGCATTTGGCACTATTGAGAAAGACTCATTTTTCACTTCTAGTTGATAAATTGAGTAAAAACAAGGTGAAAATAAGAGATTCTATGAAATATGATGATGTGGTTGCAAAAATCTTGCAAACTTACCAAATGGATGGAGAAACTTTCAAAATAGGTGGCAAGAAGTTAAAGTTGAAAAGTAATGACTTTAAATTGATTTTTGGGATTGCATGCGAACGCAAGAAGATGAATCTCTCATATGGAAGAAAAAACGAGATAGATTTGGTGAAAAGAAGGAAATAACAAAGAGTAGAATGACAAGAACATCAATCACAAAATTGATCACTCAACTTTTAGAAAGTAACAACAACGAGGATATAGAAGATGTTGTCAAGCTTGTGTGCCTCTTGATCTGTTTGCTTTTGCTATATCTGAGCACTGGGACTATAGTCGGTTGGGAATTCATGAAATATATTGAGGATATTGATAGAATAAAGTTTTATGATTGGTGTGGCGTAGCGAAACAACAGCTCACAAGATCAATAGCAAGCAACATGAACCAAATCGATAAAGTCTCTGGATGTGTGATGGTCTTATTAGTAAGTAAATATCTCACTTACAAGTTATAAGATATAATATTTACGTTTAGTGAATACTTAGTTATAACATTTTTTTTTCCTCAACAGTATTGGATATGCGAGCATACAAGCATCATCAAACCAAATGACAAGAACGCAATCCTAAGATTTGTAAAATGGAACATCACATATCTAGGACAACAATTGACAAATTCATCCTTGCATGTTCTGAAAAATATTGTGGTATGCATTAATAACCTTTGTTTTGCTTAAATGAATGATAGATTTTGTTATACAGTGATAAATTTTTGCTCACACTTATAAATTTACTTAATTTGCCTAATTCAGTGATAAATTTCCCTTAGTTTACCTAATTGAGTGATAAATTCTTCCTAATCTTCATGGTGTCACATTTCTGGTAGAAAATTATTTAGACATTTCATCTGTGCTAGGAAATTATTCGAGAAACAAGTTTTATTAGTGTATAACCTTTATTTCCTTAATTGAGTGATGAATTTTGCTATACAGCGATAAATTTTGATATGGAGTGATAAATGTTTGCTCACAGTTATAAATTTGCTTAGTTTGCTTAATCGAGTGATAAATTTTGCTTAATTTCGCTAATTCAGTGATAAAATCTTGTTATCATGGACCAAATCACTGGTCTTATTACAAACAAGCTATGTCAACCTATGATACATAGACTCGAGTAAGTTTTGTCGAGTGCAGGTGTATATCTAGAGGTCAGACCCATCAAACCTCAAATTTAAAGGTATGCAAACTCATCAAAATTGTGTAATATTTTTAGATTAATTTTTATATTTTTAATATATTATGAGAGATAAAATGAAATTATATGTAAGCTGTAACACATAGTACTAAAAAGGTATTTTCACTCATTTCATAGTAATTATACAACAAATACATATAATGATAGTAATTATACAACAAATACATATAATGATAGTAATTATACAACATAATATACATATAACAATATGTAGACGTCCCCGAACGTCCCGGGAGGGAATCTCGTTTTGTTCATTGGGCTCACTACAGTTCGGACTCAAATGTCACGGTTCTGAATCTAATCCCGCAAAGTGCAATGCGAGACCGATAAATCACCAAAGAGTCCAAATCCGGCAAATCATTTTGAAAAATAGATTTTTAGAAAGAAGTGCCAAATATGGACTGCTTTGTCAAATACAGAGTCGCCACCTAAATATTTTATTTTGGGGGAATTTAGGAAACCCTGACTCGTGGCTAAGGCCACGTGTCCGTCATCACCAAAGTTGCCTCGGCTCGGGAACTTGGGTACGATTGGGGAAGGTCACTTTGTGAGCACCCCCGCTCGCCCAATCAAATATCGGCCTCTACTAACCATGATATCAAGTTTTGAAAACATATGTGCTCTTATTCCGGTTATTAGCCTAAAATTACTATGTGATGCGCACAGCATACAAGTATAGACTGGGTCGCCTGAATTGGAACAAAACATCTCATGTTCATTTTGAAAAACGGTTTGAAGGTGCTACTCGCAAGTAGGCTAAGACGTGGATTTTGCCACCCTCGGGTAGGCTTAGAAAACATGATTTTGTCACTCTCAAGTGGGCTTAACCCAACATTCACCCACAGGCATTCAGGCAGTTATATCACATAAGCAAATAGCCTCATGGTAAGCATGCTATTATGCCAGTCACTCACACGCATGCAAGGATACTAAAACATAAACACTCACCGAGTACTCCAAGCCAAAACAGAAACTAGTTAGTAACCAATGTATGATCCTAGTTCATGTTAAGATGGCTAATGCAACACATGCAAAATGCAACTAAGATAGGCTCGGCCATTCTAAACATGGCATATGAAATGCAACAGATAACATGTATTCAACTTGGAATTGAAATACAATGCAGTTAGTATGATGCGCCGAGCCTAATACATGCAATACAAATGAATGAATGCAAACATGCGAACATATAGATGCTAACTGAAACATGCCCTAAAACTAACCATCATAAGCTGCTAAATAAAAGGGAGAAAGACGTGGGGTTGGAAGACATACATTACACACATGCACACTTATTACAACATTGCCCTCTCTCGGAGGGTCCGAATAAATAATACACAACCGAATGAATAACGAATTACAGCTAATTATTACACAACCCTAATTAATTAACAAATTAACTAAAATAAATAAGCTAGCATGCAAATTAAACAAAATGGACTGCCTCGGCTCTGTTCCGAATGATAGGGACGCATGCATGCTCAAGTCGCCTTGTCGGGAAATCCATCGCGATGCCTCGATTTGCCTCTATTTGCAACTGGTCCCAGAACACTGTACAAAGCTCCAGAAACCAGTTGACCAGTTTTTGCTGCTGGTTTCTGGTTTGCTGCAACAGAGAGCGAGAAAGGGGAATGGCAAAGTATTTTTAACATATGTGTGCATGACTACTCTCCCCATCATTGCACAAGCTCCAGGGAGTGAAGTCCTCGATCTTCGTGCCATCAACCACGCATCTCGATGCATGATGATAGAGGAGTTGGATTGCACGACTCGATGTAGAATGAATGCACATATAAACACAACAAGGCCTAAGCTCCATCATGGGTAATCCGGAGTGTCGACGACCCGAGAATCGAGGCACGTTTCGTCACTTTGAGTACGAAACGTCCCTCGTTTTCCGTGTTTGGACTAAACCCTACTCCAAACACTATGCAACAACTAGAATGGCATGGCATGCAAACACAATGCAACAACTAACATGCAATCCTAAACGAAATGCAACTAAGACATGTAAACATGCAAGGAATGACATGCAAAGGTGCAACTAGCATACGCAATGCTATGAATTACGAATGGCATACTCAATGCACATGACGCTATATGGCATACACAACGCACATATGACGATGGGCATACACAAAAGCATAATCAAGGCATACACAATGTGACGATCAAGCATGTGACAACATGGACATGGCATACACAATGCAAGATGGACTTAAACTAAAATGAATGGGCCTCAGCCACACTCAAATCAGTGGCCAATAGGATGAAAATGAGACAACAAAAATACGTGCAAACATGCACAAATGCAAGGGACCGAACCTAAGGCACAAAGTGCAACTCTACCAAAGCATGGCAAGCATGAAATATGGTGTACAACGACACAAGTTCCAGCTCTGAAATGGCATACAAGGCGGTCCCGAATCATGTAAACACCTCACACAATGCATGTTAGATGGCCCGAATACCGAAACTAGTGAAGTGCATTACACTAGAGGTACACAAAGCAATGCTTAAATTACCCAACCAGCCCCAAAAAGTCCCTATGCAGGTCCAAGACAGTGGGAAAATGGTCTAAAATGATGGCTCAAAATGCATAGAAATGAAGCTCATGCAATGGTCCAAAAATGAGGTATACAAGCACAACCCTCAAATGCACATAAGGAGTGGAAAACATGGGAACATGGTAACCTTACGTGCTCTGAAATACCATGCAGAATGACCCCAAAACATGCAAACACCTCAATATAAGCATGCAATAGGCTTCAAAACTCAAAGCTAGGCAAGGGTATTGAACTACGACCATGCATAGCCAACATCATTCGACCATGAGGCCCAAAAACAGAGCTAAGGCAGTCCAAAATATGTAAAAAATCAGTTTAAGGCATGGCCAAAAAGTGCTGGAATCAAAGGCCAAAGTAGCATGCAATGTAAGCTAGTAAAGAGGATTTGCACTACAAGCATGTGAGGCAATCAAGAGGCCGCTAAACCAGAAAAATTCAGAGGTATGACATGCCAAATAAAGCCCAAAAACCCACTGAAACATGGTCTATGCATGCAAGAATGATAGGCTCCTTTGATAGGCTATAAAGAGGGTTGTTCTACACATGCAAGATGGACACCCAAAATGGAAAAATGGGCTCTGGACAAAGCCTATGCAGGTCCTAAAACCCACCAAAAATGTCCTGAAACATGGCTTGGAATCATTCAAATAAGGGCTCCTTTGTTACGCCAAATATGCTAGTAAACAAGACAAGGGGTGAGAGGGTCACCCCTCACTGATTTTGGCTCTTGAAAACACATAATAACCACTGAAAATCTGCTGGATTTCAGTGGTCAAAAGGGCAAACAAAGCTCAAAACAAAGGCCCTAGTGCATGGCTCAAAACAAGGTGAAATGAAGCATGCAAGGGGGTAGATGACTCCCAACAGAAAAATAATCTTAAACAAACATGTTAAGGACCTCAAAATAATACTTTTTTCAGTTTATGACAAAGCCCAAATATGCTTGCAAGTATAGCTAAAAGATGAAGCAAAATAAAGACTAAAAAAAGGAATAGGGTGTTACCCTTGAAGCTCAAGCACTCCAGGAGCTTCTGGACCAAAACAGCAACTCCTTAGCCTCTGAAAATAAGCTCCAAGGTGCTTAGGTTGATAGTGGAGGTGTTGTGCTAGGAGATGGTATGCAAAGGGGTCAAGAACTTCAACCTTTCAAGGCCTAAAGGGAGAGATATAAGGGGATATGTATGTATGAGCCTCAGCCAACTCTAGAACCCTTGCAAAGGAAGAGGAGCCCTTCTTTTATAGAGCCAAGGGTCCAAAGCTTCTCCTAGAACCTTAAAACCAAGAGTGAAGATCCTCCATACACGTGTATGGAGGATCCAGTCTGTGCCCTCCAGCTGGCACAGCTGGAATCAACTCAGTGAGGCAGAAAAGGGGGAAGCTGGCTGACCAGTTCAAGTGGTCGGCCGACCACTTGCCCTGGTTGACCGACCAGGTCAAAAAGGTCAAGTCTCAAAAGCTGGTCGGTAGCCTCCTAGGGTGGTCTCCACATGAAATGCAAGCTTGTGGTGTAGTGGGAGACCAGCAATTGTAACGCCCTCAAAATAAACCCATAATAAATAATATAAACATGCATTATTATATTAAAACAATCATATAAATCCATTCATCAGAGTATTATGAAATAAAACATCAGAATAAATGCCCTACGGGCTTACATCTTGCCAAGCCAACACTTGGACACAATTCACTGAGTTCTAACTCAAAAACAGATAAAGCCCTAGGCTTGAAAGATTACATTGTTCAAATAAAATAAATAAACAAATCTTCAAGTCCAATCCTCACAAGCTAAGTCCTTGGAGGGAGTGAACCACCTGAACCTGAAAAATAAAGTTCCCATATAGGGTGAGCCACAGCCCAGTAGAGAAATACTAAACCAAGCATAAGAATTAACTAAAGCATTAGCATCTGATACATGGTTAACACTCTACAATCAAGTTATAATTTTCATGACACAAATGTCTACATTGCCTATGACACACTGTCTATGGCACATTTTACTTCCCACTTATGGCTCAGAACCTGGCCAAATAACTCAACGGGGTTTCATCTTTTATTAACAATACTTCCAATTCAACAGGAATAACAATTTAAGTTAGACCTAACCACAACAAATACACAAGTTGGTATTGTATCAATCATAACCAATTCACTTCCATACTTCCCAACTGATACACATTTTAGTGATGTATCATATCCACAATAAATAGAAATATATCTATTAATCAATAAGCACACATAAGAGTGATGCTACTGGAGTCCATCCCCTATCTCCTCCCAATAAATCCGGTTTAGAGGTCCATCCCCTATCTTCCCCTAAACCGTGGAGTTCATCCCCTATCTCCTCCAAAATCAATGCATATGCAATAAAACACACAATTGCCATATACAACACATAATTAATACACAAATGTTCTGTATTAACTCAACAGTCAAACAATTGACTCAATTCCAGTTATACCTAAGCCGCATGCAAGGTCTACAACAATCAATGGCTATCCTCCACCGATAGCCCAAAACAGTTATTTCTAAACAAGAAATAAATACATCAATGAATGTAAATTTAACATTCCCAAAGGTAAATAATTAAACTACCCCAATTATATATCATCAATTCATTAAATTTCCCAATTCCATGAATTAAACCAAATTCCACATTATTCCTTTAAATTAATTATACAAATTAATCTAAACCAAAACCCTAAGGTTTCTTACAAAATTACCAAACTACCCCCACATACCAAAATACCAACACTTAGGATTAAAACATATAAATGGAGTAGGAAATCCCTACCTCGAAGAAATAACCCAAAAAGATGATGATGAAGAAGATGCTCGAAACTCCAAAGTGCTCCAAACTGACAACTGCTCAGATTAAATGGAAGCCTTCACTCTCCTCTATCTTATTTGTAAAAGAACTAGGGTAGAAACACACCCTAACTAGATTAAACCTAGGAGAAAAGGTGTTTAGAGAAGAAGAAAGGTCGGACTTTAGGGTTTGAGATCAAAAAGAATGAAAAACTGCCCTAAAAATCCCGCTGTTACACTTAAATACTAGACAGGCTCGCTCGAGAGAAGACCTGGTCGCTCGAGCGACCAGACACAAGAAAGACTCGCTCGAGCGAAGAGAAGCTCGCTCGAGCCAAAAGCAAAACAGCTCGCTCGAGCGAAGAAAGCTCGCTCGAGCCAACAAACACTGCTCTCAGGTCTATGCACTGGACGCAAAGCTCGCTCGAGCGAAGGGACCCTGGCTCGAGCGAAGGACCAAAATCAAAGACCTCGCTCGAGCGAAGAAGAGCTCGCTCGAGCGACCAACCCAAAAACTACACATCAACTATTGGTTTCTAAACCCAACCAACCTGCAATTAACCTGTCCAACATATTCCATAACTCACAACTGAAGAATTAAAGGACAACAACAACAACAATATGATAATGGAATCTACGGAACATAAGTCCGGATACAATAACCAAATGGGAAAAGACCGGGGTCGCTATAGCAATTGTGGCCCAAAAACCAAGGAGACCAGCTTCCTGTCAAAGAAAACCGGCCGACAGGAGAAAAGGTGGTCTCCCACTCTTGTACCACCTTCCAAACAATGAAAATAGGGTCCATGCCAAAAATGAACCAAGACGGATACAAAACGAGGGTTCGGGGGCCAAAACGCGCAGCCGGGTGCCCCAAAAACTGACTGTTAAGCATCGAAAGTGGTGTGCGACCACGAGGGTGGTCTCCCGGGCCACAGTGTCCCTCTAAAGAGAGGAAACAAGGTGTGTGCCAAAAACTGGAGCAAACGGAGAAAGTTAAGCGGTCCCGAACCGAGGCGCACGGCCGACGGCTCCAAAAACCAAAAACTGGTCTCCAAACGGGAACAGTGGTCTACGACCATGAAAAGTAGCCTACGGCCACTGAGAGATGGTCTACGAGACCTCTCCCTCCCTTCGGGAAGAGAAAACAGAACCTGGTTCGCAAACCGAGGCAAAGTACAAAAGAGTCCCGAGGTCCGGAGGCAAGGCTCTCAGCCGAGACTCTATAACCTCAGAACGAGCACAACATGCGTCATCACCGAGCGCTCAATCGATGACGTCTGAGTCTTAAGGTCGGTCAAAAATGGGGTGTCTACACAATAGTGTTAAATATAAATATATATAGAGTGTTTGATGGAAAATGTCTAATACATATCCCACACACCCTTGTCCAATTGTCGAATGTCCAACATGGGTATTTGATTTATTCTGAAGAATGTATGTAACACAAATGTAAACAGTTCACCCACAAATATTTTTTCTCAGTTGTTGGGTAATCTATAAATGGAAAGGCTAAGACAACAAAGGCTCATATAAAGTGGCCTCCAAACTTAAGAACGATGAAGCATTGCCATGTAAAAATTGTGATGAAAATTACTTGATCAAAAGAAAATGATTGTAAAAAATCAAAATTTTCTGACCTATGTCTTACCATCTTTGACTCTCAAGGAAGTTTCATTCACCACCTGAGTTTGTGTAACCTTTATCATGGCTGGCTGTATTGACCCTTCAATGGATGGATTAATATCTAAATATGAGGTTGAGGATGGAAAACAAATCAAATTTTATTAATCATTGTGACTTGGATTTGTATGATGCAGTCATTATGTGCCATTCTCTTAGTCTGCGTTCTCTATAAGAACAATATCCCGAAAATAATTCACAAACCAGGGAATAAAGAATAATATTGTCAAATAACCTAACAAACCACACATTATTTGATATTGAACATAAAGTAAATTGTGTACATAAGCAACTATAATGAAAGAACCATATGATTTCAATTAAATTTGCATTAATAATACCACAATCCAGGAGAGAATCAAGGGAATATAACTGTGAAGTAACTTAATAAACCACACATTATTTGATATGAAACATAGTGAAAGAGCATCAATAATACCATAATCCAAGAGAGAATCAAGTGTCTATAAGATTTACTTAAGCCTTAATAGCCTCTGACCACCGAAATAACAAACACTAAAGTAATTTACCATCATAATAAGCAATACCAAGGGAAAAAAAAGCTTTGAATAACCACTTTGAGTCCTTATGCTGTGACAACCCTCACTACTGTTTACTGATAAGACCACTGATTAGTGCTAATCTATGATTAAGCATGTTAATTGATTGATTGACTGAATGTTCTGAATTGATTGATTGAATGTGCTAGTTTGGAATGCAAATCTATCTGTTTGACTGTTAAATTATCTGTTCATGTTTTATGTTTTAAACTGTAAATTGAAGGCCTTATTGGCGGCCGAATCTGAAATTGATTAGTGCTTTGTGCTAATTAGGAATTATGGGATTTTATGGTAAATTTAATTGAAATCTGATTTGGAATGATTAAATTAGATTAAATAAAGCTAAATTGCAAGAGTTGGATTTAATTACCGAAATGCCATGTTAGTGGGCCATCTCATAAAACATTTGAGACTTGATTTCATAACATTTCCTCAGCCACTTCTAGTCCATAACCGAGTGAAGAGAGAATTAGAGAGAAGGAAGTAGATTTCAACAAATTGGCTTGGAGGCTTAGGAAAATTGAAGGATTCTTTGCATATTGAGCTTCCTACACTTGATAATCAAGGTCTAAGGTAGAAAATCCACCTTCTTAAACTTGTCTTTGAGTTAGTTCTTGCTTGATTCTTGTTATATTGAAGATTGGAGTCAAAATTAGCTTAATACATTGAATTGGGTAGGAATTCATGCATGCATGTTGCCATTCTTGAGTTTTGAGGATTTTTGCCCATGAAATTGTACATGCATGTTCATATTATAGTTCTAGGTCATGAATTCCTCATGTTTTTGAAAGGATTGGCTCATTTGAGCAAGTGATTAAAGCTTTGAATTGGTTTAAATTCATGCATGTTATGTTTAACATCATGTTCATGAGATTGGTTTGAAATTGTGTTTAATTGAACTACCCTTGGGCTTTGATTTCTCAAATTGAGCTTTGAAACATGTTATACTATGAGTTTACAAGTGTTTTCTAGAAAATTAGCCCAAGAGGATCAAATTTGGTGCATTGAAACTTGGTTTTGAGCTTGAGGTTCAAATCTGGAATTTCCAGAATTTGAACTCACGCTCGAGCGGGGAAAGTGGCGCTCGAGCGTGAAATTCGTGCTCCCAGCACTTTGCATTGTTTTACAGTCCGCTCGAGCGGGGACTTGTGTCACACGCTCGAGTGGGTGTCGAGCGCCCATCGAGCGTGATTTTCACACATCCAGTACTTTTTGCCATGTTTTGCAGTCCGCTCGAGCATGGGAAGTGACGCTGGAGCGGGGAACTTTTGTCTGCATGTCCACTCGAGCGTATAAAGCCACGCTCGAGCGTGACCCCTGTTTTTTGAAAATTTTGTAAAGTGTTTAAAAGTGCATCTTTGCATCCTCTTTCCATCCTAGGCATTCCTAGGGCATGTTTAAGGCATCTTAAGGAGGATTTGGATGTAGAACCACACCGAGGAAAATTAGGGATTAAGTTATTACTTTCCCAACTGTGTAGCTTAGTGTATGTTTGTTCTGTAACTATGTAGGGTTGGCATTCGAGGACGCTCTAGCTTATCTGTAGCCCAGAACTCTGTGAGCAACAATGTTGTAAAGATATGTTCAATAATGATTATCTTCTGAACAATTGAACTGTACTGTTTTCTGAAATGATACTGTTACTGAATGAATGATGTCCTAATTGTGAACTGTATTGTGGCATCCTTAGCAACCTACTGCTACTGTACTGTACTGTACTGCTACTGTCACAGAGATCTCTGTTGGTTCCCATGTTGGAACCACTACTGTTTACTGATATGATGGCCATCAACTGACTGTTCGGTCTGTTAAGACCTATTGTACTGCTTTGCTATTGGGTGTACCACATATGACTGCTATGACTGAGTAACTGATATACTGATAATTAACTGTTTTCACTACTAAAAGGACATTCATTCTTAACCTCTTTACGCATGTGTTATTCACTGGGCTTTAGCTCACTGCTCATATATATATGTAGGTGTACAGGCACCGGAACGAAGCTAGGAGCGTTGGGTCAAACTCCAGTTTTGTCAAGCCAACCTTTGTGCCTCACTGCGAGGTTCCGGAACTGTTCAAGCCAAGGCTGTTTAGGGGTGTTTTAGATTTCCCCCTTTTTGCCTCTATTTTGTAACAATGTATAGACTGAAAGATCTTTGTACTGTGCTGTGATGGTAGGGGTTTGGCCCCTAACCTGAATGCTTGTATATATTGTGCATACTGTTTTGGTACTGAATGCAAATTTGATATGAAAAGTCTTTTTGCATACAGACTGTCACAGCTCATTGGACATCTTTTAATTACTGTTTTGGCTTCCGCCAGCCCTTGTACTCTGTATTACTGTTTCACTGTTAAGCAGGCCTTCAGTAATCTCGGATTACTGGCCGGTTACGGTACTAAACCCATAGGGGCGGATTTGGGTCATGACATATGCTAATCAATGTTCGGGAAAAAAATAATTAATAAAATATAAACTAAGCTCAAAACCTGATAAAAAATGCACACACACAACCCATGAATAACCACTGGCTATAACAAAGAACTAACAAACAGTGATGTTAGTGTTTTATATCATATCGAGCTCTTAACCGAATTTGATTAAAACAATAACTTACAAAATTAAACATATAAATAAGCATAGAAAAAAGAGACATTTTGGGATTGTTTGCTCTACCAGAAGAAGACAAAGTCGGAACTTGAGCCTCTACAATGAGAGAGGATTGAGGAGAATTAAGGCTCAGATTAGGGTTCAAAAACAGGTACCGAGGTAAAGAAGGAGCAGACAACTGATTGAGAGAATGTATGATTGGAGAGGACGATGTTATTTCGTAAAAGAATTTGGAGAGGACGATGCTATTTCAAAATTTGAAACACAACATCTACATGAGGGTGGATGGTAAGAAGGGCCATTAGATCTGGGGTAATCGTAGCCTTTGATTCAATTTCTATTTCTAACCCTTAGATTGAATCAATCTGATGGTCCACATTTTGACACATAGACAAATGCCCCATCCTAATTCAAAAACACCCTCCTTTTGTTATATAGATTTGAATCACCAAATGATAAATTTATTACTGAAATTTGTATCATATCATTCTTTTTAATAATTTCCATTCATGTAGAAGAGCAATTTGAAACACATAAATGAAGAACAAAAAATATACAAACAATTGCTACTACAAACAAAAGATGAGGATGAATATGAAAAAGCTAACTTTAAAGAACAAGAGCAAATTAAAATATCTGAAAAAGAAGAAGAAACAATGATTGAAAAGATATATCAACAATTGCTACCAGAAACTGAAGAGGAGGATAAAGATGAAGAAGCTAACTTTGAGGATCAAGATGTGACAACCCTCACCTCTGATTACTACTAAACTATGACTGAACATGATAAGTAACTGATTAGGATGAAATCCTAAACTGATTGCATGAATATGTTGTTTGATTGCATTTTCTATCTGTTTGTCATAAATTGATCTGTTCATGTTTTAATTTCAAACTGCAAATTGAAGGCCTTATCGGCGGCCGAATCAGAAATGGATTGGTATTTTGTGTTAATTAGAATTTATGTGATTTTATGGTAGATTTAATTGAAATTTAATTTGGTACGATTAAATCAGATTAAATAAGGTTAAATTACATTAGTTTGGCTTTATTACCAAATTGCCACTTAGTGGACAATCCTAGACCATTCTTTTTCTACTTCCCTCATGTTTGATATGCCATTCATTTCCTCTAGAGACCAAAAACGTGAGAGAGAGCTAGAGAGTTGGAAGTAAGCTTGAGTTCATCAAAATTTGCTTGAGAATTAGAAGAATTGAAGAGTAGATTGCATAATTGAGCTTCTAGACTTGGAATTGAAGACCTAAGGTAGGAGAATCATCTTCTTGAACTTGAATTCTAGTTGTATCTTGCATGGTCCTTGAGCCATTAGTGATCTAAGTCTAGAGTTGATTTTAAATTGTTGAATTGAAGCTTGAATCATGCATGCATGTACACATTGGTGAGTTTTGAGGTTGTTTTCATGAAAATTCTTACATGCATGTCTACACTCTAGTTGTAGCTCATGAATTCATCATGTTTTTGGAAGTTTAGACTCATTTGATCTTGTATTAGAAGCTTTGAATTTAGATGAAAACATGCATGTCATTTGTTCATCATGTTCTTGAAGTTATTGTTGAAATTGTGTTTTATTTGAACTACCTTTGGGCCTTGGTTTTGTAAATTGATCTTTGAAACATGTCATATTATGGGTTTTAATGTATTTTCCTGAAAATTGGCCCAAAAGGATTGAATTTGAAGCTTTAAAGATTGAGTTTTGTGCTTGGAGACAAATCTGGAAATTCTAGATTTTGGATCCACGCTCGAGCGTACACTCTGAGTACATGCATCCCGATCGAGCGAGAAAAGTAACGCTCGAGCGTGAAATGCGTGTATCCAGTACTTTTCATGTGTTTACAGTCCGCTCCAGGGAGGGACTTCACGCTCGAGCGGAGGTCGAGCGCCCATCGAGCGTGAATTGCATGCATCCAGTACTTTTGCTTGAGTTTACAGTCCGCTCGAGCGAAGAAAGTCACGCTCGAGCGGAGATCCTTTGTCTGCATGTCCGCTCGAGCGTAGAAAGCCACGCTCGAGCGAGACCCCTGTTTTCTGAAAATTTTGAAAAATGTTTTAAAGTACATCTTTGCATCCTCATTTCATCCTAGGCATTCCTAGGCCTAGTTTAAGGCATCTTAATGAGGATATTGATGTAGAACCACACCGAGTCAAGATAGGGACTAAGTCATTGATTCCCAAGTGTGTAACTTAGTGTGTGTTCATTCTGTAACTATGTAGGGTTGGCATCCGAGGACGATCATTAGCCGCCTATAGCCCAGTGCTCTGTGAGTAACAATGTTGTAAAGATATGTTCAATCATGAATATTTTCTGAATAATCTACTGTATTGCTTTCTGAAATGATGTTTCTTACTGAATGAATGTATGTCCTATTTATGAACTGAATTCGTGGCATCCATAGCAATATACTGTTACTGTACTGTTACTGCTACTGTTACAAAGATCTCTGTCGGTTCCCATGTTGGAACCACTACTGTTTACTGTTATGATGGCCATCAACTGACTGTTCGGTCTGTTAAGACCTACTGTACTGTTTTGCTATGGGATGTACCACATATAACTGCTATGGTTTCTAAATGACTGATATGACTGTTTAATGACTGAAAGGACATTCATTCTTAACCTCTTTACACAACTATTATTCACTAGGCTTTAGCTCACTGTTTATATTTATATGTAGGTGTCCAGGCACTGGATCGGAGTTAAGAGCGTTGGGTTAGCTCCCTTTTTGTCAAGCCAACCATCGCGCCTCACTTCGAGGTTCCAAGTGCTGCCAAGTCAAGGCTGTTTTGGGGTGTTTTAGATTTCCCCTTTTTGCCTCTGTTCTGTAATAAATGTCGAGACTGGCACTGTACTGTTATGGTAGGGATTTGGTCCCTAACCTGAATGTCTGTATGATGTATGTATATACTGTTTTGCTTGTGAATATGAATATGTGCAGAAAAGTCTTTTTGCATTCAGACTGTCACAGCTCATTGGACATTTTTTATTACTGTTTTGGCTTCCGCCAGCCCCTGTACTCTGTATTATTGTCTTTACTGTTAAGCAGGCCTTCGATAATCACAAATTACTGGTCGGTTACGATGCTAAACCATAGGGGCGGGTTTGGGTCGTGACACAAGAGCAGACTAAAATATTTAAAAAGGAAGAAGAACCACTTATCAAAAAGATATTCAATCTTAGTCTAGGAAGAAATTCACGAAAACCCAAGCATGAAACAGGTGCTCAAACAAAAAGGAAGAAATCAACAACATGGCAGTCAGAAAAGAATGCAACAAGGATAGCCAAATTTGAGCATGAAACTGAAGAAAGTCCAGTTCATGTGCAAAGAAATGAGCATTTTTTTGAGAAGCTAGAAAATAATGAAGAAGAAACAATGATGAAACAGAAAGTTGGTTCAACAACTTCACCGGGATTCAAGCATCAAACATCGGCTGAAAAAAGGAAAGCAAAAAGGAAACTTGCCTATGAAACAAATCTTTACCATGTCAAAATTAATGAACATGCCTTTGAGAAACTAGAAGAAAATATGTTGATAATCCAAAGGCTAGAAATGGAGAAGGCAAGAATTCAAGCAGAAAATGATGACCTTAAGGACCAACTCATGAAGCTCAATAAACAAATTAAAGAAGAGAGGAACAAAGCAAAGACACAAATGAAAATGAAAGATGTGGAAATAGTGCTACTTACTGAAAGAATTCCAATGTTGGTTGAATCAAATGTCTACCTTGACAGTCAAGAAAAACAAATTGAAGTTGAATTGAAGCCACTACTCCCAAAATATCGCCTCTTGTGAGCTCAATGATAGAAATGATGAAAAATAAAGAAACAAGAAGAGAGCACAAGGATCCAGATATTTGGTGCATAAAGAAAAAATAACCAAACCAAAATAAGAAAGTTGATAAAGTACAACCAATGGTTGAAGAAAGGGCAAAGACCACAAAAGAAGAGGAGACACACCAACAACATCTAACAAAAGAAATGGACACTTCCTATCCACTGTTTCACAAATTGCCAAAGAGATCAATGATGAAACTCACTAATTTTTGGACAACAAAAACCAATAGGTAAGAACATGATTTGGTCCTAAAATTTTCAAATTTGGAATCTAAATTTGGGTATATAGTCATGCATTTATCAATGTATAACCTTTGTTTACTTAATTCATTGATAAATTTTGATATATAGTGATAAAATTTGCTACATAGTGATAAATTTTACTTAATATGTTTAGTTGAGTGATAAATTTTACTAATCTTCATGGTGTCTCATCTATGGTATGAAATTATTTAGGCATTTCTGCTTATGTTGTGTACTTGAGTTCATTATTGGGATTTGATACATCAAGTAAAATTTGATGCTTAATTTCTTCCTCTAACCTTCTTTGATTGATTGAGCAATAAATTTTTCTATACAATGATAAATTTTGTTTTGACATTTGCAGTGATCCAATCTTACAAGGAAAGGAAATAAGCAGCTATTTGTACTTGGATGATATTGACAAAATAGTCAAAATGTGAAGAACTTTCTGGAAATATAAAATCAAATCCCTATTTGTGCATATATCAATTGTAATACCTAATAATAATTCTCTTATTAACCTTTTTTGCTATTGCTTTTTAAAACAAGCAATAAATGTCTGCAAGGAAATCTTAATGAGAGAAGACCAAGCGAAACCAAAGTTCAGTCTCAGCTCGTAGGCAGGAACAACATATATATTTACTACATCTTGCCAAGTAAGTAATATATATATATATATGTATTTCATTACAATATTGTGGACGTGCCCGAACGTCCCGGCTCCGCGCGCGAGATGGCACGAAAATCCGTTTTGTTCATTAGCATACTACAGTTCGGACTCAAATGTCACGGTTCTAAATCTAATCCCACAAAGTGCAATGCGAGACCGATAAAGCACCAAAGAGTCCAAATCCGGCAAATCGTTTTGGAAAACTGATTTTTGTAAAGAAGTGCCAAACATGGACTGCTTTGTCAGATACAGAGTCGCCACTTAAATATTTTATTTTGGGAGAATTTAGGAAACCCTGACTCATGCCTAAGGCCACGTGTCCGTCATCACCAAAGTTGCCTCGGCTCGGGAACTTGGGTACGAGAGGAGAAGGTCATGCAATGAGCACCCCCGCTCACCCGATCAAAGATCAGCCTGTACTAAGCATGATATCTTGTTTTTGAAAACACATGCGTTCTTATTCCGGTTATTAACTAGCTTACTACGTGATGTGCACAGCATACAAGTATAGACTAGATTGCCTAAGTTGGAACAAAACATCTCATGTTTGTTTGAAAATGGTTTGAAGTTGCTACCCGCAGGTAGGCTAAGACGTGGATTTGCCACCCTCAAGTGGGCTTAAGAGAACATGATTTTGCCACCCTCAAGTGGGCTTCAAACTCGCATTTCAATGAATTGTTCCAATTCAAGTAATCCAGCCTTCACCCACAGGCATTCAGGCAATTATATCACATAAACAGTTAGCCTCATGGCAAGCATACTATCATGTTAACACTCACACGCATGAAAGATGCTAAAGCGTAAAAGCTTACCTAGTACTCCGAGCCAAAACAAAAGCTAGTTAGTAATCAATCCATGATTCTAGCTCATGTTAAGATGGCTAATGCAACACATGCAAAATGCAACTAGAAATAGGCTCGGCTATTTTAAGATGTCATGTGGATGCAACACTCGATACATGTATTCAAATCGGAATTGAAATACAATGCAGTTAGTATGATGCGCCGAGTCCGGTGCATGCAATACGAATGAATGGATCCAAACATGCTAGCATAAGGATGCTAATCAAAACATGACCTAGAACTAACCATCGTAAGCGGTTAAGTAAAGAGAGAAAGACGTGGGGTTGGAAGACATTCACACACTCACGCACACTTATTACAAAATTCGCCCTCTCAACGGAGGGTCCGAATAAATAATACAAACCAACTAATTAATTAACTACCCTAGCTAATTAATTATTACAAAACCTTAACTAATTAAGCAAATTAATTAAGTTACAAAACAGACTAAGTATGAAACCAAAGAGGCTGCCACAGCTCCGCCTCGGAATGATTGAATGATGCATGCTCGATCGCCTCGCTCGGAAACCCGTTGCCATGCCTCATGTTGCATTTGTTTGCACTGTTTTACACCTCTGAAAACTGCACAAATCTCCAACTCACTTCTGATTCACCCCATGGGCATGCTGAAAGGTCATCGGCCAAAATATATGGTCATCGACCACAAAACAATGGTCATCGACCAATTTTTATGCTATCGACCAACAATTGTTAGCCAATCGGCACTCTAGATAGCCGATCGGCCATCTCTTCCTGCAAATTGCTCCTTTTGCTACAGCAAAGGACAAACAAGGGCATGGCAATACATTTGCAAGAAAATATTGTGCACCTACACCCCTTATCATGTTTGAGACTCAAAGGAGTGTAGTGTTCGACCCTCGAACCATCAATCACGCATTTCGATGCATGATGGCCAAAGAGGCCGAATTGCACAAATCAACATAGAATGAATGCACCAAAAACACATGAATGCCTCTGTTGGCTACATATTTTGTAAAAGCCAATCACAATTCGACACGTGGCAGAGTAAGGGTAATATAGGAAGACTAGTCAAGTCTTTGATCCTGATCGTACACGTGGCAGTTAATACTGGTTCTCACGTGATCTAAGTAGCATTGGATCAGTAAAGAGATGCAAAGTGACGTGGCTTCAACGATTACTCATATTCAAATTCAAATATAGGAGGGAAGCCTAACTGCAAATGATGGTGTAGTGGAACTACTTATAAGGCAACATGGTCAGCGATCATGGAGGAGCAGTTCGACGGTTTGAAGTGCAGTTCGAAGGTCATCCTTGACAAGTATAAATAGCAGGGAAGCCCCCAGAAAAAAGCCC
Source organism: Camellia japonica (assembly GCA_030407325.1). NCBI lineage: Eukaryota > Viridiplantae > Streptophyta > Magnoliopsida > Ericales > Theaceae > Camellia > Camellia japonica. The sequence continues at coordinate 51,603,762 of JAPPVO010000029.1, forward strand.
CAGACTCAGATCCAACAAACCAGTCATTTACTTCATATTTTCCTTTTCAGTTTTACATTTCCTGCACTTTAAATACCTGTTCTTTATATTCCTGCACTTTAAATTCCTGCACTGTACTTCGTTCATAGGAGTAGTTCTAAGTAGATCGTCACTGTAAACCTCTACGAGGCTGAGTTTGGATCATTGTAAGTTTTCATTTTAATGAAATACTTCAGTTGTTCGTCATTTCACTGTTATTTTGCTTAATTTCTCCTAAGTTAAGCCACCAGTAAAAGTCCTCTTCATTGAGGCTGAAAGAACTAAAACACAATCGTCTGATAATTGGTTGGCAATTATAATTTCTGTAAGGACTGATTGATCCTTGCTGGCACGCTCGCATTTACAAAAATACCCTTCGAAAGCCAAAAAGCCAACATATATTTTGGCACGCCCAGTAGGACCTGTTAAAATGGCTAGACGAAGACGACAAGGAGAAAATGAACGCTTGGAAGAAGGCGTAGAAGGAGAGGTAGAAATATCCTAATCCAGAGGATAATGTGGTAACACATCCTGTGGAAACTCCCATGTTATCAGAACCTATGGTCGAACAGACCAGTACTTCGGGACAAGAACCATATGTTCATAATATTGGACAAAACCAAGGAATTGGACCATCCATTGTTCCATCTACTCAGCCAACCAATCCATGGGATGGCCTAGTAGATGCTATGGGACAACAATTAATGAACACAATGGAAAGGTGGGCAACATCCTTTTTGAATCGAATGAATAACCACCAACCAACAAACACAAGACACACAGAAGAAGTTTTAAATGTCCCTCAGCAAAGATTGGCTAGAGACAAACAGCCTATGCAAGTTAATGGACATTCTAATGGTCAAACTAGTAACTAGAACTATGAAAGACCATCACCTCAGTCTTGGTATGAACCCATTTCGAGGCCTATAGCAGGCCAAAATGCCTCAGTACTCAACAATGAAACCACACAAGTTGGTGGATCTGGCCAAGTACAAGAAACTGGCGTAAGAATGGTTACAAATCCCATGTTCGAAGCCATACCTGGCACTAGGGGGTATAATAATCCCTTATTCGAATTTATACCCGGGGGGTTGGAAGGTTGGCCTGCAAATGGAAGGGACACAACGCCTGTTCCTGCACCTTTCGCAGGTCCTTTCGTAGGACAGACTCAAAGGGGTTACCCACACCCCCAACAACAACCTGCACTACAGGGGCAACCAGTCCCAAATGTACCACCTTATGGATCAAGAGGACCGCAAGCACAAGTTTGTCCACCAAATCCTATGTTTGTCCCTCCAGTAGTGGTTCAGCAAGCACAAAATATGGTCCCTAGGGACCATATTGCTGATATTGTTAGGGAGATGTGTGAACCGATGGCTCGGGGGGTCCAGACTCCTGTATACAGAAAACCATACCCAGAATGGGTAGATAGGGTACATAAATACCCAAGGGGGTTCAGGATACCAGATTTTACCCTTTTCTATGGGACTGAGAATCAATCAACAATAGAGCATATTGCTAGGTTTGCTGCTCAATGCGGTGAATTTACTAATCATGACTATATGAAACTAAGATTATTCCCAAATTCTCTAACTGGGGGAGCGTTTGTATGGTACATCAACCTTACACCTGGCTCCATTCAAAATTGGCAACAAATGGAAGAGGCACTTCATGCCCAATTCTTCCAATCGGAGCTAGAGGTTTCTATGGCAGACTTGGCTAGATTGAGTCAAAGGCCTGAAGAAAAGGCTACTCAGTTTATTGCTACATTTAAAAGGGCTCGAAATAAATGTAAAGTCATCCTACCAGAGCCAAAATTCGTAAGATTGGCTCAAAATGGTTTAGAGTTCAAGCTTCGAAAGAAGTTTGACTCAACTGAATTCAGAGATTTGGTCGAACTAACCTATAAGGTGTCTCGATATGAAGCATTACTAAAGGAGGAATAAGATCGAAATAATGCCTCGTACAAGACATATTATAGAGATCCTAATTATGAGATCGATGCAGCAGAGATTGTGGGCAAAGAACCTGTGATCTGTGAAGCATTAATTCATAAGGATACAACAATTGACCAGCAGTTTAAAAAGAAAGACCTTCACAGAAGTACTCTTTCGATTTAACAAAGGCAGATGACATTTTTGATCATTTGCTTGCGGCCAATTTCCTTAAGTTACCTAAAGGAGTAAAACTGCCATCTCCAGATGAACTTAAGGGAAAAGTATATTGTAAATGGCATAACTCTTGGTCTCACTCGACTAAAAACTGCATTGTTTTTCGAGACAGGATCCAAGAACAAATTCGGAAAGGAAGTTTGAAATTCCCAGCCAAAACAGAAAAGGCCATGGGGATTGACAGTAACCCATTTCCAGAAGTTGGAGAGGTGGCAACCAATGTCATTATGCCAGATTTCCAGAACTTGTCCTTGACAGAATTGGAAGAAGTCAATGTGCAAATGCATGTTGTTAACCAGACAACCATCAAGAAGGACACTAGAAACCCACCAGTTATTGGACAAGGTTTCTCACACCAAAGGGAACACTCTGATGAAGAAGCACTGGATGATGATTCCTTGGAAGCAGCTGTAATGCAAAGGATGTGTCCCAGGTGCAGACTGAGTTATAAATGGTTGAAGGGGCTTCCAATTGATGGGAAGCAATACTACAAGGATGTTCAGAGACGTCCTAAATCAACCAACGCTTACAACAAAAGGCCGTATCCGGCTAGTGATAAGCAGTGACCACCAGTGGTTGAGCCTGTAATGGACAGAATGCATGCTAAAGGCAAGAGGCCCTTATATGAATCCAGGCCACCTAACTATTACAGAATGGAGAGCAGTTATTCTGAAAGAAGACTGGAGAGAGGCTCAATTCATGGGATCAAAGTCAGAGATTGGCCCCCTAGACTAGCCTCACGCAGGACAGAAAGTGGCTACCTTCATCAAAGGTCTGAATCAGGCTCAAAACATAAGGTCAGAGCCAAACCCTTACCTTCACAGCCAGCTTCGAAGATGGCTTCGAAGGTAGAAAAAAGCAGTTCAACATCTGAGTCAGCAAGTTCGTGGGTACCTGGAGTCCCAGACTTGTTTGTAATGCAAAACAAACCTAGGGAACTGCCTGCCCGGAGAGATGTTGGAATCCAAGGCAGGATGGTCAAGCCTCCTTTGGTGGCTCCGAACAATTGGGTATTGCTTAAACACCCAAAGACAAAGGAACCAGATATGGTCCCAGTTATTTCGAGATCACAAAGGAGAAAGATTCAGCGCAGGTACACTCAGTACCAGAACGATATAAAAGAAAATGGAGAGAGCTCTTCATTGGTCCAGACAGAAGGAAAGAAAACTCCAAAGTCAGACCATACTCCAAAGCCAACTTTACAAAGCAAAGTGGGTTGCAACAGAGAACAATTGGCCAAGGTTCATTCTGAACTAAAAGCCAGAGAGAAGTCTAGCTTAGCAGGATTGGAGAAAGCTCTGATGGAGAGTGATAGCGAGACAGAAGAAGAGATTGGCATAAGCCAAAGAAAGAAATGATGGAGGAAGAAATGTTCGAAGCCTTCATGGCTGAGCAAACATTTTTGGTTGAAAAACCAGTTGAGAAAGATCCTTCGAAGGAATCAGTTAACAACGAAGTGCCAGAGTGCAGCATGGAGGATGCTGCTGAAGTAACTGAACAAGGTGGCCAAGAGAGGAAGCAGGTACAGCCAGCCATCCAATTTGGCTCATTTCCTCCAGTATCAGTCAATATGGTACACATACTGCCCCATGAGTTCCAGGCTGGAAATGAGGACCAAGATGACCAAGACATGGATCATATTCCTGTCTCTAGTGAAGACTCACAAGTAAGTATGGTACAAGATGACCCTGGGATGGATACCCCAATGGAAACTGAATATGAGAGTGAAGAAGAGGTGAGCATTAACCTCTCGTATCCTTTTGAGTATCCTTCGAATTCTATGACACAACATGTCAAGCCGTTGTACATCAAGGCTTTCTTTGATGGGATACAACTGAACCGTGTTCTGATAGACAATGGGGCAGCAGTGAACTTACTACCGAAATCTTCTTTGAAGAAACTAGGGAAAAAGAATCCCAGGTTGATCCCAACCAGCACAACCATCGCTGGCTTTGCTGGAGACAAACAGATGGCTCAGGGGATTCTACCCATTAACTTGAGTGTGGGAACCAGGGACTGCATGACAGCATTCTTCGTGATCGACAGTAATGCTAAATACAATGCTTTACTTGGGAGAGATTGGATCCACACTAACAAATGTGTGCCTTCCTCTTTGCATCAGAAAATCATGATGGCTTTGGGCAATGGAGAGACAGAGGAAATTGATGCAGATCCTCAACCCTTCATAGCCTGTGCAGACTTTGCAGAAGCCAAGTTATATATTGAGGGTGTAACACCACTCAGTATACTGAGGAAAGCTGATGGCTCAGCCGAAGTGACGGCTGATGAGGAAGTGACACACCTGAAGCACTTAGTCCAAGAAAGTGCTGATGAAGAGATTGTCATTAAGGATGACAATGATGCCTGGTTGTAGGCAAAGAGATGAAGAACAAGAAGCCAAGTCTTTGGCTCTAATTAAATTCTCAACATTGGATGTAAAAGCAATAGTCCAGAAAGTACAGGAGCAAGAGAGAGAAGCCATGATAATTGGCTGTGAACAGGAGCAGCAACGGGTCAGAATTTTGACCCTTGGTAAATACTGTGCATTGGACATTGAAACAAAAGTCCAGGAGATACAGGAAGAGGATGCCTTATGGACAGACTTTGTCTATGAGGAGGAGGGCAAAGATGTTGAACTAAAGAACCTGGGAGCAGAACAAGGCGAGAAGGTTGCTTCGAAGGTAGAAGAAACCAAGCAAGAAGCTTCAATAAGTTCTCAGACACAAGACCCCTTAGAAGAAGTAAATTTAGGGGAAGGTTCTATGCAACAGCCCACCTATATAAGTGCTTGTTTGAATGATCTGGACAGGGACCAGTTATTGGTTGTTCTAAAGAAATATAAAGATTGCTTTGCATGGTCTTATAATGAACTACCAGGATTGGATAGGTCATTAGTGGAACATAGGCTCCCTATGAAGCCTAATTTCAAGCCATACAAGCAGAAACCAAGAAGAATGAGTCCAGAGTAATTCAGAAAGTCAAGGAAGAGATTCTTAGACTACTCAAGGCAGGCTTTATTAGGACAGCCAGGTATGTTGAATGGCTATCTAATATTGTGCCTGTGGTCAAGAAGAATGGTAAAATGAGGGTATGCATTGATTTCAGAAACTTAAATCTAGCAACTCCAAAAGATGAATACCCTATGCCTATAGTGGATCTGTTGGTAGACAGTTCAGCAGGGCATCAAGTTTTATCAATGATGGATGGCATTCTGGTTATAACCAGATCTGCATTGCAGAGGAGGATGTCCACAAGACAGCATTCAGATGTCCTGGAAATATTGGCACCTTCGAATGGGTTAAAATGCCATTTGGCTTGAAGAATGCTGGGGCTACATATCAGAGGGCTATGAACACTATCTTTCATGACCTCATTGGAGGGTATTTAGAGTGTTATATTGATGACATTGTAGTTAAATCCCAATCCATGGAGGAGCATCTGTTTCACTTAGAAGCAGCCTTTGAAAGAATGAGAAAGTTCAAATTGAAGCTCAATCCTCTTAAGTGTGCTTTTGGCGTATCATCTGGAAACTTCTTGGGTTATGTGGTACACAAGAAAGGAATACAGATTGACCAGAATAAAGCCAAAGCCATCATTGAAGCCAGGCCTCCATCAAGTAAGAAAGAATTACAAAGGTTCCTTGGACAGGTTAACTTTCTTCGAAGGTTCATTTCTAACACTGCAGGGAAAACTAAAGTATTTTCTTCCTTGTTAAGGCTGAAAGATGAAGAGGAATTTGTGTGGACAGCAGAGCATCAAATTGCTTTCGAAGGTATCAAAGCCTACTTGGCCAACCCTCCAGTGCTGATGCCACCAAAAGGAAATAAACCCTTGAAGTTGTACATAGCTGCAGCAGAAGATTCATTGGGAGCTTTCTTGGCTCAAGATAATGAAGAAGGCAAAGAGCAAGCTGTTTATTACCTTAGTAGGTTTTTAAATTCTTGTGAATGTAAATATTCAGCTGTTGAAAAGCTGTGTCTTGCTTTGTATTTTGCTGCAATGAAATTAAGATACTATCTCTTACCTACAACTGTCTTGGTAATTGCAACCACAGATTTGGTTAAGTACATGTTATCTAGACCTATGTTGAGGGGGAGAATTGGCAAGTGGATACTAGCCTTATCAGAATTTCATCTAGAGTATGTCCCCCAAAGGGCAGTAAAAGGGCAGGTTTTAGCCAATTTTCTGGCAGACCATCCATCTCAAACAGAGAGCCAAGAGATAATGGAACTTGGTATGGCTAGTGTTGAGCCATGGCAGATGTGGTTCGATGGGTCGAAAGCCAATGGTTTAACTGGAATTGGTATTGTGATTAAGTCTCCACAAGGGGTAGAAACCACACATGGTTTCAGAGTGGATGAAGCCACCTGTTCCAATAACCAGGCTGAATATGAAGCCTTAATAATGGGACTAGAAATTCTTATTGGATTACAAGTACATGCAGTTGACATATTTGGAGACTCTCAATTGGTGGTTAACCAAGTGAAAGGGATTTTCAAGTGTCAAAGCATAAGTATTTTGCCATACTATGTTGTTGCATTACATCTGCTTTCTCAGTTTCAAATAGCAAATGTAACTCATGTTCTAAGATTCTTGAACAATAGAGCTAATGATGTAGCTCAGAAAGCTTCGAACTTCAAGAGAAGGGATAATACCCAAAGGGACATAAGCCAAACAACATATCAAAGATTAATACAACCTTTGAATAAAAGGAATGTGGTCTTGGAAGTCAATCATAATGACTTACAAGAACAAGATTGGAGGCATCCAATAATGCAATACTTAGCTGGTCCATCTTTGAAGGCCAGCAAGAAAATCAAATTGCAGTCTATGCAATATATGATATATGGCAATGCTCTTTACAAAAGGGGAGGAGATGGCTTATTGCTGGAATGTTTAGGCCCAAAAGAAGCATTAACAGCTATGGCTGAGGTTCATGAAGGCATCTGTGGCGCTCATCAGCCTGATGTAAAGATGAGATGGTTGCTTCGAAGGCATTCCTACTATTGGCCAACTATCCTTAAAGACTGCATAGAATATGCAAAGGGTTGCCAGGCATGCCAAAAGCATGGCACAATAAGGCATGTGCCCATAACTGACCTTCATGCAATAGTAAAGCCTTGGCCATTCAGAGGGTGGGCTATGGATATGATGGGGAAAATACACCCACCTTCTTCGAAGCATCATTGTTTCATTCTAGTGGCCACTGATTACTTTACTAAGTGGGTAGAAGCCAAGCCATACAAGGCTGTAGATCAGACAGAGGTCGTTGGGTTCATTAAAGATTTAATCCATAGATTTGGCATCCCACAAACTATAACTGTGGATAATGGGACTGTGTTCGATGGAAAGATGGTGAAGTCCTTTGTGGCAGAATTTGGAATTAGCCTTGTTAATTCCACACCCTATTATGCGCAAGCCAATGGTCAAGCTGAGTCATCCAATAAATCCTTGAAAAAAGGAATACAAAAGGTTGTGGAGGACAATCCCAGGGATTGGCATAACTTATTGTTGGATGTCTTGTGGGCTTACAGAACTTCCCCAAGGTCGAGCACAGGAGTCACTCCTTATGCCTTAGTATATGGGCATGATGCAGTTTTACCTGTGGAAATTAATGTTAAATCTTTGAGGGTAAGATGCCAAGATCAGTTAGATCCTGAGCAGTACCATCAAAGTATGTGCTTGGAGTTAGAAGGCATAGATGAAGCCAGGATTTTGGCGTTAAATAGCATTCTTTTCCAAAAGAAGAAAGCAGCCAAGAATTATAATAAGAAAGTCAAGCACATTGGTTTTGATGAAGGTGATTTGGTATGGAAAACAATACTCCCAATAGGAATTAAAAGCCATAAGTTTGGCAAGTGGTCACCTAACTGGAAAGGACCATATCAAATCCATAGAGTTCTGCCTTTTGGAGCATACCATTTGAGAAATTTGAATGGGTATATACATCCCAAAAAGATTAATGGTAGATACTTGAAGCCTTATTTTCCAACCATTTGGGAAACACAAGGAATAAAGTAAAACGCCAAGTACAAGAACATAAGATTGCTTAAATTAGACAAAAATTTGTTCCTTTATAAAGAATTAAGTACATTTTGCCACAAATTGGCCCAGAAATCGTTACAGTGTCTTAATTGTTTTTGTACAACCGACTTCCTATTGTTAAGGGAGGAAAATAGTTGAATAGCTGCAGCCATGTCTTCTTTTCAATCAGCCAATCCTTGGTTGGTGATTTGCAATTTGGTATCAGTTCGGACTAAGGCTTGATTTACTGCAGCCAGCTCCTCTTCAAGCTGAGCTTTCTTTTCCAGCAGCTGGACTCGAAAGTGGGAGGCAGAGGAGTGTTGTTCTTTCAGAGTTGATACTTCGGTATGCACTTGGGAAACAAAACTCTGATCTCTAGCCAGTTTCTCATCCGCAGCCTTGGCAGCATGACAAATGTTGAGGTAGAAATTGACAGTGGCTGCTGCTTGAGATAGATGGCTTGAAACATTCATGCCGGATTGTTCAGCAACTTTGCAGCATTGGAGGAACCCATTTCTGATTATAGGCCTTTGTAGAGCCTCGAAGGGAAGCCTCGAAGGGAATCCTCGAAAAAGAAATTAACAATTCCAGGCATGTGTCCAGGTCTATCAAAAGTCCAGAAGGCTTGCTGTTGGAGGAAGAAGAACTCTCAAAAATTTCCAGTAAGGAGTCAGTCAAGGCTAATGGCTCAGCTTCAGCATTGAATGTTGGAGAGGTAGAGGGTATGTCGAAGAGACTAGCTAGTCTGGCTTCGAAGACATCAACCTCATCCATAGACATGAGAGGCGCAGAAAGAGTTATGGTGGAAGGCACAGAGGACTGCATGGGGATAGGGGAAATAGATGGAGCATCTTTAGCAGTCTCTATGGTCCTAGCCACCAATGAGTCAAGTGAAGAAGGGCTGGAGCTAGGTAAAGGCAATGAACCTCGAGTTAGAGAGCTACCAGCACCCTCAATAGGGGGATCAACTGCGATCATAGATGGAGTAGCAGTTGGAATTTCCTTGAAAGAAGGAGGAGGGGCAAGGCTTGAAAGAGAAGTATCAAGAGTCAAGCGAGGAAGATATGGAGTCAAACCAAAAGAAAGAGTTAAAGGAATGCTAGGGCTCATAGGGGGTATATGAAATGTGGGCCTAGGAAGTGGAAGTATTATCTGAATGGCTTTCACATTCTGCATTTGATCAACTTCAATTAAAATTGAGGGAGTCCTCATTGGAAGTATAGCCTCAGTAATTGTTGCTGCAGAAAGGAAGAGACGTAAGGTCAAGCTCTAGTGTCAAAATTTGATAAGGCAAAACAGTAGAAGCATGAAAGAAATTACTTGTTCCAGAAGCACTGGCACTGATGGAGAGCTGCGAAGAGAGTAATGTTCGGCAGTCTGTTGCCTTCTTGCAGCTTCCCTTTGTAGTGCCTCAGCAGCAGCAGCTTCATCCCTCAGAAATTGTTGCTGCCTTTTTCAGCCCTCTCAAAGACGATCATTGCTTTGGAATGTTCTTGTTCTACTGCCTTGGCAGCAGCTTCATGAATAGGATCTTCAATCAAGTCAGCAGCAGGAACAGTCACTTTCTTTCTCTTCTTTCTTGGCAATGATACTATTAGCTCCTTCTCAACCTCTCTCTCTTCAATTTGGGAATCAAGTTCTTCAAAAGTAAGCTCCTGTTCCATTGCTTTGTCAACTGTCTCTGAATTAGGATCTTCGACCAAATCAGAAGAGGAGGCAGCCACCTTTGTTCTCGTCTTTCGTTGTAATGGTGTCTCTTGCTCTTGCTCAATCTCTCTCTCTTCATTTTGAGATTCAGATTCTTCAGGAGTGAGTACCAGTTTTCTTTTCTTTTTCTGCTGTTGTCTGGCCTTGAGAGCAGCTAGAGTTTCAGCTCTTTTGGGAGATTCTTTTTGTGGAGATCCTGCACCAAAATATGTGAATATAGAGGAGACAAGTAAAAGAGTTGAAGGAAAGAAGAACTTAGAAATGCTTACCCTTCTTCGAAGCAGCTCTGGTAACTCTAGCTGGAGGAGGTGAGGCTACAGGAGAAGTTGTGGTAGCTGCAGAAGAGGGAGGAATGTTCTCAACTGTCGCTGACTTGGCCTTGGAAGGCACTCCTAACCCTATTAACAAGTCATGAGGGTGTGCAGATAAGCGCACTTCCATGTTGACTGTCCACCAGTTCTAGAATCTTTTCAAAACTAAGCCAGATGGGAGAAAAAGGGACAAATTGAAATTCATTCAATTCCTTCAGCAGTTTGAGTATTGCCGCCTCTAGCTTTGATTTAGATATTCTCAAGTCTCTAGCTGTAAGGTGGACATTCGAGAGACTGCAAAGTGGAACAGGTATCCCTTGGGTGAGCCCAAATTGTCTGGCAAACTGAGAGGGGCAGTACACCTCAATATGCATTTATAACCTCGAGGGTTTAAAGTGCCAATGAACAGCTCCCTCGGTAACAAAATTGAAGCCCACATATCTTTGTGTGGTGAGGTGGAGCACTCTTTATCAGCCAGAAAAGTTTGCAGCCAAGCAGGTCCTTTATTGGCATCGAAGGGACAAAAAAGGGAAGCAGGAGGAGAAATAGGGAGTTGGTAAAAGAAGGCAAAGTAATAAGCAAAAGAAGCAGGGTAAAGAGCAATCCTAGCATACTTTTCCCCATAGGTGCTAGGGTCCTGAACAAGGAATCTTAGGCATTTTTGGTGCAAATCAGTGAAATAGGCAAAAAGCCAGAGCTGGAGCACCCAAAGGGGACCTCCTTGGTTGACATCAAGAGGTTTTTCACAAAATTGGGAACAAGCCCTGTAAACATGACCTAAAAGATAAGGAGCAAGAGCTATATGTTTTTTTAAGACAAGTGCCTTCGCAAGTGAAGCAAACTCAGGCATAATCCTCTGAGATGAGATGCAAAAGAGAAATTTGCACAACCAGTATAAAATGAAGGAAAATAGTTCTCTATCTCTCACGGGGCCTTCCCTTTTATTTTCAGCCTTTACGAAGTCGCTGTAAGAAGAGTTTAGGGCTGGAAGGGAAAATTTGACAGGGAGGTCCGGGTAGTTGGAAGTAAAAGGAGAACCATGGGGTGAAAGCCCTAAAAGATGGCAAATATCAAGAATGGTGGGGGCCATCATGCCGCACTGGAATTGGAAGAAATTAAAAGCCGTATTCCAAAAACATAGAGCAACAGGGATTAAAAAGGGATCCTCAGGAATGATGAACCTGGAAAGACGAAGGGCGTCGAGGATGCAGAGCTCCTGTAGGTCATCTTCTCTCGCAGGCACAACCCTGTCATACCATTCCTCCCATTCAGCTCTCAATGTCGACCAGCAGCGATGAGGCCGGGTCAATCTCCAATTGCTCCAGTCAAGCCCTCCTTCGTAGAGAAGAAAGTGATCCTCCAAACGAGGGTATAAAGCTGGGAGTTGGTCAGGAGCTTCCCGAAAGATGGGACCTAGAACGTACTCTTGTTAGTTGCTGTGACGAGGAACAAAGAGACGTCCATCTATGGCGCTTGGCTCACCAGTTGTTAGCTTGTCGATTTCTTCATCAATACATCGTTTCAAAGCCATGGTAGGACTGATACGGTCGCCAGCAAGCACTTTTAGCGATGAGGGATCCATTGGTAGCAAGCAGTAAGGAAGAAAGGGTTAACAGAAGATCGGTAGAAAGAAGGGTTTGTTTGTTAAAAGAGCAAGTGATTTCAGAACACGAAACAAAAGGGTTTTTAAAGCTTTTGTGTCTGAAAGATATATTGCGTAAGTCGCTAAGTACTAAAAGTACGAATACAAGGAGTCTCTTCCAATATTGATAGTTTTTGGAGGGAAAAACACATTCCGGATGATGATGCCAGCTTCGAAGCAAGATGTTTGGCTTCGAAACCAGGTTTTGGCGCCAAAAAATCAAACAATGACGGCTTCGAAATACAGAAGTCGGCTTCGAAGCATACTACATACTTTAAAATATAAGAATACTCAAGGATGGGTTTACTTCGAAGAGATCAAAGACCTGTAATAGGTTTCTTAACAAAAGTAATACCCTTGAGGTAGAGCTTGAGGACCCTTAAGGAAGTAAATAGTTGTTCGAAACATCTAAACCAATAGTTGGTTTGTACATCAAAGAACTGTTTGTTTGGTTAAAACAATATACCCCAAGAGCAGTTTCCATATTGTTGTAAGTATGGACTGTTGCAAAACTAGTCAGCACTAACCATGACCATATTTTGGTTATGATTAAAACAGGCTCTAAGGGAAAAAATTGTTAAAATTTGAAGCACCAATTCTAAACAAAAATCAACAAGAGTTGGTAACCATAGTCCATAAATTGGACAATTAATCTCAGCGTCCTTATTGGAATTAATTGGATTTATATTCGAAGGATAAGATTGTTAAATTCGAAGCACTGATTCTAAATGAAAAATCAGCAGAATTGTCAATTCTATTCCAAAAGTTGGAAGAATTCATGTTGATTTTAGTGTTTTAACAATTGTGTCCAGTTTCGAAGAATGAGTTTGTTCAGTTCAAAGCTCTAAATTGGCTTTTGAAGACAAAAGGAAACAGGGTCAAACAATGCCCAAATACAGAAGAATTTTGTTTGTATTCAAGCCAAGGCAATTACATCGAATAACCCTATTTCGGTATGAACTCAAGCTCATAAAAATAAGGAATGGAATAAATAACAAAATCATGAAATTTGGTCCAACAGTGATCAATGAATTTTTGTTCTTTCTTTATTATATATTCTATTTCTTCTAATGTTGGCTGCATGAGTTGATGTGCTCTCACTTCGTAGTAGAGCTCTTCAGCCTTTATTTCGAAAGCTTCCTCTCTCAATCTCTGTTCCAGTTCGTCTATGACCAAATCATCCCAATACGCAGAATCTTTATTCTTGAAATCATCGAATTCTTCGATGAAGTTCTCTGCTTCGTACTGGGCATGAATTCGAAGAGACGAAAGTTGGTCTAAAGATTGCATAGTAGCCTTAGAATTTCGATGCCAGTAGAGGAGCAATGGAAGTTGGTCCAGGAACATATGAAGTTCTGCTTGGGCAAGGGGGTTAAGGACATGGCTCCTAGTCAGAATATCACAAGCCCATTGAAAGTTCTTAAGAGGGACTGCGTCCTCAAGAACATTGAAGGGCAAGTGAGAGAAAGCTGCAAGCAGAAGTTGAGCTTGTTTCCGCTCAGCTGGAGTAGGGAATGGTGGAGGTTTGTAAGGTGGAAAGACTTCATTCATGGGGAGGGCAAGCCTCAGTTTCTCTGTCCAGTAGAGAGTTGGTGGAGGAGAAGGTGTAGATGCTTCTGCTTCAGAAGATGGAGAAGAAGGTGTGGATGCTTCTATTATGGGAGATGGCACGAGAGCAGAAGGAACAAAGGCATTAATATAATCAAGCCAATCGGAAGAACAAATCTGCGCCTTCTGGGCTAAGAATGAAGGGTGGTACCCTTGTGCTTCTTCCAGACGCCGGGCAGTGTGCATTATCTTTGTAGGCATGGGAGAGGTATTCCATGCCACAAGCAGATTCTCCTCCAAACTACGTCGATGGTCAATGGGCACGTAGGGGTAGACCACTGAACTTCGAGCGTAAGAAGGAAACTCTAAAGGGTCAGTGAACTCAACAAAGTGATGGTTAATTCGTTCCCTGAAATCACAGGTCTCAGGGGTTGGCCAGCTTGTCCAGTCAGAAACCCCAGAAGATGAAGAAGTTGCAGCTTTGTCCCATGCAGAGGTTTGTGAAGAAGAGTTTCCCAGGTCCATATTTGCAACTTTCTGAATCAAGGATTTGGGAGTAGTTTGTTCGAAGCACAAGAGTGAGTCAGAGGAAGAACTTCTTGTATCTATATGGGCAAGTTTCTGAGTCGAAAGATTAAGGGCAATGTGTTCGTAGTCCAAAGGTCAATGATTTGCAAAGGCATCCATGACCTGAATATGGAAAGGTGGATAAAGGTGGCTAATTAATGCATGAAAATTCTTTCGAGGAGGAAAAGCATCACCATATGACTCTTCGTATGCTCAATCAATGGAGGGGAAAGTTGATTCGGCCATAGAAGAAGTATCAGTCTGTGCGAGTGCTAAGGTATTGGGGTGTTCAACAGATTGAAAGTGAATTAATGCAAGTAATCATCAATGGATGACGGTTGCATTTCTAGAATTTAGACCCCATGTACGTTCTAAAAAAAAAAAAACGCGGGAAAAGAGCTTTGATCCACTAATATCACCAAGTATTGGGTATATTAGTGCGGGAGGTAATGTTGGCTACATATTTTGTAAAAGCCAATCACAATTCGACACGTGGCAAAGTAAGGGTAATATAGGAAGACTAGTCAAGTCTTTGATCCTGATCGTACACGTGGCAGTTAATACTGGTTCTCACGTGATCTGAGTAGCATTGGATCAGTAAAGAGATGCAAGGTGACGTGGCTTCAACGGTTACTCATATTCAAATTCAAATATAGGAGGAAGCCTAACTGCAAATGATGGTGTAGTGGAACTACTTATAAGGCAACATGGTCAGCGATCATGGAGGAGCAGTTCGACGGTTTGAAGTGCAGTTCGAAGGTCATCCTTGACAAGTATAAATAGCAGGGAAGCCCCCAGAAAAAAGCCCCAGACTCAGATCCAACAAACCAGTCATTTACTTCATATTTTCCATTTCAGTTTTACATTTCCTGCACTTTAAATACCTGTTCTTTATATTCTTGCACTTTAAATTCCTGCACTGTACTTCGTTCATAGGAGTAGTTCCAAGTAGATCGTCACTGTAAACCTCTACGAGGCTGAGTTTGGATCATTGTAAGTTTTCATTTTAATGAAATACTTCAGTTGTTCGTCATTTCACTGTTATTTTGCTTAATTTCTCCTAAGTCAAGCCACCAGTAAAAGTCCTCTTCATTGAGGCTGAAAGAACTAAAACACAATCGTCTAATAATTGGTTGGCAATTATAATTTCTGTAAGGACTGATTGATCCTTGCTGGCACGCTCGCATTTACAAAAATACCCTTCGAAAGCCAAAAAAGCCAATAGCCTCACACTCTATCATGTTGGATCAAGAGTGTCGGCGACCAAGGATTGAGGCACGTTTCGTCACTTCAAGTACGAAACGTCCATCGGTCCTCGTGTTTGGTTTGACACCCCAAACCAAACACAATGCAATGCATGCAACAATGGAAAAGCTATGCAATGCAACATAAGCATGCCAAATGCAATATGACTCAAACATGCACACAAGGCTAAGGTAACAAGCATACCAAATGCAATGCAACCTAAACATGCAAACATACAATGTAATAGGCATGCAACAACAATACCAACAACAAGCATGCAACAACATGCAATGCGATAAGCATGCAACAACACATAAACCGCATGATCCATGGACTTATACTGAAAATGGATAGGCCTCAGCCATACCAAAAACAGTGGCCGAAGTGATGAATTGGAAGCATGAAAGCACATACAAACATGTACACACTTAGGTTCATAAACAAAGCAACAAGACACCGACTCTTAAGAGCACTTAAAGAGTGAAAAGTGTGGACACGTGACAAGTATTATAAGCTTTGAAATCATGCATGGAACAGTGCCAAACCATCCAAACTACGCAAGTATGGCATGCAAGAGGCTCAAAACTTGAAGATAGCAAAGGGACTTACACTAGGCTATGCAAAACATGAAGCCAATGGCAAGTACAACCCAAAACAGTCCTAGATCATACCAAAATGAGTCTAAAACATGCACGGAGCAAAGCTAAAACAAGCCAATATGAAGAGCATTAGGCATGATGCATACAAGGCCAAAAGGGGTATTACACTACACCTATTAGAACCAAGCATGGCGGGTCTTAACCAATGAAAAACAGAGTTATAGCATGTCAAAACAAACCCAAAAACCCACCGAGATGGCATCCCAAAAGCCTAAGGATGGAGGCATGCACAATGATCCATTCATGAGGCATAAAACACTAACTCTTTAAAGCATTAAAGGAGTGACAAGTGCAAGTGTATGACCACTCTATATGGACTGAAATCACATACGAAATGATGCCAAATCATGAAAATGGTCTAAGCAATGCATGCTAGTGACTTGGACACTCAAAGCTAACAAGCTAGATTGAACCATGGCTATACAAAACAATGCATGCATGACCAAGACAATACAAATCAGAGCTAGAGCATGGTAAAACATGACTAAAAACTCCTTTGAGCTAAGCCAAAATATGCAAGAATGATGGCCTAAATGCATGATGCATGTTAAGGCAAATGAGAGGATTGCAAGACAAGTATATGAATCATGTAAGAGGCCATCAAACCAACTTAAAACAGAGGTATAGTATGGCAAAATAACACAAAATACTTGCTAAAATGAAGCCAAAGCATGCTAAGCAAACATGTTACCAATATGAGCCATATATACTAGCATATGAGACACAAGGAGAGGGGGTGTCCCTCTCCTATTCAAGACTCCAAAACCACTTCTCTACCACTGAAAATCCTTTGGATTTTAGTAGTGAGAAGGTCAAAACAAGAAAGTTCCAAAGCTCAAAAGGAAAGGCACAAAATGAGGCCAAACAAGGCCTAAGAGGGGGTAGACTACCCCCAACCAAAAAGTGACCTTAAACAATCATCTCAAGCACACAAAAAAAAAAAAAAAACTTTTTTCAGTTTAGAGTTAAGCTTAAAAAAATATGCAAATAGGTCTAAAAGCTTAAGCAAGAATGGGGGATCAAAAGGTTAGTTGCTCACCTTTGAAGAACACCTTCAAGAACACTACCCCAGCAACTTTTCTGAGTTCAAATCCACCCAAGAACACCAAAACCAACTCCTAAGGACCTCAGTAACCAAAGGATGGTGTATTGCTAGGTGTTTGTGTGCAATAGTATGAAGAAATCACACTTTTGGGCACAAACAAGAGCAAAGGGAGAGAGAGAGGTAAAATATATAGAGAGAGAGATATATAGAACTTCTATATGCAATTTATAGAACCTCTAGAAAGGGAGGGGAGGCTCCCTTCGTATAGAATTTCAATTCTCAAGCTTGTTCAACAAGCTTGAGTCTTGAAACAAATCCCTCCATACACGTGTATGGAGTATCAGAAATGTGCATACCAGCTGTCACAGCTGGCAGAAAATATCTGCAAAAAGCAGATGGAAAGGTCTGGGCTCAAAAATATGGCCGATCGACCAAACAAAGTGCCGATCGACCAAAAAGAGTGTCGATCGGTCACCACTTTTGGCCGATGGCAAAAAAACAAGGCCAACAGCATCATGCCTTAGCCGATGGGTTGAGGGGATGGTCAACAAGCCACCTTCTTCCCTCATAAGTAAAACCACAAGTCCTTGGTCCACAACCAAGCACAAAACAGTCAAGTTGAGAGATCCTAAGGCAAGGCGCGTAGCCGAGACCTTCGGGAACTCAAAACGAACACGAGTATGGATGATCATCGAGTGTTCAAAAAATGATGTCCAAGTCTTGAGGACGGTCAAAAATGGGGTGTCTACAAATATCATCCATTCATCTTCTCTATATCAAGTGTATAAGTTCTCATTCATCCAGTGTTATAGTGATAAAATTATCATTAATGAATTGCATTGTAATCAAAACTGATAAATGTGCAAAAAACAGTATTTGTTCACCACAAAGGATGAGGCAAAAACAAATCAATTGTTGAACAAAATGATATTAGAAACTGTCAAGGAAAGATATCTTCTTTTCCCAATTTTCAACGAAAAGTATTGGACGTTGTTGGTACTGGATACTGAAAATGGCTCATAGAAGTATTACAATTCAATGAGACCAAGCACAGAAACAGATGACCACTTATATGAGGCAAACAAAGTGGTAAGAAATTTTTAACTAACAAATTTTATTATTTTAATCAAATTTGTCAAACACTAATTAATTATGTATTTTTTTTTGTAGAGAAAGATTACTGAGAAATACCTTCAAGATCACAATCCCAAACTCATTAAAGGTAACAAGTTTCATGAAGAAACAGAAATTGCAATGAATTGTTCCCAACAAGTTGATCTTTCGTAAGTTTCTGAAACCAAAACACATTACAATGATAAAATTATCATTGATGAATACTAACTTTGTTTTTCCGATGTTATTGCAGACTTGATTGTGGCGTCATAGTTTGTTACCTCATGAGAGAATATGTCTATAACAAAGACGTCTTCCCTAATCTAACAAATGAGTAGTGCCACCAAATCAGAGTAGATATCATAAATGCTCTATTGACTGACCAACCGACAGAGACATAACAAATTATTGATGAGGCAATAGAAGCAGTGCTTGAAGACAAAGATTTTTGGGACACGACACACAATGACAACAATGAAGTAGAATAATTTGATAGTTGACAATACTTTAGTAAACACCAACTCCTTTTCAAGTATATATGGTTAGAAGTAGAAACAAATAACAATATAGCATTTCATTGTTTTTGGGATACATTTATCACTGTTGGAACAAAATGCAATTATAATGATCTGATAGTTGACAATTCTTTTGTGAATTATGAACTCCTTTTTGAAGTAGATGATTGCAAATACATTAACAGATGTTAATAGTATTTCATGGTTTCATAGTTTTTAGTTCTTGAATGATATATTCATGATTGATTACAGGTTGGATGCTTAAATGAAACATTTAAATGTTTTACTTAAAATCCCTTGATTCTTAAGAGAACCTTTTTACTTTTTGTTATTTTTCACTGATAAATATATAACTATTAAGCATAATGGAGTAATAATTTTTTTCTAATTGAGAAATTTACGGTTTAATTGCCTTGTTAAACCCATATGTTTCTCTCCCCTCTTTGTTTCCAACATGTTTAGGTTTGAGGCATATATATATTTTTTTTTTGGTAAGATATCACATTTTATCTTATTTACCTACGCTTATTTACTTAAAAATTTTGACTAATAAATTTATCAATGTTATTATTCAAAGGCATGAGAAAATTTTGAACCCAAGATCTTAGGTTTCATTAAAAACACTCTTATAATTTAGACAACATATGTATTATGATATTAATTTCTTTATTATTTGTTTTTATACTTACTTATCTAAATTGCACACGCATCGCGTCTGCCATCCACTAATTTAAAATAATAAAAGAGACTGATAAATTTATTATTGAATAAAAATTAACTGATAATAATCACTGATACAAAAAAAAAAATTATAATTCCAGCAAAATATTTGCCACACGTGGGAAACAAAAGCGTGAGCCACACATGATTCACACCCTTCCACTCCAACTTCGACTCCCACTACCATCAATTGAACCGAACCACTTCCACACTACCTATTGATTTCAAATCCTTACATTCTCAGGCGATATTCCGATTAAATCTCCACCGGTTTGAAACCACATTCGGAAGATATCTTAGCCGTCATTCTTCACCGTCGACTGAAACCCTTCCATTCTCAGGCAATTCAAACAACGAACCGAATAACTCAGGCGATTCAAACTAAATTTCCGACCAAACATGCCTGTAAAACGTAAGGAACTGAAACCCTAACTTCTCTCCCTAGTCAAACACATTTTCGAAACCGCTAGGTGTTGATATTCATTTTTAATGTTAAAAAGGTAAATATATAGTCCTTGAGTTTGCAAATATGTAGATATGGTTCAATTATCACTTGCAAATTTCAACTATATTAGGGCATTTTCAAAAAATAAAAGTTGTGACATCCACAAGTACATAACTTTAGACTTTGCTTTATATAATAAATGTATAGAAAAATATATGTAGTGTTTGTTCATCAAGTGATAAGGGTGTTATTTTTCAAGTTCAAGATTAGGTTTAAATCTTGTACATTTCACTATATAATTTTTTTTTTCATTTTTGATATAAAAAATCCACTTAACAAAAGGAGAGAGTAGATTTTAAGAGACTAAAGTGAGTTATTAACATACATAATACTAACCATAGATACATATACATATAGATATAGTTAAATGCATCTCTACAATTAATATATGGTCTTGTACACACCAAACCAACTGATAAGTTTATCAGTTACACATTCATTTCCATGGTAAAAGTTTTTCTATGTAATGATACATTTGCAAAATTTTCATAATTCTTCTTCTTCTTCTTGGATTGATTAAATTATTCTATTTGGTTGGTAAGAAAATGAATCCAAAGAAAGGAAACTTCAATATGATGTTGTTTTGCTTTTGGGGTTTTGAATGCACATAAAAGGATCAGCAAGAATGCAATCAAAATCAAATACTTTAACTTGCTTCCTAAACTTTACATTTAAATAGATGATTTCCTGACTACGCATTTGCAGTTGATTCAATTTCCTAGAAATTATTATCTTTGCTTTAGACATATGTTCATTTTTATGGTGTTTTGTTGGATTGGTTTGTTATTGCTATTGTTATTCAATACAAAATTTATACAGTGATAAATTTGAATAGATATTCAAGTTTTATCAGTATATAAGCTTTGTTTGCTTAATTAGGTGATAAATTTTGTCATACATCCATAACTTTTTCTATGCAGTGATAAATTTGTTTAATTTTTATAATTCTGCTTCTTCTTCTTTGATTGGTTGAATTATTCTGTTTGGTAGCTAACAAAGTGAATCCAAGGGAATTATGGATATATTCAAGTTTTATCAGTATGTAACCTTTCTTTACTTAATTAATTGATAAATTTTGTCATATATCCATAAATTTTGCATGGTTTGCCTAATTCATTGATATCCCTGTTTCATATAGATGTTGTAAGTTCTCATAAGAGATTATGTAGGCCAGAAACCAGATCTTTAACTTCAAAAAGATAAGGATCAAAGGGTTGAACTTATTACTGCCAGAACAATATATAAGGAACAAAAAGGAAGACAACAAAGACACAAAAAAGCAACAAGAGAACAAAAAGCAAACAACAACAAGAGAAACAACAAGCAAACAACAACAAAACAAGAAAAGACTAAAACAGTAGAAGGATCAACCTGCGAATGAAACTGAAAAACAAGGAGAAATAAAAGAAAGAATAAACAAACACCAACAAGATAAACAACCAAAAACAAGAGAAAAAAGAAGCAAACACCAACAAAATAAACAAGAGGCAAAGCAACACAAACCAAGAGGGAAGAAAAACAAGAACCAAACAAATTCATGACAATAAAGTGAAGTATGTCTACCGCTCCAATATGCAATCTCTCATCAAATTATTTAATGCAACAAAACTTGGAAAGCAGTATTTGCTACTATTGAAAAAGACTTCCTTCTTTCTTCTAGTTGACATTTTGTCAAAGAGTGCAAAATAAAGATTCAATAAAATATGATGATGTCATTGCAAAGATTTTACAAACTTACCAAATGGATGGAAACACATTTGAAATTGGTTGGGAAAAAGTGAACTTGAAGAGAAATGATTTCAAGTTGATTTTTGGGATTGTATGCAAATAGGAAAAGATGAACCTCTCATATAGAAGAAAAAGTGAGGTTAAAATGGTGAAAGTGAGAAAAATAATAGAGAGTAGAATGACAAGGGCATCAATCCAAAAGTTGATAACCAAACTTTTGAGAAGCAACAAGAACAATGATAGAGAAGATGTTGTTAGACTTGTCTGCCTCTTGATCTATTTAGTTTTGTTATATCCTGGCACTAGGACTATAATCAGTTGGGGATTCTTGAAATATATTAAGGATATTGACAAAATGAAACTTTATGATTGGTGTAACGCAGCCAAAGAACAGCCCACAAACTCAATATCAAGGAACATGAATCAAATCGATAAAGTCTCCGGATGTGTGATGGTTTTATTGGTAAGTAAATACTTCATTTACAAGGTATAAGATATAACATTTTAGTTTTCTAAATACTTAGTTATGACAATTTTTATGTCCTCAACAATATTGGATATGCGAGCATACAAGCATCGTCAAACCAAATGACAAGAACGCAATCCCAAGATTTACAAAATGGAACATTACACATCTAGGACAACAATTGGCAAATTCATCCTTGCGCGATTTGGAAAATATTGTGGTATGCACTGATAACCTTTGTTTTGCTTAATTGATTGATAAATTTTGTTATGCAATGATAAATTTTTGTTCACACTGGTAAATTTACTTAATTTACCTAATTCAATGATAAATTTCCCGTAGTTTACCTAATTGAGTGATAAATTCTTCTTAATCTTCATGGTATCATATTTGTGGTAGAAAATTGTTTAGGCATTTCTCTTTACATTATGTGGTTGAGTTCATTGTTGTGATTTCATAATACTTTGTTTGCTTAATTGAAAAATAAATTATGAGTGGTAAATTTATCACGGAACAAATATTGTGGAGGATCTAAAAAATATTGTGATATGCAACATTTAATTCAAAAAAGCTTCCAAACCTTTTGTTTGAATGTTTTTCTACTTGTTTACTGTTCATGAGTTTTGTTTCATATTTACTTTATTTGTGTTACTTTATATTAGACTAGGATTGATTGGGTTTTTATATTGATAAATTTATCCCTAAAATTGAATTGAGTTAGACATTTTTAGCTCCATCCAACATATTAAACCAACCAATGATAAATTTATCATTGAAATTTGTATTATATCATTCATTTTTATAATTTTCATCCATGTAGGAGAACAATTTGAACTAGTTAGATGAAGAGCAAAAAAATATACCGAATGTTGCTAGCAGAAATTGAGGATAAAAATGAAGATGAAGATGAAGATATTGATTTTCAATAACAAAATCATGCTAAAAATTCTGAAAAAGTTAAAGAAACATTGATTGAAGAGAAATCCAAATATGAAACATGGCAACTACATCCACATGAAACATGGCCTAAAAAGAAGAGGAAATTAGTACCCTTCGAATCATAAAAGAATGAAAGAAGGAAAGTTGACAATGAGCCCGAAGTGCATAAAAATCTAGTAGATGTAATTGTTTTGAGAAGACAGCAGATGATATGCTCAAAATGGAAAAGTTAGAAATTGAAAAGGCCAACATTCAAACTACAAATGATGACCTGCAGGACCAAATCAAGAAGCTAAAAAAGATATGCAAGACCAGCAGAAAACAACAAAAAATCAAATGCAAAGAAAGATGAAGAAATGAAGATACTCAATGAGAGAATTGCAATCTTGGCTGAGGCAAACAAGTACTCGGAAGAACAACACACAGAAGAACAACTTGCAATGAAGAAATTGAAAACTTCATACAAAGTTTTCAACATCCTACCAAAAAAATCAAGATAAAATCTCATTGCACGTTAGGCGAATATAAAGAAAAAGTAACAATCTTCTCTCTTGACTCTTGTAGTTCACTTTTGGCAACTATTTATCATTAGCTCATATTGAATTTATAAGTATCAAATATTCCAAAAATATTAATAAATTTGTTATTCCAACACTAATAACTCTTTTTTCAATGATGAGGCAATGTGGCAAGGAGCTGACCATGCAACCTATGTCTATTTACATGACATTGACAAATTACTGAAGGGTGAAGATTTGGCATACATTGTAAGTTCAATTTGTAATTCATTGAAATAACGTTTCAATGTTTGATTTATATTAATTCCTTTTTTTGTTTTTTGTTTTCAACATAGGCAATAGATGCATATGCAGAACACTTGCTTGTACAAAAATAAGGAACAATATCATTCATATTAATTTCAAGTTGTCATGCAAGTAATACGTTGTATTTGTCATTTTTTAGATATTTGTGTATTGTTTAATGAAAAAAAATTCTTCGCAATCTTCACAGCATCTCATCTATGCTAGGAAATTATTCAAGAAATAAGTTTTATTAGTGTATAACCTTTGTTTGCTTAATTGAGTAATGAATTGTGCAATGCAGTGACAAATTTTGATATGAAATGATAAAATTTTAATCACAGTGATAAATTTACTTAATTTTGATATGAAGTGATAAAATTTTGATCACATGGATAAATTTACTTAATTTTCCTAATTGAGTGATAAATTCTTCTTAATCTTCATATTGTCACATTTGTGGTAGCAAATAATTTAAGTCTTTCTGCTTATGTTGTGTGGTTTTGTTAATTGTTGTGATTTTATGATACTTTATTTGCTTGATTGAGTTATAAATAAAGTATTATAATTGATATTATAATACAAGAGCTTCAATTTATCACTATAAATTGTATTAACACTTACCAAAAAGTTTCATACTCACCACCTATTTAATTTGAAAAAGTTTAAACTTAAATTAACATTATTTTTTTATATATATATATATTTGTTAGCACTTGTTGACAACAAAAGATGAGGAAGCAACAAAGAGAATGATGAACAAATTGATGCCTGAAGCCATGAAAGAAAGATACCTTCTCTTCCCAATCCACCAAAATTTTCATTGGACAATACTTGTCCTTGACATAGAAAAAGGTTTATGGAAATTCTACAATTCCATGAAACCATGGGGAGCAACACGTAAAGATCCACATTTCAATGCCGCAAATAAAGTGGTAAAAATGTTTTCACTATCAAACTTACCATTAATCAAATACATCAATCCTGATGCGTGCTCAATTATATATCAAAAGCTTATACAGTAATATATTTATCATTCTTTAACTCCATGGTTTTTCAATTGGACATAAAAAGGCTTGACATTGGTAAAATTATCATTAATTGTTTCAAATGACTTTCTAATAAAACAATTATACAAATCCATATGTTATAAAGAAAGATTATTGACAAGTACATAAAGGATGAAAAGCCAACTCTCATCGCCCCTGATAAATTTCAACAAGAGACAGAGAGAGTCATCAATAGCCCACAACAAGAAGACACTTCGTAAGTTTATCAATAACAAAATACTGTCATAAAAAAAAAATACAACGAAACCAAATTCTAATGTTTTGTTCTCAAAATGTTTTTGCAGGCTTGATTGTGGAATCATTGTTTGTTATATCATGAGACAATATATTTCCAACAACATAATGCCTACTTTTTTCCAAGGAAGAATGCAATCAAATGAGAGCCGATATATTAACTATTTTCTTAACTGACCAACAAACTACTCAACAACAAATTGTTGATGACTTGCCTCCGCAATAATCAACAGATCTGGAAGAGAAGAAAACAAATGAAAACATTGATTAATTTAGTTGTTACAATTTGAATAGTTCATACATTTTGCTTGTTTGGTTGTTACAGTGTCATCTATATTTTGGTCATTTTGATTTTTACTTTGCTTCAATGAATATTACAATACTTAGTTGTTACAATGTCAAATTTACAGACAATACACTAAATAAAACATTCACAGTCTTTTTTAGCTATATTGTTGTCAGATTTGGCTTTTGATATCAGTGTTGTTTTATGCAAATTTCATTAAAAATATTGATTATAATCTGATTATTTGTGTCAAATTTAAAGATTAATAACAGGTTTGGATTCCTTGATTATTAACATGACATTTTTTTTACACTGATAAATTTATCACTGTTCAAACTAACAAAAACCAACAACTCTCTCTCTCTCTCTCTCATTTTTTTTCCCAATTCAAGTAAACAAAACACTATAAAAAATAATAAAAAATTTACCTATATTGAATATTAAAACACAAACGCTATTATATTGTCCAAATTGAAAATTAAAACACTGTTACAGTTTGTAAATATTTTCAAGTTTGGGAATAAATGTAAGAAATATGTCATTTTGGGTATATGGAGTGGAGATAAAGTTCTTACAGTAAATTCAAAAAAACAAACCCTTCATACATTTTAACATTTAACTTCGAGAACCAGTTATTTATGAAGAAATATGATCGTATTCAAGACTTGATGATAAACTGTTTCATCTGAACATGAGAACGCAAAAGCATTTCCTAGACTGAAATGTTGAACAATTTAAACTGAAAATGAATTGCAAACTCGAAATATCTTACTTCAAGGATCTCATTGATAGTTAATCGCATAGTGGCAGTGATATAGGACAAATTGGGGAACTTAGTCCCAAGCTACCTACTATTGATTTTTGTTGGGTTTAAGCTAGTGATAAATTTATCACTGTAGAAAAGAACATTTGGTTGGATATGACAGTGATAAATTTATCAACCACTAACATAAATGTAATAAACCACCAACTCTTCCCATACAGTCAGTGATAAATTTATTATTCTTGAAAATAACAAAATTTAGCAATCCTATTAATACTTGATTGCTTCCTTCAGACAGTGGTAATTTTATCACTCTTAAAAAAAAAATCATCCTAACCAACCAATGATAAATTTACCACTGTATAAAACACCGAAAACCAGCAACTACATTTAACCAAAATCAAAGAAACATAAATCTGTGAAACTTAATCCTATAAAAATATCACCAAAAAATATAATTTCTGTTCAAAAAATTCCTCAATCATCCAATACAACTATCGAAATGATATATCTTTCAAAACATACTCAATCATTCAATGCAAGTAACACCTCTCAACTCTCAACAAAGTAATTCAATTAAAATCAATACAACTAAAGCAAAGCTTATTCACATGTCTTCCGATTATAAGTTCCCATCTTTCCGCACCTACTGCACCTAATTCTCTTGATTTCGCCCTTAGAAGGTATTTTCTCCATTTTTGGACGTTTAGCTAGTCTCTTACAAAGAAGATGAAAAACAACGTTATCATCAACAACTACATTTGGCTTCCACATACTAAGAACTGCATAGATAGAATGTGAATAAGAATCATAATAACTACGAACACGGTAGTAATCATCAAGAAAATAATTCAAATCCTTCGCACTCCTTTTTATAGTACAAAAACCATGTTTGTAAGGAAAAGAATCAATTTCCCACAATCGACAAGAACAAGAACGTTTCCCAATATTAACTATAACTAAATGATCCAATTGGATTTCATAAATGTCATCGCTACATTTTTTGACTATCTATACCTTTGTATCATTAAAAGCTTATTCTAACTTTTTCTTTACAAAAAGCCAAATAATATGATTCCACTTATTCCCAACTTCTTTCAGTTTTGAAAACAAATGGCGCTCATCCCTAATCCATGAATTAAAAGATTTCACAACATTTGTGCACATTTCACCATACCTCTTACCTTGAAAATAAGTGTTACACCAACACTCATTGGACAAATCCTCAAGAAACTTCTGAACACAACGACCTTAAATTCTTCAAATAGCTCATTAAACAACTCAATAATAGGAGCATATGTACATCTACTAAAAAGAGTAAGCAAATACTCTTTAGATTCACGACTTTTCACTGACAAATAAGTCTTTAAGTTTGTCTTTAAATGCATTAAACAAAAAGAATGAGAAGAAAACAGAAACACCTCAGCTAAAGCTTTCAGCAAACCTCCATGCCGATCGGTCACAAACGCAATATCACTCCTCGAAGTCAAAATAACAAATAACTTTGATGAGAACTAATGCCAACTGTCATAACTTTCACTATCAACAATGGCAAAACATAACAGATATAAACCTACAAACAAAATATACACACTTTATCAGTAACAAATAAAAAAGACTACAAAACAAAAGCAAAACACAAAGTATATAGCATATAGCACCAACCATAGATAAATTTATCACTGTATAACTACAAAAATTCAATAGCAGCATACAACATATAGAATCAATGAATAATAAATTTATTAGTGTATAAATATAAAAATTTAACAAAAGTATACAGTATACTCACCCAACCAATGATAAACTTATCACTAATAAATTGACCGTACTCAATAATCAACACTCTCTAGTAACAACAATGATAAAATTATCACTGTTTTAATAATAATAACAAATAGACACATAATATGCCTTGGTTACCATCTTTTGTCGTAGCAGCTAATAAACAACCTTTGTGTCTTCCTTTCAAGAAAGTTCCATCAAGCATCAACACAGGCCGACAATACTTGAAACCATAAATACATACTTTAAAAGCGAAAAACAAGCATTTGCAATGTCTTCATTTACTATCAACATCAAATTCCATATCTAAAACACTCCCCGGATTAACATCATTAGCGGCATCAACATACCAACGAAGATTGTCAAATGACGATGAATAGTCACCAAAAACAACACCCCTTCCTTTTTCAACACCCATCCAAGTTCGCCAATAAAAAATTATGTTCCATAATAGTTCTTGAAATCACAAACCACCTTACTAACCGATGTCAAAGGCTTATTACGAACCTCACTTGAAATTAGTCCACCAATCATACTTGAAGTCATCGTAGCATGTTTAACTGTACGAAAAAAAGATCCACGTATGAACATCATCAAATTGTTTAATAACAAAAGCTTTACTAGAATTTTTCACTTTAGCATGCATGCTCCATAAACATCCCAAATCAGCCCTTGTCTTATAATGAATAGTGACACAATCTTTATCATTCTTAACGAAATCAAAATCAAAACCGGAATGAATAGAATACTTTGACAACGCATCTCGAAATTTAACAACTCCTTGAGCAAACCTTTGTTGCATTCCTTTCATATAATTAACCCAACCATCGAAAAGCAAAGATTTTCATTGATTTGAATAAAATGAAGGCAAAAAATCAGTTTCACAAACAACACTACTACTACTACTAACTACTAACTTCACCATCACAAATCATATAAAATTTGCCCAAAGAACAACACTTAACAAAAACATCAATACGATAAATACCACAAGAAAGTGCGAGTCCAACCATAACCTCCAAATCCTCTTCACTTTCTAGACCACAACAAAAATGTCCAGGCATTGAATACGATATATTCAAAGAACTGCCAACTAACTCACTCTACTTTGCACACAATTTATATACTAAATCCTTGAAATTAAATCCATCATTATACTTGATAACCAATGCCACACCTCTAAACTTGCACATAAAAAACAAAGAATTCTCCATCACTATAAATCCTGCCACAAACAACAATTATATTTCAGCAAACAACTTAAACAAACTAAAACAAAATCTAATACAGTGATAAAATTATTAATCAACTCAAACACATCCTAAAAACAACAGTGATAAATTTAATAGTTAACACTACCAAAAGACCAAGAGAATGGAACAATAAATAAGGCTTACACTTATTAGGCATGGTAACTCGATTTGAATCTTACCATTACATTATGCAATTTTTTTATCTCCTATTTCCATACTCACTGATAAATTTATCACTGTTGAAAAAAATTATTCCAACAACACCTCCAAAATACTCAGTGATAAATTTATTACTGTAGAAAAGAACAAACTAGCAACTGTGTTCAACCAAAACAATTTTGTAACTATAAAAATAAATAAATCTAATATTCATTATATATACATATCTCAAAGCTTTCAATATCATGATTAAAATATAAATTCAATCGCAGAACAACATCATAACAATAATATCACAAACAAAATCAAAATCACCAATAAAAAATACAAAAATATCGATATTGAAATCAAAATCAAACATACTAATCGAGCTCCTTTCACAAAATCGCAAATCACAAAATCTAAATATACACCAAACGCGAAATAGCAAATCACGAAGACTCACAAATTTGCAAAAAGCAAATCACAAATCAAACTTCCTCCACAAGATCACAAATTGCAAAAGCCAAATATATACCAAGCGCGAAATCACAAATCACAAAACTCCACAAAAATGCATTAACAAATAGTGAAGTTCCACAAAAATCCAAATCACAAACCCAAACTCACAATCACAAATCCAAACCCAAACTCATATCATAGTATTTTGATGGCAAAAATCAAACAAAAAACGCACCAAAACAGGGAAAAACAAAACAAGGGTAAAACGGTACAAAAAATAAAGCTCCAGGACTTATTGGTGCATAAAAGCAATCTTCAAAACTAAGAGGAGAATAACTATAAAAAGTAAGACCGGCCAGTAAAAAAACCGCAAATAGAATCCCCCAAAATTTTGGATATTGATATTGATTTGATTGGGCTTAAACAGACTGGTATTTAAGATGGGCTGGGTCAATTGAAAAAATGCTGGGCCGTCCCATTGCTCACCTGCTCCTTCTCTCTCTCTCTCTCTCCCCTTCTTCTCTCTGTCCTTATCCAATTAGTTGTCCTATCTCTCTCTCATGTAACTTTCTAAACCTTTGACACACTTTCAAAAAGTTCATTCCTAAACTATTCATCTACAAGCACTTTTGTATACTGATACATACATATATACACATGTACTGTATATATATACAAATATTATGTGTATGAATGCGAATAGATATTGAAAAATGTCGTGTCTGTTGCCGCAATTCAAGTGCCTTCCGGACACTTTCTCCTTCCATTTCAAATCCCACCTCCAGCCCACTACCCAACTCCGTAAGTTACTGTGTGTGTGTGAGTCTATGAATTCTTTCATGCCTATCTCAAATATTCATTTGATTTGCAATTAGAATTGGGATTGTCAAGTCTGGGTTTTTGTGGGTTTTTGGAACTGATGCTGAGTTATGACACTCTGTATTGCTTACTGTTTTATTGGTTGAATGGGTCAAACCCATGTGTTGAGAGAATTCTTCTATATAGTTACTTTCTTTCTCTGTATGTGTGTTTGAATTCATACATATCTACCTCTATAATTCATTTGAATTGCAATTACAAATGGGATGTTCAAGTGTGGGTTTTTGTGGGTTTTTGGAGCTGATGCTGAGTTTTGACACTCCGCATTGCTATTTGTGTTGTCGATTAATTATGTTAATTGATGAAGATGCTACTCTATAGTTACTTTCTCTCTTTGTTTTTGTGGTTGAATTCGTACATATCTACTTCTATAATTCATTTGAATTGCAATTAGAATTGGGATGTTCAAGTGTGGGCTTTTGTGAGTTTTGGAACTGATGCCGAGTTATGACACTCCGCATTGCTATTTGTGTTATCGATTAAACGGGTCGATCCCATTTGTTGAGAAAATTCTGTTAATTGATTAAGATGATTCTCTATAGTTACTTCCTCTCTCTGTATGTGTGTATGAATTCATACATGGCTACCTCTATCATTCATTTGGATTGCAATTAGAATTAGGATTGTAAAGTTGGGGTTTTGTGGGTTTTGGAACTGATGTTGATTTCTTTCCATTGGTATTTTGTGTTGAGAGAATTCTGTTAAGATGCTTCTCTATAGTCCGATTTTGTTATTGGCATTTGTTTATTTGTTTTATACCTAGGGCCGGCCCTAAGTTTTATAGAGCCCTAGGAGATCTTTTAACATTGGGCCCTCTTACATATTTATGAAAAGAAAAAAAAGGTTTGAGAGTGAAATGTTAAGCACCCACAATATATATTTAAAAAAATAAAAAATAAATAAATAAAATAAATAAAAAGAAGAAGAAGAAGAAGAAAAAGAAATTTGCTAGTAAACACACAGTTTACTTGTAGGAAAACACAATAAAGATATAATGGCAAAAGAATCCTTTCAACTGGTCCTCTGTAGTCTGCTTTCCTGTGTCACAGCCATCAACTTGGAAGTTTTAGCCTAATGAACAAATGTGTTTGTGTGGAATTTGATGAACTATAATTCTCAAGAAGAATAGATTAGAATCTAGAATTGTTAACTCAAATATGTTTACACCTTGATCACAACCAAGGTTGTCAAAATCTAGGTGTTTGGTGGGGATTATACAAGCAGCTTATAGCTTATTTTAATTTTGGAGTTTATGCTAGACTGTTTGGTACAGCTTTTGCTTATAGTTTATTAGGCAGAAATAGCTTAAATAAGCTAAAAAATACTGATTTTTCAGAAGTTGAGAGAGGGATGCTTTTAGTTTCTACTTTCTGATTTCAACTTTTAGCTTTAAAATAATCTCCACTAGACACATAAGTTAATTTTTGGGGATTATAGGATCAGATTGTAAAATTACTTAATAATTTAATTTTTTTTAAATATTTCTTAAAAAGTATACACAAATAAACCTAACTCAAACTAAAATGAAGTGGAAATATTGTCAAAAATACAATGCTTCATATAATAAAATGTTATTATAATATTATACATAGAAAATGTTTTGAATTTCATCAAAAAAGGTGTTGAAAAAGAGTAATATAGTAGAGTACATTGCACTCTACAACAATGCATAAAAAGAAAAGAAAATATATTAACAAAGTTGGATTTGAAAATAGATTGAACACTTGAGTGGGATGGCCCAACAGTAAGGCTTGCCATTAGCATCTTGGGTGGCACATGTCCGAGTCATAAAAACAACCTATTTAGAAATGGGGGTAAAGTTTGTACATCTTGCCCTCTCTAGACCTCGCTAAGACTAAGTTTTTTATTTCATCTAATTAATTTTCTTAAATTATTACAATATTTAAATATCTATTTTCCTAGTTTGTTTTTCTTTATCTATTTGATTCAATATATTTTATTTGTATTCTTGTGGACCGTGTAAAATTGGTATTTAGGAAACAAATGTAAAATTTACAATAAGATAGTTCATACAATACAAAACAAGACTTACAAATTGAGTTGGGTAGGATCCGATCTGGGATTCTATGATTCAATAAGACGTAACCATCAGTATCGAAAGATCCTACCTACACTACAACAGATTTTCTACATGATTTGGATCCATTGTGTCCAATTGGATAGTAACGTCGTAGGATCGTAAGATCTAATCACAACTTAGTGGACTATTTATTATTGATTTACTGTTGAATTGAAAAGTTGCAAAATGATTAGTAGACACTTTTTTCATCTAAAGAAAAATTGTAGTCCTCATTTTTTGTTGCAAATAAAAATGATTGAAACTATTAGTCGAATAGCGCAAAAAAAAGAAAAAGAAAAAGCATTGAATTGCGATGAAACAAAAAACCAATTGATAAAGAAATTACAGCAATTGGGGCAAAAGATCCTTCCATTCAATGCTTTAAAGAAACTAAGAGAGAGAGGAGAGGACTCACTGGATGCCAAACATTGGCTTCTCACTCACGATGCTTGATTGCTGTTCGTAGCATCGCCACTGCATAGGGCATAGGTAGGAAAGAAATATAGCTGGCTCTGTTCTGTCAATGCTCACTTAAGTAAGAACTTTTTTTGTGTGCAAGTGAGACCCAAAATTGTGTATAATTTTAATTTGACCCCCGAATTCTTTTGGCCTTGTTTATTTTTCTAACACTACAACAACTTACAATTTCGGGGCCCTATTTTTGTTCAAAATCTGGGGGCCTTGGTGGCCTATCTCCAGGTCCAGACCTGTTAATACCATTATTACGTGCTGTTTGCTTTCATTTAGGTGTTCTAATTTTTTTCAAGTTATAAATCATTTTATAAATTGACACCCATTTTGTCAGATTTATGAATGAAAGCATTCTATAATGTGGGGTCTATTATCAATGAAATTAAATAACCTTTCTTTCCCACTGTTTGGTTGTTGTGAAGATTCAAGATAAGAATGTTGAATGAGCTAAATTGGCACATTATACTTTTAGTTGAGTCGAGGGTTTGTTATTTGGGGTTCCCAATAACCCAAAATTTGAAATACTAACTTCTACCTTCCCTAGTGATTGGTTTGCAATCATACAATACCATTGTGTCTATTTTAGGGAAAAGTGTACAATGAGAATTCTATATGGACTTGAATTTGACTTCAGCTACATTTTTCATATGATTGTGGTGTAAATTCGCAGTAATGTGTTCCACATACCTTTTATATATTTGAATGTTAATGTTCAAAAAGTAAGAAATATCTATATTATTTATGTCCTCGGTTTCTAAGTAGAGCAGTATACTTCATTACCTAACATTAGTTAGTTTTATATCGGTCGCCTTAAAGAAGCTTAATAAAATCCAATATACCACAATTATTTTTAATATTTTGGAAAGCTGTATGTAACACTTCATTACTTCTCAAAAATAGAAATGAAATTATGGCACTAATAGTATTGCTGGTACAAGTGAGCAAGTGGCCAAAATTTGTGTTGGTTAGCAGGTTGAAGCACATAACAAAACCAATTATTTATATCATGTCTAGGCAACTCATCATTAGCTTTTCTGTGAACCAATTCTTGATTTATTTGTTTTCTTAATTTGGTTGTCATTCTCATGGAAGCATATTTTTAGTTGATCTCCCTTTAAGGTGCTTAAGGACCTGCTGCTTAAAGGCAATTAATTGATGTTGTTAGTACTCGTAGCCAAACAGCATAATTTATCTATTGGAAGTTGTATTGATTGAGAAATTTGATTGAGAAACTCTGACACATATAATCATAGTTCTTTAACTAGATTTGGTGAAAATATTTGAGCGGACTTGGTGCAAGTATTTTTGGTTTTTGTTATTTTCTGTTGCATATGGAATGATGGATTTTATCATATACTATTCAATGAAATTTACAGCAAAAAGTAGAGAGCCTATCTATTTTCGGACACAATGCCTTTTATCTACTGCATCACGACCAACATCAACCGCAACAACTACAGTGCTTGAGATGGAAAAGCTGGGATTACTGTCTTTAGAAGCTCATTCAAATCCAGTTACTGCAGACAGACCATGGACATATATAGGCACAATTGGCTCACCCACAGAGGTTAGAATTGATCTATTGAAGTCAAGAACAATAAAATTGTAATGCTTTTAGACAAAGCTGGAGCTTTCTTTATTTTTTGTAGTTATTTATTTATTTTTTTCTAATTTCATTTTCCTTCTCTTCTTCTTCTTCTTCTTCTTCTTCTTTTTATTTATTTATTTATTTTTGGTGGTGCTTTGGGGGTGGGGGGAATTAAAAAAGGTTACACCAAAGGTTAGGCCATTAGGCTTGTGAACATAATTTTAATATCTGTGCTTTTTAGTTTACAAGTGTTTTGTTTGAACCAAGTTGAGGTTTTCTTTTTCATCTTTCAAAGTTCTAAGAAAAAGGGGGAATGTTTTTTTATGAATTTTATGATTGATTGACTTCAGATGCACTTAAATTTGAATGATTTTAAGTAATAAGCAGCTAGTAACGTGTTCTAGTGTACGATCAGTTAAGCTCATTTATAGTTGCTAGTTAGGTTCTCATGTCAGCTTGAAATTATTACAGTTGGGTGTTCACAAGAGGCTGTATTATTGCACTCTCACTCATTTAATCCTAAAATTATTATAAAGTCATGTCCTCTTCTTTTAATTTTTTATAAAAAAAAAATATCATATGTCTAGTTCATGAAGCATATGTTATGTGGACATGGGCACAGGTGTTGGGTATAAGTGCGTATCTAGAGGTCGAACCCATCTAACCTTAAATTTAAGGGTACACAGACTCGGCAAAAAAGGGTCATTATGTTATATTTATTATGTTTAATTAACATATTATGTGAGATAAAATGGTTTTATATATATGTAACAACATACAGTGTCTAAAAGGCATTTTACTCATTTTATAGCAATTATACAACAATATATATATATATATAATGATGGTGTTAACTTAAATACAAATATATTAGAAGTATTCGATGAGAAGTATTGGACACATATTCCACTCTTATCTAAGTATCAGGTGTCCAACATGGGGATTTGATTTACTTTGAAGAGTCCATGTAATATGAAACAACAACTTGATTTTAAGATAGTCACTCATGCTTGCCATTTATTGGACGGATATTCACCTTGCAGTCAAACTTTGGAGCAAGTTTGGCTACGGAAACTCTTCTTACAAGTGAAGAGGCTATTATAGCTGCTGCTGCTGCCGAAGCAGTTGCTCTAGCAAAAGCAGCTGTCAATGTTGCAAAGGACGCAGCAAAGATGGTTAGCCATAACAGCTCAACAAAATTGGATGCTGATACCCTCCTATTTGATAGAGCACAGCTTGAAGAAATAAGACAAGTTGGTGTAGCTGATTTGGAGGAGAACTTTTCATTGCGATACCCTATTAAGGAAGATGATTTGGAGCCAATGAGTGAGGAACTTGAACTTCTTCAGGCACAAATCTCAAATGATATAGCTGTGAGATCAAGGCGTCAAACAGAACGAAAAGCCAGAAGAGCGAGAGCAGCAGAGAAGGCTGTGGCCAACATTGTATCGGTGAAATCAAGTTCTGCAAGCCGAAAAAAGCATAGTTCTTTACAAGATGTAGACTACTCTGATCCATTACATTACTTGAGGGGAACTACAAGTAGCTCAAAGCTTCTCACAGCTACTGAAGAACAGGAATTGTCGGAAGGAATTCAGGTATGGTTCGTATTTTAGTACAATTGATGCTTTAAGAGCATCTCCAATCCTTGCTCTCTCTCTCTCTCTCTCTCTCTTTTGTTGGGAAAATTACACATCAGATCAGCTTTTCAAAAATAATTAAGTTTATAATTTTAATAATTAAAGTCTATAAATTTTACCATTAATGTGAATTTTTTTTTCCCAATCTTCAACTGATTTGTTATTTTCCCTTTTTTGTCCCCATCAAATTTGAGTGAGAATTTGATTAAAAGCTTGATCTGATGTAGAATAGTTCAATCCTTACTCATTTTCTCCATCAAATCTTTTTGAAAAATTTTAAACTTATCCTAAAAAACTGTTTTAATCATTTTTTATGAAAGAAAAACCATCTCCAATCCTTACTCTTTTTAAATTTTCATCAAATTTGAGTAAAAATATGATTGTTAGGAATTTGATGAAGGATTTGGTTTATCTTTGTTTGGTGAAAAAATTGCCTCTCCTTTGATTTGATACAGATTTGATGAAATGGTTGGAGCACATTTTGAATTTGATGAAAAAAATTAATGAAGGATTGGAAATGCTCCAAGGGAAATGTCTTTTTGGGATCACTAATCCAGTTATGTAGAATCAATTATTGTAATCAGCATCTGCCCTGATTGGTGGATGATGGTGTATTGGTGGAGATTCTTAAAGCAAATGATATATAATAAATATAGTTCTACATGGGTATCAATTTTTGGCAGAAATTAGCAACAATAAAGGAATTACTTGTCTGGAAATGAAAATATTTGGATAAACAATGTTGAGGTCAGGCTCTGATACAACTCCGCAACATGAGGTGTCCGAAGTCTGAAATCTACAAACTATTAGAATACCCTGCGAAAACATGTCTAGCTAATTTAAATGAAGAAATTTGGATAAAGAATATTGAGGTCAGGCTTGGATACGACTCCCCAACTTGATGTTTCCAAAGTCTGAAATTCTAAACTTATAAGATATCGTGCAAATAGCATGTCTTGAAAACCTTCTGAGACGTCTCTGTTATTTATTCTAGCATTACCTCAAAGAAGCAATTTGCATTTGTTTGCTTCGGCTCTTGGGCTTTTGTGCAGGAAGCTTTAAATATAATTTCTGCACAGCTTCCAAATTATTTGGCATCATACTACTTTCTTGAGTGAATGGTTTTGACTTGGCATCATTTGGCATGGTGGAATTGTAACATTGACAAAAGTAACCCACGAAGCTTGCTTGTAGAATTTTCTTCAATTTTTTGTTGGGAAAGGGAACCTTTTTCTTTTCTTTTCATTCTCCTATTTTTTAGTGTGTTTTGGAGATATAGGTACTCATTTTCTTTTTCTTTTTTTATTTTTAAATTTATGTTGTATGATTGATAATATGTTCTATAATGCAGGACCTCCTGAAATTGGAAAAACTCCAAGTGGAACTTGCTGAATCTTGTGGTGGTCAGCCCACCTTTGCACACTGGGCTTCAGCAGTAGGTGTTGACCGGAAGACCCTGAGAAAGCGTTTAAATTATGGTATACTTTGCAAAGACAAAATGATTAAAAGCAACATACGTCTTGTTATTTCAATTGCAAAAAATTATCAGGGAGTTGGGATGAATCTCCAAGATCTTGTTCAGGTATGCAGTCACATGATTGGAGGTTTTCTCAAGGCTATGTTTGAATGGCAGGATTCAAAGATCAGGAATGGGTATCTCGTTACGAGGAATCTCATTCCTATCGTTTAAGTGTTTCAATAATTGAGGAATCTTATATAGGAAAATTAATTTATCTCATTGAAAGTGTTTATTTTGACATTTTCAGACATAGAAATGTGAGATTACTGGGGGCAAGTAGGGGGATCATATTCCTCCGTAGTTAGGAAACTTATTCTGCCTGGAATGGTAAATCAAGAATCACATTCCCATTCAAACTGCATCCAAATGGTGGAATCATGAAACTCGGAATCACAGTCCCATTCCCCTTCGAGATTACTGCCATTCAAACATAGCCTATAAAAGCCATCAGGAATGCAATAATGTTAAGTAAATCCTGCTGATTTTGATGCTTGTAATAACTTAATTATACTAATTGACTCTCAGGAAGGTTGTCGAGGCCTTATACGAGGTGCAGAAAAGTTTGATGCTTCTAAGGGGTTCAAGTTCTCAACTTACGCTCATTGGTGGATTAAACAGGCAGTTCGGAAGTCGCTTTCTGATCAGTCCAGGACAATTCGCTTACCAGTAAGTTTTTCCTCAGTATTTCAAGTTATTTGCTCTCTGACTAGGATACATGGTTCTTTTCTATGGCGACGATGAAAAGAAAAGTGGGATTTTTTACAAACATATTTTTTACCCTTAGATTTGGCTTGCTGACTTCACAGTTTAACATGGTTGAGGCGACTTATAGAGTGAAGGAGGCCAGAAAGCAGTTATATACTGAAAACGGAAGACAACCTGATAATGAAGAAGTTGCCGAAAAAGCAGGGCTCTCAATGAAGAGGCTTCATGCAGTACTCGCAGCCCCTAAAGCTCCAAGATCTCTTGACCAAAAGATTGGAATCAACCAGGATCTCAAACTTTTGGTACGTATGTTTTCTAAATTTCTATTCCAATGAACTCCATGGGTATGATTGTAGAACGCACCAAGTTACTTAAGCTCGTCTTCTGTTCAACTCGTTAAAAGCTCATTCGAGATTGGCTCACGAGTCAAGCTTGAATTACCTATTTGAGATCCGTTTAAAATATAAGCAAGCCAAAGTTGAATACTTTTTGAAGTTCATTAAGTTGTCAGGCCAAGCTTGAACAATCTGTTACTCGCTCATTTATAGCTCTATCCATGGGCGGCATTTTTTTCCATTCCATCCCAATTTTCACCACTTACATTACACATTTATCAGTTTTACTTATCCCATCATGTATTGTATCGCAGGACGTGATTGCAGATCCTGAAGCAGAAACATCAGAAGAATTGTTGATTAAGCAATTTATGAAGAAGGACCTCGAGAAGGTGCTCGACACACTTGGCCCGAGGGAGAAACAAGTAGTAAGGTGGCGGTTTGGGCTCGAAGATGGAAGGATGAAGACATTACAAGAGATTGGGGAGTTAATGGGCGTGAGCAGAGAGAGAATCCGGCAAATTGAGTCGTGTGCATTCCGAAAGTTGAAGAACAAAAGGAGAATCAAACATTTGCAGCAGTATTTGGTTTCATGAGCCCCGGGCAGGTCAAAAAATCAGATATACTTGTCCTGAAGAATGAACTAGCTTTTCAAGACTAAGCTTCGTTCCTTATTTTATTTATTTATTTCTTTTTCTTATCCCATCAATTTCTGAGAATGTTAGGAATTGTTTGTTCATAGAAAAACAAAAAGTTTTGAAATCAAAGCACTTCCAAATTTTTTTTTGAATTCATAATTAAATTTTCAATTTGCTATGTTACAAGTGGAAAAAGAAAATGTTTCCACCGCCTTCTTGGATGTTATGGGTCTTGTGGACGGTCTGCATGAGGGCATCCATAGAAAAATGTTTGGTACCTCGAATTTTTTTGGCTTAAATGACTTGAATGTGTCAAAACGATGTCGTTTTATACCTAAAATGATATCGTTTAGAGTGTTTCGAGCCATTCGAGTCATAATTTTTCGGACCACTTATCATTATTGGCATCATAAATCATTGAAGGAAAATGTCATTCTTTCATAATTATCATACAAAATTGGATGAGGTGTCAGTGATATTTAATTATATTAAAAGCATCCTAATGGATGAGGTTTTTGACTTTTTGACAATTAGAAATGGAAATAAATATAGTGAAATAATGTTATATGTACTAATTTATGTATTAATTAGTGCATCAATTTATGATGTGATATAATTTAAGAGATTTTTAGTATTTGTAATGTGATTAATGAGTGAGACCAATAATAATATCATAATTAGTATTAATATACTAGTTAGCACACTAATTGGTGCATGTAGAACCACCAAAGATAGTGGGGTTGTTTGGTGCAATTTGAAATATGTTACATGTATTAATTGATATATTAATTAGTGTATTAATATATGTTATAATATTGTTACTTTAAATTATCGGTGGTGCTACATGCACTAATTAGTGTACTAACTAGTATACCAACATTAGTTATGATCTTATTATTTACCCCACTCATTAATAACATTACAAATATTAAAAACCTCTGAAATTATGTTACATCATCAATTGGTACACTAGTTATTATATCAATTGGTGCATATAGTATTATTCTTAAACTATAGACCCCACATATTATACAAATTATAAAGATTCAAAGTTTAAAAAATTATGTCACATCATCTGTTAATATACTAATTGGTGCATATAATTTTATTCTTTCAAATTTTTAAATTTCAAATAAAATTTTGTTTTGGACTTTCCATTTAAAAGATTTTCAAATTAAATATATAGCTATATATGCCAATAGTTTAAAGGGGAATTACGCTCACACTATATCAATCAAAAATATTTACACAAAAATGGAAAATATTATAAATTTTTTCACTAATACGTAATATTTTTTTTAAACTTACACTGAAAAATAAGTTCCCCATAGTTTTATGTCAAATATATTTTTTAGTTTTTAAAAATTAAAAGAAAAATTTGTAAGATTTTTTTTAAAAAATTAAATATAAAATTTTAACCCAAAAAAATAGAACTCTGCATAATAAAATTTAGAAATTAACATTAATAGGCCATGATTAATATGTATTCCATGGATTTATATTTATTATTATATTATAAACAAATTAAATCTGATGAAGTAGTGTTCCATCATTATTATAGTTTAAAAATCTTATTTATTTTTCATATCAATATCATAAAAAAAATTATACATTTAACAATTTGAAAGGTGATAGTTATGAAATTTGAATATATTACCATAATAATTAAAAGGTCAATAATTATTATTAAAGTGAAATGATCAATGAATTATGATACATGCATTTTTATATTTTATTAATTCATAAATATTAAAAAATTGGATTAGAAGTTTTAAATTTATTAACCTAATAATATAATAGTATAGATAGAAGTATAGATATAGATATAGATATAGATTTCATACCATAACTATTGAAACTAAAAATATAACAGTATAGATAGAAGTATAGATATAGATATAGATTTCATACCATAACTATTGAAACTAAAAATATAACAGTATAGATAGAAGTATAGATATAGATATAGATTTCATACCATAACTATTGAAACTAAAAATATTAATTACAACATTGCATGTTTTGAAATCACATTTAAGAAAATAAAACTAATATATTATTGGTAATGATTAAGAGCATTTAAAAATTAATTTAATTTATATAAATTAGATTTGCATTAATCAAAAAATGACCTGTGTATTTTAAGTATTAAAAT
This sequence comes from Camellia japonica, assembly GCA_030407325.1. Classification (NCBI taxonomy): domain Eukaryota; kingdom Viridiplantae; phylum Streptophyta; class Magnoliopsida; order Ericales; family Theaceae; genus Camellia; species Camellia japonica. Next base: position 51,645,486 of record JAPPVO010000029.1, read on the forward strand.
TTTTAAAATAATATTTTTATATAATAGTATAGTGTGTGTGTCAATTTCCGACCACACTGCCAACTTAGTACTCAACTGGAGAACACCGGCAGAATAGATGGCACCTGTCTGACCTGTAACAGAAAGAAGAGTCTCCGGCAGTGGCTCGTCCACCCAGGGGTACTCCAACGATCAACTCAGTACTCCATATCTCTCAAAGATAACCGATAGTGCTTAACTTACTAGACAGAATATCAAAAGCCATACCTTAGACCCATGGGGGTGCCTCCCTTTTATAGCCAACATAATCCTAGTCTCAAATAGAAGTCTAGCTCTAATGGACTTAGGATTACTGCTAACTTGGACTCCCAGTAGGATTAGGATAAACTTTTAAGAGTCTATCTTTACCCAAACTGAAGTCTTCTCCCATTTTAGGACTCTTGTCCCTTATCCGCTTATCTCGGATTCCGGTATCTTCGCAGATAACCTTAGCCTAGCCGAGATCATCTCGGCATCATGACCAGGACACGTGACACCTCGGCTGACACTTCGGTGTCACCTCGGCCACGTGTTGTCATTCAAAAATTATGTCCCCACAACTGCCCCCTAGGTTCTATTACTTCGGCATCCTGAGGTGATGGAACCTATATCATTTATTCCACTTAGCACGTCGGCTAAGCTCGCTTCATCATCTATTGCCGAAGTCAGAACTCGTCGGCTCAATATGACCAAGACCTATAGTCTGCTTTCATCAATGCCTTAGAACCAACGACCAAGTTCGTTCAAGTTTCTCAGCTGAAACCGTCCTCCTTTGCAACCGTCTCGAGATGACACACCTCGGTTATACAAACTGATGATTTACCTCGGCAAGTACCCAAGTACCTTTTCTTGGCATAACCTTGGTTTCACCTTGTAAATTTTTTCATAAAATTTCAATAAGGGTTTAACCTCGGCTTAACTTTAACTTATAAATTGTCCACAAATTTCAACAAGTGTTAAGCAATTATTTCGGTTTAACTTCAACTTGTAAATTGTCCACAAATTTCAACAAGTGTTAAACAATGATTTCGGTTTAACTTCAACTTGTAAACTTTTCTCAAGTTTCAACAAGTGTTAAACAATGATTTCGGTTTAACTTCAACTTGTAAATTGTCCACAAATTTCAACAAGTGTTAAACAATGATTTCGATTTAACTTCAACTTGTAAATTGTCCACAAATTTCAACAAGTGTTAAACAATGATTTCGATTTAACTTCAACTTGTAAATTGTCCACAAATTTCAACAAGTGTTAAACATCATCTCGGTAAGCTCTTCTCTTCTCAGACTTAGTCATCTTAGGCCGAGATCTTGTCTTCTGGGATCTGGGATCCGAGATCTGGAATCCGGGATCTGCTTACTTGGGCTGAGCTCTTGTCTTCTCATATCCAGTGTTATCTCGGCTTCGCTACGGCGAACCATTTCTCTTCTCTGGTTTGGACGCCTTTGTCCCCGGCGTGTCCTCCTCGGCTCTGGCATACTTTTCTATCCTGGCCATCAGCTCCTCCATGCTTTTCGGCAATGTTTTTGCCAGTGATTTTCGAAGCAGGCAGTCATCCTTCAAGCCGCTTTTAAACGACACGACCGCCACCTCTTGGTTGCATCCTGGTATTCGGTTGAATACCTCATAATACCTTTTGGCATAGGCCCTAAGGCTTTCATCCTCGCCGATCTTCAGGGCCATTAGGGCGTCCACCCTCAATGGCTGTAGCTTGTTTGTCATGAACCTGCCCACAAACATTTTGGCCAGGCCTTCCCAGGTTTTCACAGTTCCTTTTGGCAACTTGTGAAACCAATCCGATGCAATTTCTCCGAAGGATGAGGGGAACACCTTGCAGAGCAACGGCTCGTTCTTGGTGTACAATGCCATCGAGTTTAGGTACAAGCTGACGTAAAAGTTTGGGCCCGACTTACCGTCGTATATCTGGAACCTTAGCATACTGAATCTTTTCGGGGCCTCAAATTTGTCCAATTCTATCGAGAACGGTGTCCTCGGCTTGACAGGTGAGGTCACCTCGGCATCTTGTCGCTTTCTCTGGAGGTAATCCCTCAGATCCTCCGTGGTTTGTCCAGGAGCTCGGCTATCTCCGGATTTCAGCCTCTTTGGTGCACTATTTCCTGTGTCATTGCGAGTCCTTTTGGACCTCCCTCCATTGGTCGCGTCGAAACAGAGTTCCTTTCCCTAAACATGCCGATGTTCTTTGGAGTCAGCTTCCTTGGTGCGATGTGTCCTCTGTGAATGTCCCCTTCTGGATTCTCTTCGTCCGACCTTCCTTGAAGGCCGGTGAGAATGTTCCTTGGTCCTATCGTGCTGATGAGTCGTAGAAGTTGTCTTCTGCCCCCCTACCTGGGCATCTTTCTTGGCTGCTGGAGTCGGCGTATCTTGTGACGGGAACGATGGCTGCATGACGTTGTTCTGTATCATGAAATTGACAACCGTTTGCAAGTCCGCCAATTTGTTCGCCATTCCCTTTATCTCGTCGTCCCTTCGTAAGTATCTTTCTTTCCATACCTGGAGGTCATCCTCGTTATAATACTCGTTTCGGTCTGATTTCTTCGGCACGTCGCCCTTCTGGCCGACGTCCTCTTCTCCGTGATTCTTATCACGAGTTTCTTCGTTGTAGTTGTCTTCTTCGACGCCAAGGTCAATATGTTTCCCACTCTCAGTAGAGGTGTCGTCCCCAACCTTCTCTTTCTGTCCGTCGTTGGCCATCTATTCTCCTTTCGTTCCCACAGACGGTGCCAAATTATGTATGTCAATTTCCGACCACACTGCCAACTTAGTACTCAACTGGAGAACACCGGCAGAATAAATGGCACCTGTCTGACCTGCAACAGAAAGAAGAGTCTCCGGCGGTGGCTCGTCCACCCGGGGGTACTCCGACGATCAAGTCAGTACTCCATATCTCTCAAAGATAACCGATAGTGCTTAACTCACTAGACAGAATATCAAAAGCCATACCTTAGACCCATGGGGGTGCCTCCCTTTTATAGCCAACATAATCCTAGTCTCAAATAGAAGCCTAGCTCTAATGGACTTAGGATTACTGCTAACTTGGACTCCCAGTAGGATTAGGATAAACTTTTTAAGAGTCTTATCTTTACCCAAACTGAAGTCTTCTCCCATTTTAGGACTCTTGTCCCTTATCCGCTTATCTCGGATTCCGGTATCTTCGCAGATAACCTCGGCCTAGCCGAGATCATTTCGGCACCATGACCAAGACACGTGACACCTCGGCTGACACTTCGGTGTCACCTCGGCCACGTGTTGTCATTCAAAAATTATGTCCCCACATATAGATAAGAATAAATATATATATAACTTTCATACCATAACTATTGAAACCAAAAATAGTAATTACAACATTACATATTTTGTGATTATCACAAAATTTAAGAAAATAATATTAATATATTATTGGCAATAATGACACATAAATTTTTACATTATAAAAATTCAAAAATTTAAGAAAAATAGATTGAGGTTTTCAATAACAAATACCTCATAACGTTTTTGCTTATATTATACTATTGTAATACCCGTGCTATGCATGGTCTCAAATAAATAATTAACAATTAATTTTAAAATTAAACAATAAAAAAATAAAATTAATTAAATTTTAACTAACTTTTATCACAATCTCACTAATGATTTTTTTTGCTATGATTTAAGTTCTAAATAACAAATACATGAATCTTAATGTAATTAGTAAAAATTAAATAAAAAATATGATAAATTATAAAATTGTACTTTTTGTTTTAATTTTTGGGAACAAAAACTACATCTATGATAAAATATAAATACATTATTATTTTTCAAAGGGTTTCATAATTTTAGTTTACCATATATTAGATTCATGTGTTGATATAGTAAAGGGCGAATTATACTCATAGTCCCAGTAATTTGGAACTTATGTCATTTTAATCTCTGACTTTTCAATTATAATACATTTGATTATGAATTTTGAATCTTATTCCAAATAAGGACAATCAAAAATGTTTCCTTTGCAAATGGTCTATTTTAAGGATAAAGTCATCATACAAGTTATTTTGTATTTGTTAACTTGTATGTTGTTTAAAATGTAATAGTCTTTTTTAATGAATAATGTTGGAACTTTCTTTGCTATAAAGTTCTGTTTGGTTTGACTTTCATAATTTATTTTGAATTTTTTTCCCTAAGAAACTAAAAATTAGATTGGTGAAAAAAATTAAAAACATTTCATTTTTATATAATTTTATATTTTGGGAGTGTATAAATAATTTGTTAAAATATATATATATATATATATATTTATATATTTATCTTCGTTAAATTAGTTTCTATTATTTCAAAAGTCAAACATAGCAACAACTTTAATGTCATTATTAAACCAATTCATTAAATTAAAAAATTCAAAACTAAAAATATTTCATATATTAAACATTTCAATTATACATTAAAAGCCTAATAACTATTTATTATATAATAACCATCCAAAAATATCAATTAATAACAAATACCATCATTTATTATATGATAATCATTCAAAAATATCAACAAAAACAATCACCCATTACATGATCATCATTCAAACACATACTAAAAATTAATTAGGTAAAAAAATTAAAATAAAAAGTAAAAAAGTTTATCATTTTTATATAACTTTATTTTCAGTGGGTATAAATAATTTTTAAAAATTCAAAAATAATTTTTAAGAATTTAAAAATAATTTTTTGATATTTATTTTTGTCAAACTATTTTTATTTTATCAAATTGATGACTTTGCCCTTAAAATGGAGTAATAATGTCTTCAATTGTCCTTATTTGGAACGAGATTCAAAATTTATAGTCAAATGTATTACAACTGAAAGGTCAGGGACCAAAGTGATTCAAGCTCTAAACTACAGGGACCGTTAGTGTAATTCGCCCAATAGTAAACTATGTGTATATATATAATAATTACTTCTTCTTCTCTCTTTTTTTTTTTTTTTTTTTTTTTGAAACACAATCTAGTAAAATTTGTTTAAATCAAAAAAATTGAATAACAAAACGAAAATGACAAACAATAGACTACCAGTGACTCCTATCATTTTGTCCTTTCTGAAATCAATATTTGCCTACTAAGTACAATTTCTATATTCTCTCACAGTCACTAGCTTTGGCAACTCACATTGGACCCTTTCCTTGTTCTCCCCTCTCACTCACCTTGCGACTTTCACAGCCCCAATCATTCAACATTTCTTCTATTAGACATCTTAATTTTTATTTGTCAATTGCCCTTGCCTTGTCACCACTATTTTGCTAAACCCCTCAACTCTCTTACTTATATTTGTATGTAAAAATTGAATTTGGATCATCTATATCTTTATATATTTTTAAATTTGAGTAATATTAGAATTATCGTATTTTGATATTATATGATGTGACATTTTAGAGGGCACTAATTTTATTATTTGATAGGCTCCACATGATATATATGAAGAGTGTTATCTAAAACACGATATCAAACGTGGTCAGCATAAATTATTAAAATTTTATTTTGAAAATTCTTTTTAAATATTCAAATTTAAATAACTAAAATTTAATCAAGAAAAGGTATATTATCATGTATAGATTCTTTCAAAAATGTTTTTCTTATGAAAATTTCATTTATGTCATAGAATATTTATACGAAATATTCTTCTTAAACTTTAAATTTGAAGTCCAAAATCTATCAATTATTTTCTGAAAAAGATTTAGCTTACATATAAACTTTTTATCTATTTTTTAAAAATATTAAATTAGATATGTTTGGATGGATTAATAATTTTATGTGACATGTATTTATTAATTTTTATAAATTGAAATTAATATTTCAAAACTCGTAAAATATTTTGGACAAAAAAGTTATTTTGCATTAATATATAAATAATAATAGATTTAAAAAAAATTATTTCTCACAAATAATAATTATAATTTAATTTATCAATAAAAAATAAGTGATAATTTCAAAGCATATATATGCTTTCTATTATAGAAATTATAATCAGATTATTGCTCGTTATAGATTAAGGATTGTAATTAAAGAAAACTAAAAAACTTATCATATGGTGGTGTTTGGGAAGCAACACCCCAAATTTTTTATCTCATAAAAACCACTAAAAGACAAAAGTTTGCAAAACCAAAAAAAACACATCCAAACAAAATATCACATCCAACCCCATAATCATTTCACTTTTTCTCTCACAAACATCACATCCAACCACATAAAAACTCAACTATCTTCCCAAACACTAAAATTTTTTTATCTCATAAAAACCTACATCTACTAAAATCTACATAAAAACTCACTTCCCAAACACCCACATTGAGTAACAAAATATTTAAATTAAATGAAAATAAGATAATAATAAATAAGAAAGAACTAATAATATAGCTAATATAAATTTTTAATAAATTATTTTTAAAAAGCATTATGATTTTAGAGAATATATTACCTTAGGGCATCTCCAACGGTGCATCAATTTTTTCACCAAATTTAAGTAAAAATTTGAGTAAAAGGTCCATTTGATACTGTGACAACCTCGATCCATAATTAGCCAGCTATTTGAAATTTAGTGGCTAAATGAAATTATGTGTTAATTGTGTGATTTGTATGTTATTTGAATTTCTATCTGTTTGTTATAGGAATATCTATTTGAAATTTTGTTTTGATATGAAAATCGAAGGCCTTATCGGCATCTGAACATTAAATTGGCTATGTCCATGTGATATTTGGGATTTTTAGAATTTTATGAAAAGTTTAATTAGAAATTGATTCGGATCCAAATAATTAAAATAAATTAATTATTAAGTTGAATTAACTTAGCTTTAATCACACTTAATTAGTTAAACTAATCCTATCATATAAATAGAAGACATGAACTTAACCAAACATGATCCTTCATCATTTTGAACAACAAAAACGTAAAGAGAGAGAGAGAGATTGAGCTCAACCTTGAAGGAATGTGAGTATTGGGAAGAGAAGTGAAGAATTGGCTTGGAATCTAAGCTAGAGACTTGGAATTGGGGAGGACAACTTAGGATTCTTGCTAATTCAAGACTTTAGGTGAGTAATCAACTCCTAAATCTTATGTTTCAGCCATTTGTCATGTGAATTCAAGAGGAATTTGAGTCTATGACTGTAAATTGAACTAGGAGTGAAGAATTTAGAACCAACTCATGCATGCATGCATACTTAATGGAATTTGAGTTTGAACTTCAACAAATACTTGCATGTATAGCGTTCCTGGTTTAGACCCGACCCGTTGATGTTTTGAATCCGGGTTTCTTTTGTCTTATTTTAGATATTCATACTGTGTTTCTCCTTATTTCTCATTGAGTTTGAGTATTGAAGTGTCTTGGTTGTGTTTGGAACAGGTTGGTTGTTAGTTGGTTCAAACTGTTATTGTTCAGAATTTGGCATCTTCGCTCGAGCGAAACTTCTTGCACTCGAGCAAGCTTTGTGAGCTCCCAGTACTTTTGCAAGCCTGCAGAGATACTAGGGAGGTAGTGTTCTTCGCTCAAGCGAGACTTCTTGTGTTTGAGCTACGATCTTCTGTCTATAAAACTTTTGATAGTAGCGTAGTTTCTTACGCTTGAGCGGACAACTTATTATGTTTGGTCGCTCGAGCGACGACTCTTGCACTCGAGCGAGTTGTGCATATATCAGTTCGTAAAAAAGCCATTTTACATCACTTTCTCATCTCTCTCTCTCTTTCTCTTTCTAAACTTTCTAAAAACCCTAAGTTAAGACCCTCTCTTTTTAAAACTCACTTTCTCTCTTCTAAAACACTTGGATCCATTGATTTCTTCACCCTACTCCCTTTAAGAAAAAGGTAGAGCTCACTTAGAGCTTCGTTCTCATCCGAGCAAAGTTAGATTTCGGCTTCCTTGAGGTTTCTCCATTCTCTCCTTGGTCTTCTAGCGTCGAGGTACGGATTCTCTACACTCCTTTATGATTTTTAACTTAGCTATTTATTTTTATACAACAATCATGTGATTTTGGAGGATTTTGAACAAATCTAGGGTTTTGGTTTAAAATCAAAAGAGGGGTTTTCAAATGGTTATATGGAAAATGGTTGTAGGAGTGGAAATGATATTAAGTGGTGATAAAATTGTTGATTTTGATACTTGGATTGGATTTTGGAAGAAAAATGGGTTTTGACCTAAATGTTTCAAATATTTATTTTGTATAAATAAGTGGAATTAATGTTGGGAACGTGAATTTGGATGGATATTGATATAGATGGCGGAGTTTGATATGTATTATCACTCATCTTGAAATTTGAAAAGTTTATCGATATTGGAGATTTTATATATCTGTTTAGAAATATCTATTTTAGATTATCGGTGAAGGATAGCTATGATTGTTATATAAATTATATGAGGATTAGGTGAATTGAAACTAATTTCTCATCTTTGTGCATTGAACATTGTTGCTCATTTAATACATTACATATGTATATGAATTTGAGAAAATGGGTGAATGTTGGAAAGAGGTGTGTATCATCAAATTAAGTTGGCCTGTGTGTCCAGGGTGAAAGTCCTGAAAAACGCGCGTATACATGAATGCCAATTCCTGCGGACGAAATATCCATAAAATGGTAATAGTAGTGCTTGTATAGACTATGTTTATATGGATGCCGTTTGACAGTTTCCCGTGGATGAAATATCCGTAAAAGGTTGTATCGGTTGAGATTTCCCCCTTGTTTTCTATTGTAAAAGACAAGACTTAAGAATTGTGATATAAACTGAGCATGGCATGGTTTTAGGAAAGAAATGTAAAACGTTTTGACATGGGCACTGCATATGCATTTCACCCTTATATCTTTGTTAAGATTCATATATTGTGTTGGATTATTTATACTAAGTTTTGGCTTACCCTATATGAGAAAACCATTTTCAGGTGTTGGTGAGATGCCTCTACCAACGACTTAGCTTGGGAGGACTGTGGAGCTGAAGGCTCAGTTTTGTTATTTTGTAGTTAATGTTTGTACAAGCCTAGGGCTTTATATGTATTGAGTTTAAGACTCATTTTTTATGTAACCAAACATTGTCTTGGAAAGTTATAGTTTTCAGGGCATTTCCATTATCTGTATAACTTCTACTTCTTATTTTTGTTGTTGACTCATGCTATAGATTCAGGATTAATGCTTATGAATTTATATTCGTGTGTGCCACCTCTTTTGACAACTGAGGTTTATGAAATAGAAGGATATCGTACTCTAATTTATGTTGTTATTTAACTGTCGTTACGGTTGGTTTATTATAATTATTTCGGGGCGTTACAGCATGCATAGGCTTATATTTGCATGATTTTGAGAATTCGACATAAATTTACTTATAACACTCCATTTGTTCATGTTTTGAAAGCTAAGAGGTCATGCATGTACTTTAAAGCTTTATTTTGAAGAATTGAAGAGTATTTGAGCATGAGTTTATAGAATTGATTTGATTTTGGGTTTTGATTTTAAGAATTGATCCTCAATTCATGTTTTTATATAAGTTTCCAAGTGTTCTCCAACGTTTTGGCCCAAAAGAATGAGTTTTGATACCTTAGAATTGAGTTTTGAACCTTGATGGCAAATCTGGAAATTCTAGAGTTTGTATTGTTCACTTGAGTGGTGAACTCTTCACTCGAGTGCACTTTGCAAGCTCTCAGTACTTTTGCAGAGGTGATGGTTGGCTCGAGCGACCACCCTTTATTTTCAGTCTTGGCTCGAGCGACCAAGAAGTTGGCTCAAGCGTAAAATGAGAGCTCTCAGAAGTTTTGTAGACCAAGGGATCCGCTCGAGCGACCAAAGCTTCGCTCTAGTGAACTGTCCTGTTTTCTGAAATTTTTGCAAGTGTTTCAAAGTGAATAATTGTATCCTCATTCCATCTTAGGCATTCTTAAGCCATGGTTTAGGCCACAATAATGAGGAAATGAATTAGAAACACACTAAGAAAGAATATAACAAGTCAAGTGTTTTTCAGAATGTGTGTTTCAGTATGTATTTGTCACGTGCTTGTATAGGTCACACGCCATTGTCCATCTGATCTGTCTGATTCGTCTGATTTGCTTCTGGAGCTATATGTGAGTAACAACTCTATAAAGTTATGTTTGACTATAAGTCTTTTATGACTGATATGATATGATCTGTTTTCTAAAATGCTATTTTGTGAATCATGAATGAATGTCCAGTTTCTGAAATGTATTCGCAGCATCCTTAGTATCATGTGAAACTGTCATGTGTTATCTATTATCTAGTACCAGGGTTTCACGTGGGTTCTATTCATAGAGTTGATTATGCATAATCAACTATCTGATCTGTACGTGGGTCTTAATGACAATCTCATGTGAATATGGATCATTATGACCACTTACTCTGCACGTGGGTCTTTATGACCAATCCGATCTGTTAGCTAATGAATGTACTACATATAACTGTTCACAAATCTGAATATGTATAAGAATCTGTTTTTGATCTGAATATTGATTTCTGAATCTGTTATGGACATCATTCATCAAAACCTTTACTCTGATGTTATTCACTGGGCTCCAGCTCATTGTTTATATTATGTATGTAGGTGACCAGGCACGTGGCCAAGCTTAAGACTTCCAATCTGGGTTTTGTTTGTATCAGCAAACCAGTGCGCCTCCCGAGAAGGTTTTGGAAGTCTTTTGTGGTCAAGTTTTTGTGGGCAATATTTGTGATCAAGCTAATGAACAAGTTTTAAGCTTTTATTTTTTTTGTTTACTTGAACAAGTCTTTATGTTACTCTGTAAATAGGGCTAAGTCTCTTTTTGTTTATCTGTACTTGTGGTGACGCGAGAATGACGTCATATGATATGTAAATCTAAGGCTTAATTTTTTGTCTCATATAAGTCTACGCAGCTTTATGAACATTGTATTTTAATATTTGCTTCTGCTAGCCTCTTATTTTGCTAACCTGTCTCAGAGGCCTTTGGTAATTTTAGGATTACTGGCCGGTTACGATGCTAAACCTATAGAGGCAGGTTTAGGTCGTGACAAATATCAAGTGCCTTAACGGAGGTTTTGAAGTTCATTAGAACACCAGTCGACTAGGCAGACAACTGGATGGATGTCTAGCCAGTCGACCGGCCAGTATAAAATTTTCACAAATTTTTTCCTTGAGGTGGTCATTTGGGGGACATCCAGTAGTGAAAATTCAACAGCCATGAACAGTGATTTGATGAAAACATATCGATTCTCAACCTGATGAAGGATTTAAGAAATCCTGTATTTGATGAAAGATTTGGTGAACTATTGGAGCAACAAAAAGTAAGTTTTTGCATCAAAATTAAATTTGATGAAACATTTGGTGAATCATTGGAGATGGTCTTATTGATCAATAAATGATATGATTTTGATATTTTGAAACATAAAAAAGTTTGATTTGATTTCCATAAAAAAGTGTTTGGTAAGAGTAAAGTTTAAATATATTACCATATCGATCAAATGACTAATAGTTTATTCACATGTGTATTTTTATAATTTTTCAATTAAAAATTTTGAGAAAAAAGATTGACACTTTGAATCTCAAACACCTTAGAGTGTTTTGCTTATATAATATAGTACAAGTGTATAACCTGTGCTATGCACAGGGTTAAACAATAAATGATAAATTTATTTTTTAATTAATTAAAAATAATTATAAAAAAAAAATAAAAAAAGATAAAATTAATTAAGTTTTAGTTGTTTTTAACAAAGTAGTTATTTGAAATTAGCTTTGTAAGTGATTTTTTTTGACTTTTTTATGAGATAAACAAAGTTAATATGTATGGGTATGAATTTTATAATTGTATGGAAAAACATGAATGACTATGTCATTCTTTTGTTTGTTACTTAAATTTTGTTGGGTAAATTATGTAAATAGTTTCTATAATTTACACGATGTGTCAATTTGGTCCTTAGTATTTTAATTTGCTCGATTTTGTCCTTTAATTTAACGGATTGTGTCATATTAATCCAATAAATAACGACTGTTAAGTTTAGTGGACGGAAAGTTATCACGTGCTCAAACGATATGTCAATTTGGTCCCTATAGTTTACACAATGTGTCAATTTGTTTTAATTTGCTCGATTTTGACAGAAACCAAATTGACGCATCGTTTAAACTGTAGGACTAAATTGACACATTGTTTAATTTTTCATCCATCAAACCTAACAGTCGTTATTTATTGGACTAATATGACACAATCCGTTAAATTAAGAGGCAAGATTGAACAAATTAAAACAACATAGATCAAATTGACACATCATGTAAATACAGAGACCATTTGCATAATTTATCCAATTTTGTTTGGTATGAATATGACTGGAACTTTTTTTTTTTTTTTTTACTTTCTATATAAAGAAAAAATTAAATTTAAAATTATAGATATAGATAGCATTGATAATAAATGTCATAAATAATTCACAAATTAATAAAAAAATTTCCATATTAATCAAGAAATTAATTAAAACTTTAAAATTGAACAATCAATGATAATGTTTCGTATGTATTTATGTAATTTTTAATTTCAAATATCTATGAAAATAGAGTTTGAACTTTAGAGATTAAATGTTTAACAACATTTTTGCTTATATAATAGTATAGTATAATAGAAAGTTTTGAATTAAATATGAATAAAATTTCATGTTAAACTTAATTATTGAGAATTTTCAAATTTCATATGATTTATATATGATTACAACTTTATTTTAGACTTTCTATATAAATATTTTCAAAATTTTGAATTTAATAGGGTGGATAAACTAATAATTTTATCACATGTGTATTTCTTAATTTTTAAATTACAAAATTAAAAATTTTAGATTAGTTTTGAAAATTTCTTAATCTTTCCTTTTAAATTTTTGTGAGAGATGATAGATTTTGGCAAAAGGTGAAGAAGACCTTTTAAAAAGTATAAATCATGGAATAATTAGTATATTTATAATTATTGATTTAATGGGTTAACCAATAATATTTTTTAATTCAAAAATTCACAAATATTTTTCGGAGTTTTGGAGCTCGTATAGAATTCCTCACGAAAAGTTACTTTGCTATAATATATAGTATAGATAATGCGTTGATCATAGTTTGGTTTCTCAAACTCAACCCGGATGATGTATATCACGAAGTAGGGGTGAGCAACGGATATTTCGATCCGTCGCATTTTGGACGGATGCGTAATGATGAGTGGACGGTTGTAGATTGATTTTTTTCAATCCGCCTTATTTTGGACGGATGACAGATTTGAAATTCCTCTGGCTACAACCGAACCGCCAAACCGCGACCACCCCTTGTAATTTGTAAGACTTTGTATTTTCAATTTGTTTAGATATTCTGTTTGTGTTTTCAATTGAAAAAAAGTTTAAATATTCTGTTGTGTTTTTAATTTGTTTTCAATTTGGAAATTCTTTTATCAAATGGCAAGCGTTGATATTTTGTATTTTTTGTGAAAAATATAAGGCTTAATTTTAGTCATTTAAAAAAAATCAAATTAAATAGTTTTTGAATAAAAAAAAGTAATGAAATAATTTTGATAATGTATGGTTTTCTTATATGTATTTATTATTGGTATTTGACAATTTACTTGATAATCTTTTAGTTATGTTGAGTTGAATTGCTATCCAAACAAAAATATTGACAAGTTGTTGTATTATGTTCAAAATTTGTAAAAGTTTAAACTGTCAAACTGATTCGCATCCATCCGCCAATCTACTCAATCCACACTCTTCAATCCAGCGGATAGATGCGGATTGATTTTTTCCAATCCGCCAATCCGACAGACGGATGGCGGATTGAAGGTTCCCCGACCGCAACTGAGCCGCGAACACCCCTATCGCGAACGTTGTTATTTTCATTAATAAGTTTTAGTTTTCGTATGCATAGGGTAATCTTTTTTCGAATGTGGTGGTTTCAAAGGTCACATTATGAGTTCATTCATAACTCATGAACAGGGTTGCAATGGAAGGGTTTTTTTGTTTGGTCATTTTGTTTGCACATTTTTCACATTGATGGGCTCTCATCTTGATTTTGGGATTGTTGACATGTCATATTCATATCATGCATTTCAAAATAAATGTGTGTTTTTGTTTGCTCTATGTGAACCCCCCAGCGGATGTATAGGAATATTCAGTTCATTCACAACTTGTGGATAAAGATGATTGCAATGTGAGGGATTTTTGTGGATGTATTTCGATTACATATTTTTTGGTGGCATCTTACACAGTTTCACATTGCCAACTGCCCAAATTCATTTTGTGATTTGTTTACATGTCACATTCACAACACCTCCCGACTATGTAGATTGTGAAGTGGTAGCTCAAAGCATAACGTGGCGATGGATTGTGGCAAAGAGGGGGACTCCGTATTTGTTTGAATTCTATGTATTACCCACTAAAAGAAATAGTCAATTTAATCGTCTTTTGTAGAATCAAGATGTGGGATTCTCCATAATAGGGAATCTAAATTTCGAATTCCTATTATGGGGGAGCCTTGTGTGAGATTTGTCGACAAACGCAAAAAAAAATACAATACTACTTAGTAAAGTTTGGGAAAATGTGTCAATTCACACAAAAAATGGGGACTGCTTTGTCTATAAGAAAATCTTGAGAACTAAATGGTTCATAAGTCAATGATATATAACTTATTAGTAAATCTCCAATTTTTTTTCATTTTTATCCTTGTACTTTTTCTATATCTACTTGCACACTACTATAAATCATCGCCCACCACCTCCGTTAGCAACTTGTGGGAATGTTGCTCACGATTGGCAACGACAACGATGCACAGATAGGTGGACATGTGGATAAATAGATGGACACATAAATAATTAGACAAATAGGTAGGGGTAATATGACCTTTCAAATTGTTATTGTCTTTATAGACCCCCCCAAAAAAAAGAAGCTCTAAATGCATCCCAAATATTTTGTTAGGCACTCTAAATGGCTGGAGAAAACCCAAAGGTGATCACGATTATCAGCCACAACAATCGCAATTCGGTCAATCTTTATGAAGTGACCTCTAATGAGGAATCGTCCGTCCGACGAGAAAATAGGATATCCAATGGCCTATAGTAGTTGCAAGTTGAGCACCATTTGGCTATAAAAGGAGGACACAACACCACCACAGGTATACACAAAGACAACATCGAAAATTGAGTATTCAACATGTACGGGAAAGAAATACACCTTCTTGTATAATCCTGTTGATCAAGTCTGTGCTCCTCCATACGACGTCGCTTTATCACCTGAAAATACGAACGTGAGCTGGCCGGCGGGTGTGTGCCGGAAACCTCTCCGATGCCTAAGTCAGTAAGCTTGACAAATAGACAAAAGCTCTGTGTATTCAGAAATCAAAGTTGTGTTACCTCTTCCAAAGTGATATTTGTGAGCTTTTATAGGTTTCGTGTGGCACAATCCTAGTAGGACTCTTACTCTTCCATGTAGAGTCCTCCTAGGATTCATACTCCTGAAGGATAATGCTTATCCTTCAACACCCCCCTCACTGCTTAAACCAAATGAGATGGTTTTATCACGGCCGAACTACCACAGGACCGAAATAACATTTCCATGTTGGACTAACTTGCGTGACCGATCTAGCAGTTACCTCGGCTCTTCCTTTTCTTACACCTACCTCGACCTTATATGCAAAGGCCGAGCTATACATAGGAGAATTAAGCCGAGGTAAACTTTACTCAGGTCCTAGAGCAGGCCCAACATACCTCGGTTCCGAACAGCACGACCGAGCTATCCCTGGCCATGGCGACCGAACTAAGTCCACTCGCTTAATCCGGCGGCGAACTTCTTACTTTGGACCAGACTGCCACTTGTCCGAGGCCCTTCTTCTAAGCTTCTTTAACATGGCCCATAGAACGGCCCAAAGTCCTAGCTCGGCCTAATTTATGTATAAATTACCCTCTCAATTGCCCCTTAATTCCATCTGCATAGCATGATAGGGATTATCTGTTCATCAGCCGAGCTAGAGTCCCTAAGCCTTTCCAGCCGAGCTACAGTTCCTAAGCCTTTCCAGCTGAGCTACAACCCCTAAGCCTTTCCAGCCGATCTACCAAACTTCTTTTAGCCTTTGCAACCGAGCTAAAAACTTTTTCAGCCTTCTCGGCCGAGACAAATTAAACCAAGCTGCAGCCGTCCGGTCAAAACGTCCCTTCAGTTGCAGAAACTGAATCGATTGTCCTTCCAACGACACGTGGCATGCTATGATTGGCCTGCACAGCTGTCACGCCGTCCTCGTATACCACCAATTTTGAACAGTTCCCGCCTTTCCTCTTCCTTTTACACAAAACAGCCTCATTTCGTGCATTTCACTCACCCTTCCTCTGTTCATCTTCTCTCTTTGAGCCTCCATTGCTCTTCAACCTCTGAGTTCTTGCTGTTCTTCGTTGCATTTGAAGAGACTGTGACTTTGCTGCCATTTCTTCCATCTTCAGTGTTTCTACCTCTTCGTTTGGTAAGCAACTGGATTTTGTTTTTATTTTCTTGTTTCTGCTTTCGTTCACTTTAATGTAGTTTGTTTCGCGTGTTCTTGCAAAACATATTTTGCTTTGCCCTGTACTTTTCTGGAAAAAACTTAACCATAGAACACTTGAATACACGCAATATCCTGTAGAACATTGGTTTTCGATCCAAAATCACCAACTAACCGAACTAGGACACTGTTCGTGCTAGGTGTAAGTCTTATCAAGACATAACCGAACTAGAACTTGTGAATAGATCAGTAGTTTTAGTAAGTCTCCATCTTCTGATTGACTTTAGCCGAGATAAAATGCACCGAACTAAGTCTGAAATTAGTATAACGGAAACCTTAGCCTTCGACCGAGCTGAGTCTTCAGGGCTAAGCCAGCTTTCTTAGTTTCTAAACCGAACTCAGAAAGCTGCCCCTAGAGGCTTAACCGAAGTAACAAACCTCATAGCTCAAACCGAGATAACCAACCCTCTTGCTCAAACCGAGCTATCAAACCCTCCGCTAGACCGTGCTACCAAGCATATTGTTAGAACCGAGATAAAACTTGTAGCATCCCCTAACCGAAGTAGGACTTCTTTATCTTTGTTTTCTTTTTGTAGCACGGTCAACGATCTGTGCTTAACACCTTGTTTTCCACTTTGCAGACTTAGGTTGCCAGGCACTCCACTGCGCGCTCAACCGAGCTACTGAGCACAGTTTTTCAACCGAAGTAATTTATTCATAATTTATAAAATAAATGGGGAAGTATAGGTTTTTGGTAGAAACCCCTGGAGGTCTAGCCGAATTCCGTAAGGATTATAACATTCCAGCCGATGTGCACCTTACCCTAGCCAAACAGGATACCATTCCCTGGGGGAATGAAGGCTTTGTGCCCTTCACCCTTCTCTCCATAATAGAAACCGGACTGAGATTTCTAGTCCAACCCTTAATTTGTGAATTCCTTAGGCAAACCAGACTATGCCCAACCCAACTATCAACCAACTCATACCGAATAATAATGGGCATCGCCGAACTAAACCGCCAAGCCGGTCTGAACCTCGGTCTAGCCGAAATATTCCACCAATATTCCTTAGGATCCAAAGAGGATGGGTGGGTATATTATTTAAGAATACGTCGTGGCCGAGAAAAAATAATCAAAGATACACCGGACAAAGACTTGAACGACGACGATTTTTTCTGGGTATCTGGGAACTTTGAAGACCACCAAGCCCAGATCCCAGGCCGAAGTATAAACTGGAACAAAGGCATACCCGGTATAAATATTTCGGTTCTATTTCATGCTTCTGTTTACTTTGGTTTTCTCCTTCTGAACCGAACTAACAGTTGTCTTTTTTTGCAGATAAAGCCCATCTTCGATCAGTATACGGTTATCCGAACTTGGGTACGCTCCGCGCTGCACTACGACATAACGAGAGAAGTTGGACCAAGCTGTTAGATTTTGAACCGACATATAGATACAGCGGTCGCCGAAAAGCGAGAGTGACCGACTTCCTTCTCGAAGACGCACCAGAACCGGACCCATCCTTGCCCCAGATAAACCTAATTCCTCTCTCAGCCGAGCAAGAGATGGCAAAGAGGAGCAGACTGAAGGCCCTGCTAACCGCAACAAACCCAGCCGAGGTACCACAAACCGGCCAGACAACTGAGACCGTGGTAGCGCTCTCATCTCAACGGCCGTCCTCATCTCGCCCAAGCAAGCGTGCCCGGACTAGCCAAACCGAGCAACGACTTGCTGATGAGGATGAGACGATTCTGTCACCAAGTCCTCCTCCACGCCCTCAACAAAGCCCCCAACCGGAGCACTCTGACCGAGCTGCCTCCTCTAACTGGGTTCCCGAACTGACCTTCCAGGACCGGGCTATACTGGACTCTGACTCGGTTGTTGCTGAGAAGGACCACTCGATGGCTTTCAATCTAGCCAAGAGTGTATGCCTTCCAAAAGACATGGAGCACCACTACAAGCAATTAAACACCGAGCTGAAGTCCATCCGGTCTTCAACGAAGTCGATGATCCTGGTAAATATCTCTCTTCTTTCTTTGTAATCTTTCCCAACTTTCAGTCTGGCTAAAAAGTTTCTACTCCTTTGCAGGCCATCCAGAAAAACAATGTCACACACAGGAGAGTGATGGAGCTGAGGAGAAATACCAGGGAGGCCATGGCAGAGGCCGAAGCAAAAAAAATCGAACTGGAGGAGGCAGGGAAACAAATTGCCGAATTGCGATCTGAGAACGGCCGACTGATCGAACTGGTTAGTTCGGCCGAAGCCGAAAAGCAGAAGGTTGCCATCGAGGCAAAGGACAAGTACCTGCGTCTGCTGGCGAAGATTGAAAAGAAGAAAGATGCCGAGATAGCCCAATTGAAGGAGGGTATGAAAGAAGCCGAAAAGCGAGGTTTCAAGAAGGCAGAGGACGCCTACATCCTCCAATGCGATGCTGCCAAGGATCTGTTCTTCAAATGCGGCTGGAGGAGTGCTGTGGAGCAGCTCGGTTGTACACCCGACACCGAGGTCTACAATGCTCCACAGTACTCTATTCCGGCTTCATTGGCGCAGTACGCTGCCGATCTTCAGAGGCAATTTCTAGAAGGGTCTAATGATGATGAAGATGATGATGAGGATGAACCAACTGATACTCCGGCCGTTAATGAGCAACCCAACGATCAAACAGTTCGGTTGGAGCCGGTAGTTGAAGACCTAACTGATGAGCTGTTGATTGACAACATTCAGCCGGTTGACACCGAAGTTCATACTGAAACCGAGCTCCCACCTCAAACCGTGCTCTCGTCTGATGTTGAACTAGGCGCTGAAATTGATGAACTCTTTAACTGATGTTCATTTTTCTTTTCTTTTTTCTTGAATTTGTAACCGGGCTGCGGCCTTCCGTTTGTACTTGCTCTTCTTTGTTGAATGAAAAAATCTACTTTTGTGCTCAACTTTTATTCCGGTTTTGATTTCGAAGCTTGCATTTGTAATGAATTTTTCAACGTTTCCAACTGTTATTTCGGTTTTAGCTATTTAATCTTACTAGCCAACCATTATTTAGCCGATATAACTATCTCGGCTGAAGAGTACCAAGAGTTGGTTTAATCCGGCCAACCACTCTTCAGTCATAAACTTATTTTGGCTGAAGAGTACAAAGAGTTGGTTTAATCCAGCCAACCACTCTTTAGCCATAAGCCTACTTCGGCTGAAGAGTACAAAGGGTTGGTTTAATCCAGCCAACCATTCTTCAGCCATAAACTTACTTCGGCTGAAGAGTAACAAGAGTTGGTTTAATCCAGCCAACCACTCTTTAGCCATAAACTTACTTTGGCTGAAGAGTACAAAGAGTTGGTTTAATCCGGCCAACCACTCTTCAGCCATAAACTTACTTCGGCTGAAGAGTACAAAGAGTTGGTTTAATCCAGCCAACCATTCTTCAGCCATAAACTTACTTCGGCTGAAGAGTAACAAGAGTTGGTTTAATCCAGCCAACCACTCTTCAGCCATAAACTTACTTCGGCTGAAGAGTACAAAGAGTTGGTTTAATCCAGCCAACCTCTAAGTTGGTTTTTTCAGCCAACTTAGAATACATTGTTTGGTTATGCCGACCAAACGTCCTGCAGCCTGGATCCTTATCCTGGGCTTAGGAGGGGTGTTGGTTTAATCCAGCCAACCTCTAAGTTGGTTTTTCCAGCCAACTTAGAATACATTGTTTGGTTATTCCGACCAAACGTCCTGCAGCCTGGATCCTTATCCTGGGCTTAGGAGGGGTGTTGGTTTAATCCAGCCAACCTCTAAGTTGGTTTTTCCAGCCAACTTAGAATACATTGTTTGGTTATTCCGACCAAACGTCCTGCAGCCTGGATCCTTATCCTGGGCTTAGGAAGGGTTCATAGTTGGTTATTCCGGCCAACTATGTTTACAATGCTCCTAACTTACTAAAGTTACTTCTACTGAAAACAATTATACTGAAAAGAATCGACTTGTTTTATTGAGAAAGTAAAAAATTACACATACTTAAAAGAAAAAAAAGCTAAAAATAAAACAACTTGAGATTGGCAGTGTTCCATGGCCTGGGAATTGCTTTGCCGTCCTCATCTTCTAAGTGGTATGCCCCTTTGCCTGCTAATCCGACCACTTTGTAAGGTCCTTCCCAGTTAGGTCCTAGCTTGCCATCTCCTGGTACCAAGGTATTTCCCATCACTTTGCGCAGTACCCAATCTCCGATCTTGAATTGCCTTGGATGCACTGTTTTGTTATACTTTCTGGACAATTCTTGTTGGTAGGAGGCGATGTGAACCAATGCTCTGTCTCTTCTTTCTTCTGCAAGGTCAAGCTCCAATGCTATGGCTTCGCCATTTAAGTCTGGGTCAAAGTTTTCGCTTCGAATTGTGGGGAGGCCAACTTCTAATGGGATGACTGCTTCCATGCCATAAGCTAAGGAGAATGGTGTTTCCCCTGTTGATCGGCGAGGTGTGGTGCGGTAAGCCCATAAAACATGAGGGAGTTCTTCTGCCCACTTGCCCTTCGCTCTCTCTAACCTTTTCTTCAATCCATCCAAGACTACCTTGTTTGATGCTTCTGCCTGACCATTTGCTTGGGGATATGCCGGTGTAGAATTGTAGAACTCTATCTTGTACTCTTCACAAAAGCCTCTGAAAATCCTACCATCGAATTGAGTGCCGTTGTCTGATATCAGTGCCTTTGGTATGCCAAATCGAGTGATGATATTCTGCCAGACAAACTTTTTCACATCTTTTTCCTTGATTGACGCCAAGGCTTCTGCTTCCACCCATTTTGTGAAGTAGTCGGTTGCCGCAAGGAAGAACTTCCTGTTGCCGGGTGCTGTTGGAAGTGGCCCTACTATGTCTAAGCCCCACATTGCGAAGGCCATGGGCTAGTGAGAGGTAGAAGTTCTCTGGCAGGTTGGTGTATTTGATGTGCGAACTTTTGGCATTTTTCGCACTTTTTGACATACTTCTCTGAATCCGCTTGCATGTATGGCCACCAATATCCTTGTGAAATTGCTCGGTATGCCAATGATCTTCCTCCTTGATGGCTGCCGCATACACCCTCATGTATTTCGAACAGAAATGCTTCCACTTTGCTGGGGTGAACACACTTTAGGTAAGGTCCTGAGAACGACTTTTTGTACAATGCCAAGATGGGGAGAGCCAAAATCGCTGCGACTTTGCTCTTATTCTGTTGGCTTCTTTCTTCTCTTCTGGTAGGGTGCCGTCTTTCAGGAATAATATGATGGGATCCATCCAAGAAGGGCCTAGATCGGCGCAACATACCTCTTCTGCTTCTGGGTCTTCAATGCTTGGTCTAGGCAGATAGTCGATCAGTAGTGGATGAGGGATGGAGGTATCTGCCATTGAGGCGAAGCCTGCTAGTTCGTCTGCTCTGTTGTTTTCCTCTCTGCTGATCTGCTCTATCCTGACTACTTCAAATTTTTTGATCTCTGTTCTGACCAACTCTTGGTACTTGGCCATCCTGTCATCCTTTGCTTCGTAGTCGCCAGATATTTGGTTTACCACCAGCTGTGAGTCGCTATAAACCATTAGCTCGGTGGCCTTCATGTAGAACGCTGACTTGAGACCTGCAAGAAGCGCTTCATACTCCGCTTCATTGTTTGATGCTGGGAAGCCAAGGTTGACTGCTTGCTCCACCACTAGGCCGTCTGGAGAGATGAGGACTATGCCAAGTCCTGCTCCATGCCGGTTGGATGCTCCATCCACGAAGAGCTTCCACATCTCTCCAACAAACAACTTCCAGCAAGTGGAGGGATCAGATGATGCCTTGGGATTTTCCATGTTGATGGTGTCTTCTTTAAGGTCCATGCTTGCTGTCTGCCCCTTGCCATCTGGTTGTACCAAGTCTTGTATTGTTGGTGAGTCTTGACTTGGTGTAACATGGTTCGCTTCTTCCTTCCCTGCTTCGTTTTGGGCTGCCTTGGCGTCTGGCTGAGTATATTGCACCAGGGGTTGCGCTATTCCGGCGTCAACTTCCATCCCTAGTTCGGTTGTTTCAGTCAGGTCGACTGGGCAAATGTGATGACTTCCTGGTGTGAATTCTGCGACAAAATCCGCCAATGCTTGAGCTTTTATTGCGGTTCTGGGTTGGAATTTGATGTCGTATTGCCCCAACTCTACTGCCCACTTCAGAATTCGCCCAGAAAAGTTCGCCCTTTCAAACAAAGCTTTTAATGGGAAGGCTGTGAGAACAACTATGGTGTGGGCGTGAAAGTAGTGCGACAACTTCCTTGAGGCCATCATCAAGGCCAATGCCAGTTTCTCCAGTGGCAAGTACCTTGTTTCGGCGCCCAGCAATGTCTTGCTGACATAATAGATGGGCAGATGTTGGATTCCTTCTGCACGGACCAACACTGCGCTAATTGCGTGCTGTGAGACTGCTAGGTACAAGAAGAGTTCTTCTCCAGGAATTGGGGTTACAAGTAATGGTGGAGAAGACATGTATTCCTTCAAGCTTTCCAGAGCTCGGTCGCATTCGTCGTCCCACTCAAACTTGGCCTTTAAAGCATGGAAGAATGGTCGTAATCTGTCGGACGACCGGCTTATGAACCGATTGAGCGCAGCGGCCATGCCGGTGAGATGCTGCACTTCTTTGACTGAGTTTGGTCTCTCCAGATCCTGAATTGCCTTGATCTGGGAGGGGTCTGCCTCTATACCCCGGTTGGTCACCAGGAAGCCCAGGAATTTGCCAGATCCTACTCCGAATGCACACTTCGACGCGTTGAGGCGTAACTTATGCTTCTTTAGGATCTCAAACATCTCGCCTAGGTCCTTGAGATGGTCATTCTCATCCTTGCTTTTGACCACCATATCGTCGATGTAAGCTTCCATTGTTCTGCCTAACAATGGCTCAAACATCTTGGTGACCATTCTCTGGAATGTCGCCCCTGCGTTCTTTAGGCCAAAGGGCATGACCTTGTAACAGTATAGTCCTCTTGGAGTTGTGAAGGATGTGACCTCCTGGTCTGGTTCATGCATGGCGATTTGGTGGTAGCCTCTGTATGCATCCAGAAAGCTAAGTCGGTTGTGCCCCGCCGTTAGGTCTACCAATTGATCTATCCGTGGTAGAGGAAAGCTGTCTTTTGGGCATGCCTTGTTGACTGTTTTGTAGTCGACGCAGACACGCCACTTGCCATTCTTCTTTGGCACTACGACTGTGTTGGAGATCCATCTGGGGTAGTGCACCTCTCTGATTGCCCCAGCCTCCAACAGGTTTCCCACTTCTTCCGCCACTATCTCGGCGTGGTGGAGTGCCGATCTGCGGGTGCGCTGAATGATTGGTCTGGCGGATGGGTGGACATTGAGTTGATGGCAGATGAAACTTGGATCAATGCCTGGCATGTCGTATGGAGTCCAGGCGAACACTTCGATGTTAGAGGTCAAGAATTCCAAGACCTCTAATCTCTCAGTGCTGGACAACGACGAACCAAGTAAAAAGAACTTATCCGGGTTCTTTTCATCTATTCTGACCTCCACCAAGTCTTCCACCGCTTTCTGACTGGCCGCTTTGCCAACATCTGCGAACAGTTCATTACTCTCTGGTTCCTCCACCGAATGAACGTATCCTTTGGCAGCGCGGCTGCCATTCACTGTGACAAAGCACTGTTTTGACATGATCTGGTCGCCATAGACCTCCTCAATTACTCCGGCGTCGTTGGGGAACCGCATCACTTGGTGGTAGGAGGACGCCACCGAGCGCATGGCATGCAGCCATGTCCTGCCCAAGATAATGTTGTAAGTGGAGGGGACCTTCAACACCCAGAACTCCACTTGTTTTGTCACACTCCTTGCTCTGACTGGGAGGATTATTTTGCCGACGGGCCATTCTGGCATGGAGTTGAATCCGATTAGGGGAGATACGGCAGGCGCCAAGTCTTTATCTTGCAACTTTAGTTGTTTGAAGGTTTCATAGTACATGATTTCACATGAACTACCCTGATCAATCAGAATCCGCTTGACGTCAAAATCTCTGACTCGGAGAGTGACGACCAGGGCATCATTGTGAGGGCAATATATCCTTGCCAAGTCTTTATCCGAAAAAGACATGACATTTGTGGCCTCTGTCTTCCCCTTCTTGATGGCTGGTTAGGCACTTAGCACCTCTCTTAAGTGCTCAGCCTTTTTGATTGATCCTCTGAGCTACACGCTCAGGTTCAAAGACTCCATGTATCACGTTGATAATGCCTTGAGGTGGGGCGTCGATCGGCATCCCGTTGGGGTTATTATGGTCCTGGGGGGCTGGTTGCGCCCCTCCTTCGATGTATTTGTCGAGGTGACCTGCTGCAACCAACTCTCCAAGTGCTGTCTTAATGGCGTGCAGTTCTCAGTGCGGTGCCCCTTTTCTTTATGGAAGGTGCACCGTGATCTGTCGTCGTAGTCCTTCTGTGCCTCGCCTAACTTGGCTGGCCACTTGACGAAAGGCTCGTCTCGAATCTCGCTAAGTATACGGTAGATCGGTTTCTTGAAGACCGTGGTTATGGCAGTGCGGACTCTCAACCATCTCTTGTCCTGGTCTTCTCCGTTGTCTCTTCTGCCACGTCCGTTTCTGTTCGGACGGTCTACCGCGTTGACCTTTGCTGAGGCCTTCTTTTCTGGTACTGCGGTCGCGCCAGATTTTGCTTTGGCACGTGCGCCATCCTCTTCCACCCTGATGTGCTGATGCACTCTCTCCATCAGGGCTTCCATGGTGAGGGGCGGTGTCATGGTGATAGAGTCCCTTAATCTGTTCCCGACTGGAAGGCCTCTTTTGTACTGTGCAATGGCGAGATTGGTGGGACAGTCCCCAATCTGGTTGAAGGTCTCCCAGTAGCGACTGTTGTAGGATCTTAGGGTCTCCTTGTCGCCCATGTCGATGGAGAGTAATTGGTCGATCTCCACTGGTGTTTTGGTGTTTGTTCGGAACCTTGTTACAAACGCTTCCGCCAACTGTGCCCAGGAGGCTATGCTGCCTTCTGGAAGTTTCTCAAACCAAGTCAAGCCTAGGTCACCAAGGCTTGAGGGGAATAGGATGCACATCAAGGCCTCATTGCGCCGATATACCGCCATAACCTGGCGGAAGTGGCTTAAGTGTGAGTAAGGGTCCGTCTTCCCCTCGTACGTGGTGAATTTGGGCTGTAGGAAGCCTGAAGGTAGGGGCGCGTTCTCAATTGCTGGGACGAATGGTGAGGTCTGCAGCCTCGCCAACGCCTTGTCCGTTGGTTCGTAGGCGGGGCGCGGTATTGGCATTCCAACCTCGACGCTTCCATGCGTCCGAGGAGCCAACCGCTGTAAGGCAGAAACTCTGTGTGGATCGCGCGCCCTGGCGTCCTCCTTCCACCGTGCCTTCTCTTCTAGCACGGTTCGTAGGTCGGACGATCTGGGCAACTCTGTCTGTCTGGATCTCGTTTGGTGCGTATGCGAGGGCCAATATGTGCTTCCCTCAGTGTACGACCTCTCAGATCTCGTCCTCTCAGACCTGGAGTGACGAGTTCTGGAGGACCTGGATTGCGTATCGCCTGTCCTGAGGCTTTTGCTCTCTCCTTGTGAGGGTGTAGTATTCCTGCTACGATTTTCCGAGTGGCGAGGGGGCGTCTTGTTTGTGCGCCCCTCTCCTGTCGCCACTCCTTTTCCTTCACCTGGCGCTTTTAGAGATTCCATGTCCGCTGCCATCCGACGGATCAATTCGTCTTGTTCCCTGACGCGATCCTCCAAAGTTTGAGGATCAATTCTGCGTCTTTGTCTTTCTGGGCTTTGCGAACGAGAGTGATGGGGGCTGTTATTCCGCCTTCGTCCCCTTGCATCCCTCCTGGAATTTTGTCTTTGTGGTTCCAGGTTCGCCATGGGAGTGACCAAGGGTAGGCCTTCGCGCCTTGCACCCCCTTCTGGAGTTAGTCCGTCAACGGCGGACTGTGGTAATTCTTCGTTGTGCGCCATTGATTCTTAAGAGGAAAAGCTTGATCAAGAGGTTTGTTCTTGTCTGAAATTCCCACAGACGGCGCCAATTGTACGGGAAAGAAATACACCTTCTCGTATAATCCTGTTGATCAAGTCTGCGCTCCTCCGTACGACGTCGCTTTATCACCTGAAAATACGAACGTGAGCTGCCGGCGGGTGTGTGCCGGAAACCTCTCCGATGCCTAAGTCAGTAAGCTTGACAAATAGACAAAAGCTCTGTGTATTCAGAAAACAAAGTTGTGTTACCTCTCCAAAGTGATATTTGTGAGCTTTTATAGGTTTCGTGTGGCACAATCCTAGTAGGACTCTTACTCTTCCATGTAGAGTCCTCCTAGGATTCATACTCCTGAAGGATAATGCTTATCCTTCAACACCCCCCTCATTGCTTAAACCAAGTGAGATGGTTTTATCACGGTCGAACTACCGCATGACCGAAATAACATTGCCATGTTGGACTAACTTGCGTGACCGATCTAGCGGTTACCTCGGCTCTTCCTTTTCTTACTCCTACCTCGACCTTATATGCAAAGGCCGAGCTATACATAGGAGAATTAAGCCGAGGTAAACTTTACTCAGGTCCTAGAGCAGGCCCAACATACCTCGGTTCCGAACAGCACGACCGAGCTATCCCTGGCCATGGCGACCGAACTAAGTCCACTCGCTTAATCCGGCGGCGAACTTCTTACTTTGGACCGGACTGCCACTTGTCCGAGGCCTTTCTTCTAAGCTTCTTTAACATGGCCCATAGAACGGCCCAAAGTCCTAGCTCGGCCTAATTTATGTATAAATTACCCTCTCACAACATATAACTATGTCCAATCTAAGTGCTAACTTGATCATTAGAGGGTTCTCCTGACCAATATAGGTTTGGGAGACCTTCTGACCTTGGGTTTTTCTTGCAGGGAAAATTTATCATTCACAATTACCCAATTAATTCCAACATTACCTCATACCTTAAACCAACCTCCTCTCATATGCCTCTATTTCTCTCTGTTATTTGCCATCTTCCATTTTTTTTCCTTTTTTTCATTCTATTCCTTCCGCCGTTTGCCACTCCTATTTTCTTCTTATTATTTCTCCTCGTAAACCCTAGATCTAGGATTTGTAGTGCCGGTGGAAAATGGGAGGTTTGCAAGCTGTAGTCGGTAAGGAACATAGGGATTTCACAAGTTGTAGAGGGTGGTAAGAGGGGGTTCGCAAATCACAAACACCAAGGTGGGGTTTTGTGAGTTGATAAGGGGGTTGGTTTAAGGTTTTGGTGATAGGGAGAGGGTTTCACACTAGTGAGAGGGACAGTGCGGAAAGGAGTCACGATGGAAGAAGGGACTAGGTTAGTGTTTTGTGGGGGAAGTGCGAGGTAGATTAAGGTTTCACAATAAAAATGGGGGCTTGTGACGTTGATTGAAAAGGAGGAGAATGAGGTGACAATGAAGGGTTGGCTGGAGTGGAAAGGGGTTGGCCAAAGTAGGAAAGGATGGCCAAAGTTAAGGTTAACATTTTGATTTTTTTGGTAATTTAAGGAATAAAATGGTATTATTACAATTATTTTTGGAAATAGGAGTCTCCAATAAAAGTTGTAAATACATTTAAAGTCACTTAAATTTTTTGCGACAGTTGTTCTAAAAATTTCATATTTAGACGGTTGGTTAGAGTGACCTAATTTATTATATGATGTGTCAAAATTGTATTAATAAAAAACTTGAGTTGTAACCAACTCTTTCATGATTGTATTAATAAGAAACTTCATATGTAACCAATCTAATCATGGAAAAAAAATGACAAATTAACATTGGAACATTAGTCTAAATTTTTAAGTGAGTTTTCTATTTTTAATCTTTAAAGTCTCGTTTGGTAATATAATTGGAACTAATTTAGCCTATTAAAAAGAGAAAAGTATTATTTCACACTCCTTATATTATAGCACATTTTTTTAAAAATATATTTTTTGAATTATATCACATTTTTATTTTTTTGCATATATTTTCATAAAAAATAAAAAAATGTACTTATTTGGATCATCTCAAACACCCTTAAAATAGGTTCAAAAGTCAATAAGACAAAATGTCAGGGGCATTTCCCTAAATAAGCCAAAATAATAAAGAAATTCCCAAACTAAGCCTAATTTTGAAAGAATTCCCAAAATAAGCTAACTCGCGGTTCACAATCGCGAGTTCAACAAATTTCTCCCGTTTCACGTGATGTTGGTAAATTTTAAATTCGTGGTTACGAAAAGCGATTTTGATTAAGAACTCGCGGTTATAAAACGCGATTTTAATTAATTTTTTTTCTTTTGAACTCACTGTTACAAATCACGATTTCATCCAAAAAAAAAAATTTCTTTTGAACTCGCTGTTACAAACCACGATTTCATCAAAAAAAAAAAAATCTTTTGAACTCGCTGTTACAAACCACGATTTCATCAAAAAAAAAATTTCTTCTGAATTCGCTGTTATAAATCACGATTTTATTCAAAAACTTTTAATATATATTAAAATCTGATCAATGTAAGACATAACTTCTTGGTAGCTCAAATGGTAGACCGATGTTAAGCTTTGGCAGGGGGCGTGGGTTCAAATCTCACGCCAGCTTTCCTTTTTTTTTTTTTTCACTCACTCACTCCATACTTTATTACTTTTTTTTTTTTTTCACTCACTCACTCTATACTTTATTACTTTTTTTTTTTTTTTCACTCACTCACTCTATACTTTATTACGTAATTTTTTTATCAAAAAAAAGTAAAATATTTGTTTGGTTAACTAAATTTTTCTTTTATAAAACACAATTTTTTTCAAAATGTCAACATAATTGTTTAAAAAATATTCAGTGCATTTGGTTTTTTTTTTTTCACTCACTCACTCTATACTTTATTACGTAATTTTTTTATCAAAAAAAAGTAAAATATTTGTTTGGTTAACTAAATTTTTTTTTTATAAAACACAATTTTTTTCAAAATGTCAACATAATTGTTTAAAAAATATTCAGTGCATTTGGTTTCAGTTTTTTGGATTTAGTTGTTTGAAAATCGAGTTTTTTGATTTTCGTATTTTTTTGTTTTTAGTGAATATTTTTTAAAAATTTTAAACATTTTTTTTTTTACTTTTTTAGATGCACCTTAGATATATCTAAAAAGTAAAAAAATTATTAAAAAATATTTTTAAAAATTAATAAATACATAAAAATACAAAAAATATACAGAAAAAATATTTTAGTACATTTTAAAAGTATAATCATTTTCAACTAAAAAAAATATAATCATTTATTTTTAAAAATAAATATTATTTAAATACCTGAACATCTTAATTTTTTACATAAATATTCAATTCAATAAATTTAAAAAATAAGGCTCCGTTTGGTAAGAGTTTCGAATTATAGTTCCACCTATTGATTTGAGTGTGTTGTTTGTTTTGAGCTTCCAAATCATAATTTTACACCCATTTCTCAAAACTCAATTCAAAACATAATTATTACTTTTCAAAACTCATAACCAAATATATAATTCAAAACTCTTTTCAAAACTCAATTCAAATCAATATTTTAATTTTTTAAATATTTTAAATATTTAAATATTTTAAAAATATTTTAATTTTGTTAAGATTTTAAATATTTTAATATTTAAATATGTTACGATTTTTTTTTTAATTTTTTGAATATTTTTGAATATTTTAATTTCAAAATATTACGATTTTAATTTTTTAAAATTTAAAATATTTTATAAAAATAAATTCAAACTTTATTTTATAAAAATATTTTTAAATATTTTAATTTTGTTATTATGTATTTGGTTACGATTTGAGTGTAGAGTTGTGAAAGTAGTATGGAGTTTCAAATTATGTGTTTAGTTATGAGTTTTAAAAATAATTTCTCAATTGAGTTTTGTTTTATGTGTTTGGTTACGATTTGAGTGTAAAGTTGTTTTTAAATTTAAAATATTAACATTTTAAATTATTTAAATTTTTTGAATATTTAAATTATTTAAATTTTTACGATTTAAATTTTTTGAATATTTATTTTAATTTTTTACTTATTAAATTTTTTAGATTATTTAAATCATTTAAATATTTATGATTTAAATTTTTTGAATATTTATTTTGAAAAAAAATTATTTCCTTTGTAGTATTTTCAATTAAAAAATTGATTAATATTATTTTCTGTTAATAATAAATTTTTTTAATTGAATTTTAAAAAGAGTTTGGTTATGAGTATTGATAAGAATTTTCAATAGTGTAAAAGTAATTTGTTTTGTTATGAGTTATAACAATTTGAATTAAGTTTTGAAAACTATTTCCAAAACTCATAACCAAATAAATTTTCTTACTTCACATGTCAAATCAAACTTTCAAAACTCAATTCCACACTCAATTCAACACTCTATTCAAAAAAATCATAAGCAAATAAATTTTCTACATTCAAATTATAATTTCACAACTCATAAACTCAAAATACAACTCATACTCTTGAATCATATTTACAAAACTCTACCAAACACAACCTAAATAATTTAAAAGATTGTTTGACATGATGGATACAAGTTCACTTATTTAGATAAATATCCTTAGATCATATCATTTTCTTATTTTTCTACGCATCACTTCATAAAAAAAAAATTACTTATTTAAATCACCCGATGTAACTCCAAACCAACTCCAAAATAACTCTACCAAACCACAACAATCTCTCAAATTGTTGAGAGATGACAACGTGAGTCAAACCCATTTCAAAAATTCGCCTTCAAAGCATTTCGACTATATATATATACAGGAATGCAAACGTATAGCTACCTGTAGAGAGAGAGAGAGAGAGAGAGAGAGAGAAATGAAGGGAGTGAAGAAGAAAATCGGTGGAGAAATCACTGCTATTGACGCCGTGCAGCTGCCATTACCGCTTCCCGTCGCCGACGGCGGAGAAGAAGCAGATGGAAAGGCGGCTTATGGTGGCGATGATGAGGCCGCGGTGGCGGAGACAGTGGTGGAGGAGCAACGGCTAGAAAAAGGAGACGGAGGCGGAGAAGAGGGCGGCGAAGATGGAGAGGAAGACGAAGAGGAAGAGGAGGGGGAGGAGGAAGAGGGAGAAAAGGGTCCCGACAAATTCGATCACCTCGAAATCGATGACGATGGAGAGGCTGATGACACCGAGCGTCCCAAGCTCGCCGAGGACTTTTACGAGATTGAAGCTGTGCGTAAGAAAAGGGTTCGCAAGGTCAGTCTCTCCCTCTCTCTCTCTCTCATGTATTTAAAAGGTGTGCTTTTTTTCTTCGGTTAATGATGATTTTTTTTTTTTGTTTTGCTGATTTTGTGGGGGGGTTTGTCTGGAATGCTGCAACAAAAGGGTGAAGCTCAATATCTCATCAAATGGTGCGTGCCCTAACTTGTATATATCTATATATGTTTGTGTACATACCTACATTGAAAATTTGAGATCAATTTTGATTCAAAATTTAATTAAAAGCTTGATATGATATGAAACACTGTGGCTTTGTTTTGTTTGTGTTCCAGAATTTTTTTTTTGGAAAAACTGGAAACTAGTTTGATAAAAATAAATATCAATAATAGCCCCAAGGGGGTGGCCTAGTGGCAAGGCCTTGAGTCGTGGGGTTATGCTCTCTCCAAGGTTCAGGATTGAAAGCTCTTAGGTGCTAATAATTCCTTGGTCCATCGGACTAGGGAAAACCTTGAATTAACCGTGGTATACTTGTGAGAAACTCCTTGGGCCTGTGCACCTGGGGATTAGTCGGGTTTTGATTTGGACACCTACAGTGTCAATCAAATAAATAAATATAAAAATGGAGAATTTTCCAATCAAAATATTTTCTATCTGGATTTTTTTCCATATACATAATACCACTTTTTCCTAAATAATTTTTGATAGGGATATCCCCTAGTTATATCAAAAAATTTACCCTTATGTTTACATGTGTTGTAATTATAAAAACTCTCTCGATTCTTATTTACTTGGAATGGTGATTCATAAATGTATGGGTCTCTCTTATTTTCATAATTAATAGATCTATAAGATAAAAGATTATATCTATAGTATTTTTGAAAATTCTCATTTTGATTTGGTAATGAATATACCTCGTAATTACTAAACTTGTTGAAGAGATGAAATATAACTAAGGTATATCTTTTTGATTAGACGTTAAATTGATCATTAGAAGAAGAATTAGGCCAAAAATTACGATACACTCTGGAAAAATAAAATTTCTATCGAAGAGAAGCAAATGAAAGGCTAAAAAAAAAAAAATGGAAACTAGTTTAATACAAATAAATATAAAAAATATTATTTTTAATTTTTAGAAATTATTTCTGACCTCCAAAGATAAAATTATATAAAAATGATAAGTGTTTTTTATTTTTTTTATTTCTTTCACCAAATTAATTTTTAATTTTTTAGAAAAATTTTCTGAAACAAATTTCTAAAAACTAAACCAAACATGGTATTCTTACTCTCTCTCTTTTTTTCTTTTTTCTTTTTTTAAGCAAACCTTTTTGAAAATTTCCAAACTTATACTAAAAACCAGTTTTGACTATTTTTTTATGAAAGAAAATCATCTCCAAGCCTTACTCTTTTTAAAATTTCACCGAATTTGAGGAAAATTATGACTGTTGGAAATTTGGTGAAAATTTCGCCTCTCCCTTTATTTGATTTGATACAAGTATGATGAAGTGATTGGAGCTGATTCTAATCATTAAAAATATTTCTATCTTTTGAAGGCGTGGATGGCCAGAGACAGCAAACACCTGGGAGCCCATAGAGAATCTTCTGTTTTGTTCTGATGTTATTGATGCATTTGAAGAGAGGTTCCCTCTATTTCCCCCCTTTTTAATCATGATTTAATTTTGAGTCAGTAATTCTAGCTTGGGAATCAAAATATTCAGAACCCGTTTACTTGCTATGTTCTCGTTTGATACCACCTTCTTTTCTTTCTCTTATTTTTGTTGAAGCTTGCAATCGGGGAACCATAGGTCTTCACGTAGACGCAAGCGCAAGCATGGGGTTACTCACACTCAACCCAAGAAGAAGCAACGGACTTCTCCCGCTGCAGCTACCTATAATGTACCTGCTGTCAAAGTCAGAATTATTGAAGAACCATTGCCCATGGTTCCTCTTGACGACTTGAGCCTGGCCAATGGGGGCGAGAGATATTTGTGGGCTGCCAATAATGTTGAGTCGTCAAAGCAAACAAAAGAGAGTGGGTTTGGAGCAGTGCCCACACAAATTGAAGAAATGGAAGATCAAAATGAATTGAATTTAAAGCTTAGTGAACTTAGAGGAACAATGGCTACCTATGAGGAAAAAGTAAGCAAGTGTTCAGTACGTTACCAAGAAGCCCATGATTTAGAAGCAGATGGTTCTGCCAATGGATTGTCAAAGGTTGATTGTGTGAAACAAGTTCAACCTGGACGCTTCACTGGAGCTAAAAGGAGGAAGTCTGGTTCTGTCCAAAGGTTTAAGCAAAATTCAGCCTCAAGTTTACCGAATGATGCACAAAATGCAACAGCAAGAACCACTGATGGCCCTTGTGGAAGAGCTGGATGGCGGGGGAGTCAAAATCCTGATTTTATGGGGAATGATTTCTGTAACAAGAATAAGTTTGTTAACTCAAAAAATATGTCTACCATCACTGAGATCATAAAGCCAATGAGCTACTCGTCATCTGTGATAAACAATGTTCAAGATGTGTCCGTTAGCTTCATGGCCATGAGGTTAGTGATTGAAATCTAATTTTCACTATGTTTTTTATAATTATATTTGTCTTTCTATATTTTTTTTGCATAACTTTAATGTGTAGACATGCATAAAGCTTTGTCTTGGGCATGGTATAGGTTAATGGGCTACATACAAGGACATGTGAAATGCTGACACATTGATTTTCATGTAGGCACATTGATTTTCAAAAAGGGCATGACACGATACATCTGGGACAGAATATAAATTTATATTTTTATGAATTTACTGTATATCGAATCTATGAATAACTTTTTCAAAGGTAATGAAAAAGTAACAGAATACTAACTAAAATTTAAAAGCTATATATTTCATATCTTAAACACCAATATATCGTCATATAACAAATGTATTTTAAAGAATGCAAAACAATTGTAAAACGATGAAATAAATATGATGTATTTATTTTACGAATGCTTCCAAATATATTTATAGTGCTCAAGTTACGTTATGAAGAATGTAAAACATTATTACTATGAAAAGATTCATCACATAGGTTAATTTTGGAGGGTTTAAGAAGTGTGGTTGAAGTGTTTGTGAGGTGTCTGTAAAATGTTTGATATTATGAATTTAATTTTTTTAATGAAGGCATGTTGAAGAACTGTCAGA
Organism: Camellia japonica; assembly: GCA_030407325.1. Taxonomy (NCBI): domain Eukaryota; kingdom Viridiplantae; phylum Streptophyta; class Magnoliopsida; order Ericales; family Theaceae; genus Camellia; species Camellia japonica. Next base: position 51,680,263 of record JAPPVO010000029.1, read on the forward strand.
CACGCTTTTAGGAGTCTCCATAATGGTGATGGTGTTCAGCATGGGTGTTTGACACGGCACATCTTCTCCATAGCAGTGTTTGTGCTTCTTAGTTAATACGTATAACTATCAATATATGCTTCATCATATGTTGACTTGTGTAGGTATGAGTGTCCAACTCCGTCACATGATATGACCATGTCATCTCGACATTGGCATCTCCCATGATTGTTGTGGGTATATGGATCACTCCCACTGTGTGGCCAACCCCATGGGTGTTATGTCATCTCCTATGTAAGGGTCTTCTCCCTCCACGTGGTAGGTCCTTGAGGATGCCACAACATCTTCTGTGTAGTTCATTAGGATAATGTCCATAGCCTATGCAAGGGTACATCAACTACCAAGTATGGTAGCTTGGCCCATTAGGACGGTCCTCGCCCTTGCTATTGGTCAAAGTGTCTCTTGAATGTGTTAGTATGGAGATCCTTAAGGCAAAGCCAAGGGGACAGCTCAACCTAACCAAGCCGAGCCATCCCTTCTTGGCCAAGTCCCCTTAGCAGGGCCATGGATTGACACTCAATAGCTTGGCTAGAGTGAGCTCTTGCCAAGCCATTGTTGTTCTTGCCTCATTCCCATTATTCCATAGGCATTTGAGGAGTGGTTAGAAGTAGTGCTGGGCTAGGCTGATGAACCTCTGCTCAGTTACTCGTACTTGGTAGTTGCATGTTTGGTTCTTGGTTTGGCTGTCTTCCTGGTGTCTCACACTCTCTGGTTAGGAATTCTACTTTACCATCTTCATTATCATAACGTTGGCATCCTATGCTTGAAAAAGGGTCTAGGTTTCTATGGCTTAGGATCGCTGGAAGATTGTGGCTTGGAGGCTAGGACCAAAGGCTTGTGGTGTAGAATACTATAGAGGAGGAGAAGAGGGAATGGTGAGGGAGAACACAAGGGCCACAACTCTAATATCATTAATTCAAGCTAAATGTTACAAAGCAAAACATAGTAGTCTAAAAATTCTAATTTAAAATAGGAAACTAAAATCCTAATAAAGTAGGAAACCAAATATCAATAAAATTTCTAATTAAACTAGAGCTAAATTTAAAAGAAAATAAATAAAATACTATTGGCATAAAATTTTATAGAAAAACAAGAAATAAATCTCCATGCATTCCAAAGAATCAAATAATTCAAATTTTGTGAGTTGCTTTATTTTCTTCCCAGGACAATTGATATCGGTTCTCAAAGTGTTGATGAGGTTCATTTCATTAAGCTTGGATTGAAAATGAATAGAAAATCTTCTACACCAATAAAATTAATTTTCTCTATTGTGATGAAATAATCGATTGGTGGCGCATTGATAAGATTTGACGATTTGAGTACATCTACATATGCAAACTCTTATTTTGGTAGACCTACTTCCTGCATGAGATTTTCTTGCATTGCAATTACGACATCCGAGACTTCAATATCTTTTGAATTTTCTTCCAAAATAATTTCGCTTTCCTCAGCCGTTATCAATAGTTTTCACATGATCCTCACAAGCATTTTGAGGAATTACTAAATTATTTCCTGAAACATAGGCTAATAATTTATCCAAAGTGGCTTTGATCTAAATAATTTGCTCATTTCGATTTATCATTTGCCTACAACTTTGCCTTACTTCTATTGGCCTTGTGTAAAGACTTCAAACTCTGAATTCAACTCTCGTTGGTCTTGAAAATAGATTTCAAATTTTGAATACAACTCTGAGTTGGTCATCATGATGGTAATAAGAATGAAACAAAGGAAGTAAATAGGATAGAGAGTTTATTTATTTATTTGTAATAAATTTGAACTGGGCTGTGTTTTTTTTTTTGGGTTGGTCTGAGTTGGATGAATATGGGTTGACTAGTTTGGTGGTGGCAAATTAATTTGAGCTGGTTGTTTGGGCCTGGTTTTAAAAGGGTTGTTATGGGGGCTGATGATGCATTGTTGTGGGTTTGTTTGTTTGTTTGGGTTTGTAAAAAAGAGAGCTGACTAAAGGGCCACTGGCTTCTTCTATTATATTTTTTTTGTTTCAGTCTTCCAGATTGGCTTAGTATGATTTGGGTTTGGGGATTACTTGGGGTGGGCTAAGGCTTTATTTGATATGGGTTGGGATTGGTTGGCTAGGCCTAATGAGTGGGTTGGGAGACTTGGCTATTTGTGTTTTATTTGTTGGCTTGGGCTTTGTTTATTGGGTCAGAAGTTGATGGGTTGGGTATGGGTATGGGTATGGGTGTGGGTTTTATTTTTTGGAGTGGTGGGTTTATTTTAATTAGTGGGTTAGTGGTAATGGGTTTGGGTCTTGGGTGAAAATATTTGTGTTGAACCAAGACAAAATGGGTTAGACGAAGGTCAAAGAAAACTTGTTGCTGGTTGTCTTTGACAGATGATGTCTTCATTGGTAGTAGAGCAGACTTTATCGATTGGAAGAGAAGGATCATGACAAGAGCTTGTAGCTTGAAGTCATCTTCACGATGGAGAAGTATTGCAATGGAAGGATGCGATGCAATGACAATAGTGACTGATCTCTTTGCGGTGGATCTTGGCTCGTGTTGGCAATGACAAGGGAGAGGAGGGTGGCAGGAGCACTAGGTTTTGAGATGGTGAGTGCTGGTGACGAATAAGGTCACATGACCATGTTGGCTGTAGAGCTCGGTGTTAACAGTGCAAGTTTGTAAAAATGAATCAATGTTTTCTCCGATAACAAAATGATGTTGAACATTACATTGGAAGAGGAGAGAATAAAGGATTGGAAGATCACTAGGGCGATAACCCTAATCTCAAAGGCCACAACCTAATCTCAATTGTTTTGAAAAAATATATTTTTATTTATTATGTAGATTAATATTTCATCTACAAACAATCAAAATTAACAAAAATTAACACTAATTCAATATAATTATATAAAAAAAAAACACTCATTAAGTTAACTCTTATTGTTTATGTGGTTTTTAATTTTTTGATTCTTTTTTTAATAAATTATCTATTAATTATTTAAATCTAAGCAAAAAATAATAAACATTCAACATCTAGTATCCAACATCCATAAAAAAAAACTAAAGAATTGGTGGAAAAAAACTAGTTAGTGTCCTGATGTCTACCTGACATGTCCCCTATGAACAAATTTATTAAATAAAGACACACACCACGCAGTGTGTCCCATATTGGTCCCTGTGTCCTTGCCATGTACCTGTGTCTAACACCACTACGTCACTTGTTTTGAGTGTCAGTGCTTCATAGTCTAACTTTCTAGCACTTTGTGGTCAAGCCGACTGAGGCAAGCAAATGATACCCTTTGTGGTCAAGTTGGATGAGGCAAGCAAATGATGCCCTTGCCTTGATCCTAACCACTAAGATATGCCTTAGATTGTTCGCAATTGATTAATGTCTCATTGTCTTGATTAAATGACCTCCTAATTGAGTGTATTGCCTTATCTTTGTCCTTCCATGACTACGGCACACTCATTGTCCTGCTGAGCGTGCCCCCTCTATGACACCCAATTTGTTGTACCTTGACTCAACTAAGCAGGCTGTTCTAAGTAGTCCCCTGTCTGTTCACTTGTCTGCAAAAGACACCCTAATGCTACCAATGCCTACTTGAGTTGGGTTTGTGCAACGATCATTGGGTGCCCGAGCGAACTAATGACCTTTGCTTGGGATTACTAGAGGAGTTGTGGCTTGGAGGCTGGAGTCGAGAGTTCATCAATTTGCTTCACCATCCCTTCCCTCACGGCGGGTGCTTGACCAAGACACATGATAACACATAAGGAGTATCATACCTAACTTGTGTTGCGATACAATCTTCGAGATTTAATGTATCTACTCATTGCAATCTCATGATGCTGTTAGCTAATATGAGAGAAAATATGTATTATTCCATCAACCTCAAAACCAAATTAATTACATGGTTTATACAAAAGAAATAGAGAACAAAACACTCTAAAAACAGCTAAAGACTAAAATACCTCTAACAATAAATATCACACCCCCCTCAAACTCATGATGCGAGCTTCGTGAGCATTGACAGTTTATAAAATAAAAACTAAAAAATCAGCAAAAGTGTGAGTCTTGGTGAAGAAGTCCACAAGCTGTATAGAGGAGAGAAAAGGTAGTGCAATGGTAGGCAATTGAAGATCTTGATGAAAAAAAGTGACCATCAATCTTTATATGCTTAGTGCACTTATAAAAGAATTATATATGGACACAATAGAGATAAGTAGGAGATGTCAAGGAAACACCTAAATTGGAGAGAAGCTAATGAAGCCAAACGATATCGGGAGTGGTATGACCTGTAGCACAATACTCAACCTCAACAGTAGAACGAGTAATAATTGGCTGCTTTTTGCTTTTCAAAGAGATGAGAGAATTATCAAGAAAAACACAAAAGCTAGTAGTGAATTTGTGATCAACATAGTGTCGAAGTGTCCAAGAGGATGTAAAAAAGAGCAACAAACTTTGAAATATAGTACCGAGTACAACACATGATGTGTAACAAAGCATGAGACACACACCCTACCCATCCTTACAGTTAGGGTTGCAAATGAACTGAGCCAGGCTGAGCTTTGTCGGGCTTGAGCTCGGGTCATTTGTTTATTGAGCTCGATTATCTAGCCTCGAGATAACTAATCGAGTTCGAGCTCTGCTCAGCTTGTTAATATGAATCAAGCTTGAGTTCAATAAAGTTTTTTTTTTTTTACTATTATTTACATTATTCAAATAAAATATTATTTATATTTATGCTATTATTTATACATATATATTATTTAATATATAGATAATATATTTATTCTATAATTTAAATAAAGATAAACGAGACGAACTTGATGAGCTGAGCTTATTTGAAGCTCAAGCTTGGCTCATTTACTAAATGAGCCTAAAAGTTAGGCTTAAATTTGTTTATTTACTTAATGAGCTGAGCCGAGTCGAGCTCGCTAACAACTCTGTTTGTTTGCATCACTACATTCAGTACACCATGTTGATTAATAAGAGAGAAATTATGAATTATTCCATTAACCTCAATACCAAACTAATTACATCATTTATACAAAAGAAATAGAGAACATACACTCTAACAAACACCAAAGACTAAAATACTCCTATATTAAAATAAACTAACCTATTACATGTAACAAATACGACCTCCAACTCTAAGGTTTGACCATGGCACAACATTTAGTCTAACTGAGCATAACTGAAGTTGATATGAATTTCTTTTGTCATTAAGTTTCATTTTCCTACCATTTTGGAGTCCATATCTTGAATAAATGTTATAGAAATTTGTTTAGTTGTATGTCATATGATGGAAATAGAATTTTTGCACGAATTATCCAATCCATGATGCTCTCGTGTTGGCATTAATATTTAAAGTTGTAGTTTTTATTTGTGGAGGTCTATTTTGGGAATTCTTGTGATTTGACTTTGTTGGAGATGCATTTTATGGTTCTTTGGCTAGTGTTTGTGGTACGATGTGAGCTATCAATGTGGAAAGAGATTTGCATTATATTATTGTATGTGCTTGAAACTGGTTCTTTCCGCATGTCAATTTTCACGTGTTAAAAATAGCAAGGCCTATGCTTGAAATTATGGGGTGCCCTCCTAAGATGAAATAGGCTAGGATTCCCATCCGATGTATAGATGTTAGTCCGAGGGAGTAGAAATTCTATAATGATTTTGACTTTTAGAATCTTGACTCATAAAAAATGGATTTGGTGCAAGTTTTCTGATGACTCTGAATTTGGAATCTTGACAAGTGTGACAATGGAATTGATGGATACACGTGAGATGATACAACGATAGCATGCTATGAAGCACGGACACGAACACCGACATGGGACACGGTAATTTCCAAAAAATGGGGACACAGACACGGCGGGGGACACGGCGATTTTTTTTTTTTTTTATATATTTTTTTATATATATTTTTATGTGTTATGTAGATTCATATTACATTCATCCTAAATCAAAATTAACAAACACTAACATTAATTTAATAAATACAACCACTACATTTAAAAAAATTAATAGATCATCCATTCACAAAAAAGTCATAATAAACGATAATAAGAATTAAGACGAGAAGGGGAAAACATTCAACATCCAAAAATATTCTTCACAAAAGCACTAAATAAGAGAGGCAAAAGAAGAAGGGGGAAAAAAAAAAAAGTGAGCCCCACCGTGTCCCGATATGGACACGCGTGTCCCTGTCGTGTCCCCACCGTCTCCCTTACAAAAAAAATCATTAAATTAAAGGGACATGCCACGTGTCTCCGGCATGTCCCTGTGTCGGACACCTCCACGGCACCGATTTTGGGATGTCCATGCTTCATAGATAGCATGTGTTTACTAAAACTGATGGAAGGGAAAACGATGTAAGATATTGATGCCTGCATAAAATTTGTTACCCAGAAGTAATTAAGTAATAAGAAACTAGTTGCAGATTGTAGTTGATTCATACTCAAAACATTAAGCTGATTATGCTTGATGCATACATGATAAAGAGAATGGATTTGGGGAATTATGTTATTGTTGTTTTCACTATTATGGTTGTTGTTTTTACATCCAACTCAATTTCTATTTCTTACTATTTACTTTTAGTATTAGAAGGTGCATTTAAGAAAGAGTGTATCATATGTGATGGAAGAAAGAGGAGAGAAGAACACATGGGTCACAACCCAATACACTCAATCTTCTTAATTAACTTTGAAAAATACAATGCAAAAACCTAATATTTATAGACCATTAATCCTAATTATAATAGCTTACTAAACCCTAATAGAAAAAGGCAACTAAAATCTCTAATAAAATAGGAAACAAAATATTTATAAATTTCTTAACTAAAATAAGTAACTATAATTAAAAAAGTAAATAAATAAAGTACTATAATTAAAAATGAAGAATCTGTAAAGTCCATTCTTGATGAGGGGCCCTATTATTTTAGAAGCAAATTGATTGTTACCAAGAAATGGTATCCCGGTATGACCCTTACTAAAAATGTCTCCTCTAGTGTGTTGATATGGGTAAAAATTTTCAATGTGCCGCTTGAACTTTGGATTGAGGAGGGATTGAGTTACATAGCAAGTTTAATCAGTAATCCGTTGTACCTTGATGAATTTACTCTAAACCATAGCCGTGTAACATTTGCTAGAGTTTGTATTGATATAGAAGCTACTAAGGAGATTCCATCTTCCTTTGTTGTAAACTTAGGATATGGCAAACCGTTCGAAATCAAAGTGAAAGTTCCTTGGAAACCCCAAGTGTGTGGAGAATGCAAAATATTTGGCCATGCTACAAGTTTGTGTCCAAGTAAACCGAAAACTCAAGCTCCTAGTAAACTCAAACAAGAGTGGAAGGCCAAGGTAGTGGCCGAGACGAAGGAGGGAGGCAAGCCAAGTGAATGGGTTGAAGTGAAAAAGAAAAAAGGCAAGGAAGTTGTTGATGCTCCTTTGGTAAACTCTTCATCGAAAGCATTTGATATTCTCAATCAATACTTGTGTAGCTAATGAGGAGGTTTCCTTTAAGGCAGATCTTAAGAGTGTGCTTAATGCGAATTGCTCTTCCTTGGAAGTGAATAACCCCTCAAAACATATTCCGAATGAAGAGGTTTCAAAGGAAGAGAAAGTAATTTCCGGGGATGTGGGTGATATAAATGAGTTAGCTTCTAGACAATCTTCACGTCCCAAAGGGGCTCCTCAATCCCTTTCAGATGGAACATTCGTCGTTCCATGGACAAACTCATCTTCAAGAGGGGAAAACAAGAAAAAGCTCCTTGAGAGAACAGCTAATCTTAAACTTGTTCGAGAGGTTAGCCTCTTTATCAAGTCTAAGAAATCAAATTGTAAGACTCCTATGAACTCGTAGGCGTGTCCATTGATTGTTGTTTGGCCTAGCTCTTGGATTCTCCTTGTAACATGTTAATCTACTTGGTAGATTTTGTTTTGTGTAGAAGCTTTTCCCTCTTTGAAGGGTGTGTTGTCTCTGGGTGTGTAATGAACTTCTTTGTATGGTGAGGTTTTTTAATGAATGGGTCTTATGAACTTGGTTGTACCTATTTGGTGTTTATGTAAAGTTCTCAGTATGGATAATAGCTTTCATAAGAAATTTTGAGAAGACATTGGTATTCAGTGTTTAGATGTCTGATGAATAGCTAGCTGCTAGCAAATTTGTTGTCAATAGGTTGATGTACTCTCCTAGTTGCTAGGCAAACTGGTTAGTTATCCAAGTGCCTGTTTGGGCTATGGATGGATTTGTTTCTTGGGTTGTATAGGGCTTTCGACAAGATTGCTTGACATATCTTGAGGCTTAGAAATGCTATGATGTAGACAGCTTGCTCTTATTTTTATTTATTTATTTCGTTTCTAAAGCTCAGAAGTTTTGAACATTGGAAAAATGTAGAACTATGCTGTGAAGCCTAGTGCTGTAAAGAAGCATCTTAGTAATGGGATTGAGAGGATGAAAGAGAATGAGCTTAATGTTTTTTTTGATTGTAACTCTATAGAAAAAGTAGCCAAAACCAAGGGATAAAAGAGTAATTTGATATTAAAGAGAGGAGGAGCTCTTCCCCCCCTCCATACCACCCAATTTTGGGTGGATGGGTTTTGTTGGGCTGTGGAAGAGATCTCCCTCCTCCTCCCCTTCCCATCCCTAGTCCCTACCCTCTTCATCCACCTCCTTCCTTCCTTCCATCTCTCACTCTCACTCTCACTCTCACTCTCACTCTCACTCTCACTCTCTTCTTTTTTATTTTTTTTTAAAGTAAATGAAACTGTATTAGATAAACTTTCCCATTATGACGTAATTTGTTTGCCTCAATTTGTCAATCATCTACATAAGTTTGGAGGCATGAGCAATAGTAATTTTTATTTTTTTTATTTTAATAAAATAAAAGGAAAAAGAAAGAAAAAGGAAAAAAAAAAACTACTACTGCTCATGCTTCCAAACTTATGTGGATGTTTGATAAATTGACGCAAACAAATTACGCCATAATGGGAAAAAATAAACAAATATAATAGAAAGATAGGATAACCTTATTCAAAAACTTTAAGCATGTTGTTAGTCCTTTTTCAGAATAAGTGCTAAATTCTTCACTATTGTTGAATTCCAAAATTGGTGGTGGCTAAATTAATTATTCTCAAAAAGGATATAGGAAGGGAGAAAGAAAAAAAGAAAGGCCAAAATTGAATTAGTTCCTTGTAAAGCAAATCTTAAGAAATAATTTACTTGCCAATTCATATAGTTTTTAAAAGTCTCGTTGAGTAGCTTATGGTGTTTAGAATGGTTTTGATGCTTTACAAATATAAAGCAAAATATACACTAATATGTGAGGAGTAAATTTGATCTACTAGCTATTGAATTGTTGTCATTCTTGTTACTCTTTAGAACATTATCTTTATGTCCCAGTATATTTCAACCTTATCTTTATCTCCTAAAACAACACATCTATGCATGTTATTTTATTATAATGGTCAACAATATAATAGTTCTCTCTTTTTAAATTACTCATTGTGTGGTGGACTTGTTAATATATTTGCTTTTGAATTTGCTTTGGAACTAAGTTGGTTCATGATTCATGAACATTTATCAATCACTAGGGATTATTAATTTTAGTTTTGAATAGGGTTTTTTCCACTGTAATATTGGTCTACCTTTTGGTGACATTCATGTTTAGTGTTGCTGTCAATATATTTGAGGATGACTTTAGTTCATGAAGGGATGAACAATAATAATTTAGTAAGGGTTGTTATACTTCGAAGTTCATTTTGGTTAAATGGAATTATATTTGATGGTTGCCTTTTGGTAGGTCTGATGGGAAAGAAGTGATGGTGGATAATAAATTTCTCAAGGCTCACTATCCACTTTTGGTAATTACTCATCTCTGTCCTTTATGATTTCTTTCTTCTTCATTAACACTAGTATCAACTGAGAACTTTTTTTCTTCGCTTAAGTGGGCGGGATTGTATATCCAATTGTCTTGTTTGAATCTTGATTTTTCTATGATGGCAGTTGATAAACTTCTATGAGCAACATCTCCGCTACAGTGCTACGCCATGAGTAGACAGTTATGGATGAGAATGTGTGGATGCTGGATCATGTCATCTTTGCATTCTGTCATACGGTGTTGTAATGCACCTGGATGCTATAGTACATGTTAAGCTAATGCAGTTGTAGGTTAGCCAATGCAGTAGTCAAGTGTTAGATAGCACAATGCTGGCTTGTATAGAGCAGCAATACCCTTGTTTTATGTCTTTCCCCCCCCCCCCCCCCCCCCCCCCCCCCCTTTTGAATGAGTACAAACATCTTGTTTATCCATCGACCTTTCTTTGATATTATATGGTTTTGTACATGGAGATCAAGACTGTAAAACATGCAGATGATGTTAAACATTTGTCCATGTCCTTAATATTCATATTTAAATTTTCTTCTTTTGTTTGCTCTATGTGCGCACTTGAGAACAGGCGTATAGGGCCCAGTCTAGATTATGCTGTTGATCTTGTTGAAATGTCCTCTTTGTTAATAAACTCTTTCAGGGAAGTGGATTTGTTTTATTGTTCTTAACTTTGCAATTCAACAAATCTTATTTACAGCATTTTAACCAGCCGATTACATAAGCATATGTAGAGCTCTTACAAGGGAAGGCAGGCTGTGGCATAGTGGTAAGGTTGTTTTGTTAACACTTTTACTGTCACTAGTTCAAATTGCATAAACAACTTACGATTGTATACATCTAACCATCTCCAACCACGTAATGGCGGGATTGTCGTCAATTGAAATTGTTTTAAGATATTAATGTCAAAATTTCAGATTTTGCTTTCTCATTAGGAAAGGATGAATTTGAGCTCTTGATTACTGCAAGCTAAATGCATTGACTTGGGAAGTTGGATTTCTCTTCATTACTGATGTGCTTTATTTGAAAATTAAGCAATTGACTGATGTGCTTTATTTGAAAATTAAGGCATTTAAAAAAATAATAATAACATCCAAACAGGGTAATGTGTCATTGATTTGAAAATGATGTCACTCTTCTGATTAGCATTGTGAAAATAAAAGAAAGAGACCAACAACTTAAAATTCACAATAATTGATTTTTTAACATAATTAGTCTGTAATAAATCAAAAGTTAACACATAATGTTTGATATAAGTAAAGTAAGAAAAACTTTTTAGGAAAAATTACAAAATAGTGTATGTTTTCAAAAATAATTTCAAAGCAGTGGTAAATTTTATAAATTTTTCCATGAATTTGTAAATATTTTGTGAAGTTATTATTGATTTGCAATTTTCTCAACTTTTTAGGGGTGTCAATTTTTTTCTTTTGAAAATTATACAGCCATTTTTATTATCATTTGATTTATAAACCATTTTTACTTTCAAAATGAAAAAAAAAAGAAGAAAAGGAAATATTGTCGAGGAATTAGATTTTTAAGCAGGAATCCAATTTTTAGTCCTTTTGAGCAAAAATTTGAACAACTTTCAGATAAATTTGTTCAAATTAGTCTTTTAGAGCTCTCTATAGAGTTTTTAAAAAGATGTTTGTTGGTTATTGTAGCCAATCTCATCCTGTTTTAGTCCTTCAAATGAGATAGTTACTATAGTAGTTATTTTAACAAATTACATGACTAGCTACATTTGAAAAGTGTTGGAATACTTTTTAAATAGTTTTGTGTGGATAAATAAATAAAATAAAGAATAGCGTTGAAACATATAAATAAAACGGAAGTGATTGAGACCCCAACAGGGGGTCACCCCCATGACTCCCACAAGCCTGTGGTTGGCCAATTTTTTTTTTTTTTTTTCTCTTCCTCCAATCACCAGCCCTCACGTGTGTGTAGGGGTGGGGGAGAGAGGGGGTCCGGATCATTTTTCTAAATAAAAAATGATCAGATAAAATAAAAAATAATATATATTTCTTAGTACTTTACCTAGTGAAAATGAAGAGTAGCGTTGGTTGCAGTTGCTCTTTTGGCGTGAATTGCCCTTTATAGCATTTTTCATAATCAAATTTATAATAATAAAAAAAAAATCTTTCAAATTGGGGGGAAAAAAAAAAAAAGGCCCGGAGTTAGGTTTTTTAATAATAATACCACGACGATTTATATTTATATAGCATATTTAATTTATGCATAAAATTCACTTTACCTTATTGTGGGTTGGGATTAGAACATTTCAAATATAATTAGAAAGTCCTATGTTGTTTTGAACTGATTTTGGATCAAAGTGCAACATTTAACTACAAATGTAAAATAATTGTAATACCCTCTAGTCTTATACATGTTTTTGTCTTTTTTTTTTTCTCTTTTATCTCTCATACACATAATTTCTAATTTTTAATATTAATTAAATTAAATCAAAATCTTTAATTATTTATTGTAATTTCTAACTTTTTAATATAATTTCAGTTTAATTATTTTTAGATCATAATGAATCCTAATTTTTTTAATTATTTATTGTAATTTTTAACATTTTAATTTAATTCATTTTAGATAATCTCTTAATTCTTAATTATTTTATATTTTATATTTTAATTTTCTTTTTTTTTTTAAATTAACATTTCAATCTAATTTGAAGTTTAGATAATATGAAGGTGAAATTGTTTTATGTTGTGTTGATTAATTTTTTTCTCTAGAAAACTATGCCTATTCTAAAAAATTGTATGTATGATACATATTCTGTTAGTTTGAATAAAAATTAATGATGACACTTTAGCTCAATATCACTTAAGAACTTTTTAGTTATATTTTAACTACAAGGGTGAAGTGTTTTGGTCTTAAACCACAAAAGATAAAATGATTTTTACCGTTAATTTATTACATGAACGGTCATTGTTTTATTGATAATAAATATGAGTGGTGAGACTTCTTCAACCAATTTAATAAATATGAGAAGAAAAAAAAAACTAAATATAAGAAATAAATAGGGCAAATTACTAATCTTCCTTGAAATTTGAAAAATATATAATAAGTCTTATAATTTTGACATAATTACATTAAATTCTCTTGAAGTTCTAATTTACATAATACTTAGTGTCATTTTTAATAATAATTTATTAGTTATATGAATGAAAAAAATGATATTATTATCTTTTTTATATGACAATGTATATTTTTCATATCATTTACATTAAAGTGAGGTTAACATAATTATGTCAAAATTGTGTAATTACTATAATTTCTCCAATTTTTAGAAGTAATTAATGTAATTTACTTAAATAAATTTGATCATTAATTAATAAATTTTAAATTAATAATATATTACATATTATATGCACTCTTATATATTATGTACAAATATTTTAAATTTCTTATCAACTAACTTAAAGACACTCAACAATAAAAACAATTGTAAATTACTCTAAAACTCTAGAAAAATGCTTTGAACGAGAAATGCTATGGTGTGCACTTTTAGGGGTGCATACCATATGCACCTACCACTAAATGTGTAACCAAATTATTAAATTTCATAATATTAATCACAAAATGTATAATTTTGTTACAAATTGATGTAACAATATCATAACCAAAGCCACAAAATGTGTAACTACAAAATTATAGATATTTTATTACGCTAATTCGTGACAAAGTTATGCATTTTGTGGTTAATAGTACAAAATTTATTGGTTTGATTATACAATGGCGGTGTTTGGGAACTTGGTTTTTTGGTTTTTTTTTTTTTGTTTTTTTTCACTAAAAGACAAATTGGTTATAAAACAAAAAATAAAATAAATTCAAACAAAATATCACATCAAACCCCATAATCATTTCACTTTTTCTATTACAAATATCACATCCAACCACAAAAAAATCCAATTATCTTTCCAAATACAATTTTTTTTTCTCTAATAATATTCTATAACTAAAAAACTTACAAAAAAATCCATTTTCCAAACACTCGCATTTAGTAGTAAGATGCATATGGTATGCACCCTTTTAGGGATGCACGCCTAAGAATGACAACGAGTAGGGTATGGAGCGGGGCCCCCTACCCCATCCCCACTCTCATTTCCACTGTTTGCTTGCACCTCCAACCCGACCCTTATGAAACTCTCCCCCCAACCCCACTCAAACCCAAAGCTGCAAATGTAACCCCCACTCCCACTCCCACTCCCACTCTACTCAATCTACAACACAATAAGAAATTTAACAATCATATTAAAACTAAAAAATGATATTTATAATTAAAAATATATATTATATATTGTACGTATATTAAAATTATATTATATATAAAATAATAGAAACTCAATAGTATACTATATAGATATTATACATACTGTATAAAAATTTAACAATATTTATAAGCGAGTTGTTATTTTCACTACATTTTGTTCCAAATAAACTATCCTTTTTATTTTTATTATACATAGTTACATTAATATCTTTGAAATTTTAATTTTTTTAGGGAGTGTATGTGGTGTAAAATGGTATTAATGTAACTACATAAGGACAAATAAATGAGTGTATTTAGAACAAAATAGAGTGAGAATAGCGATTCATCTATAATATGTAATATTATTATTTATTTGTTGCTAGTTGGGTAGGATTTGAAAAAAAAAAAAAATTCTCTTCCACCCTCGATCCAAATCTAATTGAAATTTTCAAATCTAATCCTATCTTATTCAACTACTCTAAACCCATCCAATTAAGATTGGGAGAGTCGGAGACATGATGAATCGGGTATTTTGCCATCACTACGCAATCGCATCACATATACATATATATATATATATATATAAGTAGCATTTTTTTTATTTATTTAGGTGGCACATTCTAAAAGTTTATTTTTTCTAAAAAATTCACATTAGCATGCCTTTTCAATTTACATATACAATTCTATACAAACTCAATTTCAATTACAATAACCAATTTTATATGGATTCTATTTGAGAAATACTTATTTTTATATATTTTTCATCGTGTATTTAATTTTTTCGTTGTTAGATTTCTTTTATATAATTGATATTTGAATTTAATTATTATGGTATTTGAAAAAAAATTTATTTCGATATACAAATAAATAAATAAATAAGACATAATGTATTTAATTATGTGCATTGCACGGATCAAATTAATTTTCTTTTATATTATATATTTTTTGACTATCTTATTAATGTCTTAATATTAATTTATATTCAATTTTTTATTTAAAATGAAATTATTTATTACAAAACATTTATATTTAATTTAAATTTTATATACCTATATAGAATATGTGCGAATAATTCAAAAAAATATTAAACAAAAAATCAATATTTGACATAATTAATTTATGTATTTTCTTCATAATCTAATCATAACATATTTGTATTTAATCTTTTATATAAATTTTATGTAGTTCTATTTCTATATATATATTTTTTTAAATAAATATAAAAATAAAAATTTCATTAAATAATTAGAATCACTTTTAGTTTTATATTACTAATTCTTTTTCTAATTTAATTATTATTTTTAATATTAAAATGAGTGTTTATTTTATTATTATAATTTAATATATATCATATAAAATCATTATGTAATAATTACACATTTATAGCAAAGTAGAATTAAAAGGACCAAAATAAACAAATAATTTAACCAAATTTGTTATAGGTAAGTATTCAAATAACGAGAAGACTAAGATTATTAAAATAAATAATTTAAATTCAATTTAATTTTACATTAAAATTAAAATTATTCTTTTCTAACACATATTATAATATAAAATATCATTATACTAATTAAAATTAATTCCATTGTGATTTTATTTTACACATTATATTCTTAAAAGTGATTTAAATATACGTCAAATTTGATATTGATTGATTAAAATAATAAAACTTAATATTTTTCTTGTTAAGTTTTTAGAAGATAAATTGACAAATGTCAAATGATAAATAATATGGAATATTATTTTAAAAAATAATGATTCATAAAAATGATTGTGTATATTTAAGACACCTATTGATGTTTCTTAAATAATTTTTAAATATTTTTTTTTAAATTTATAGTATTATTGATAATGCACTTTCATGAGCTTTGACAGAAAATATATACAAAAATAATTTAGCTGGAATAAAAAATTTATAATTATTATGATGTGTTACATAATTAATTAAATTACTTTAGAATTAAAATTATTAAGGTTAATAAGATTATGTAGATGATTCATTTGAGGACACTATTTATGATTTAAATTTATAAATTTTTATTTACAAATGTGAATATTTTTTACGACCTTATTGATATAAGTATAAGCTATACCTTTGAGTGAACTCATCTTAAGTACTTTTTTGTGTAATAAAGTGGTGTTTTGAAAAATTAGTAAAAAGTTGACTTTTTAACTTTTTTGGTGATTTTTTTAGCAAAAAATTGGGTTATTTTAGGTAAAAAGACTGACTTTTTTTTGTTAAAAAACTAAAAAGTAAAAAAACTGGCTTTTTACCAATGTTGCCAAAATGCCCCAAAATATTTAAATGTTGTTATATAAAAATATTATAGTAGATTATAATTAAACATCATTTGAAGTATAATTAAAGACCTGATGCACCATTTTTTTTTTTGTTTGTTGAGAATATGGAAAACATTTATATTAAAATACAACAACATACACTTTAGACATAACAAAAAAAATAAGAAATTAGTAAAGACATTTTCGATTAATAATAATAATAATATGCCATGAATTATAACCAAATCATAATTTATATAGTATTATAAAATTTTTCGATATTTTTAGTTATTTCAGAAAAAATATTTTGATACAAGTGAAATTCATGATTTTTGATTAACACAAATGAAAAATTAATTTCAGGCTGAGAATACACAATTTTTTTTGTAACTTTATAATTTTAAGAGAAATTATTTTTATGAACCTTTTATATAAGATCACACAAAGTGATAAATTTTTTTATTAATCATTACCAAATTTATTTATATTTAATTTTTAATTATTAAAATATTATATATATATATATATATAAAATATTAACACTCAAAATTAATTTTATATTTTATTTTTAAAAATAAATTACCATGGGCTCACCTCACCTACTCCCTAATCCTTAAATTTAGCAAAACCTTTGCAGAGGGAGAGATCAGGGGCCCAAAGATTTAGGAAATTTAAGGTGAGTTTTCCAATTAATTGCCTCTTT
This sequence comes from Camellia japonica, assembly GCA_030407325.1. Taxonomy (NCBI): domain Eukaryota; kingdom Viridiplantae; phylum Streptophyta; class Magnoliopsida; order Ericales; family Theaceae; genus Camellia; species Camellia japonica. The sequence continues at coordinate 51,697,390 of JAPPVO010000029.1, forward strand.
GCCACCAAAACCCTCTACACTTGCACACTCGGTACCCCACCAGATTTCAAAATTTCGCCTTCAATTCAAACCATTTCGAATATATATACACAGGAATGTATACATATATATAGTCGCAACAGAAGATCTAATCTGTAGAGGCAGAAAAATGAAGAGGAAAATCGGTGGAGAAGTCACTGCTACTGATGCCCTGCAGCTGCCATTACGGCCTCCCGTCGGCGGCGGAGAAGCAGCAGATGGCAAGGCGGCTCATGGTGGCGATGATGAGGCCACGGTGGCGGAGGAGCAACGGCTAGAGGAAGGCGGAGAAGAGGGCGGCGAAGATGGAGAGGAAGAGGAAGAGGAGGAGGAGGTGGGGGAAGAGAAGGGAGAGAAGGGTTACGACAAATTCGATCACCTCGAAATCGATGACGATGGAGAGGCCGATGATACCGAGCGTCCCAAGCTCGCCGAGGACTTTTACGAGATTGAAGCTGTGCGTAAGAAAAGGGTTCGCAAGGTCTCTCTCTCTCTCTCTCTCTCTCTCTCTCTCATGTATTTAAAAGATTTGATTTTTCTTGGCAACACTTGGTTAATGATGATTTTTTTTTGTTTTGTTTTACATTTTCTTTTGCTGATTTTGTGGGGGTTGTTTGGAATGCTGGGAAAAAAAGGGTGAAGCTCAATATCTCATCAAATGGTGCGTGCCCTAACTTATATATATATATATATATATATGTTTGTATACATGCATACATTGCTGTCATTTTTACATACATATATTGCATCTTCAATTCTTACTCTTTTGTTTTGTTCTATTAAATTTGAGTGAAAATTTTGTTAAATATTTCCTTTTACTTTTTATCTTTTCCATAACACCTTTGTGAAAAATTCCAAACTATAGTAAAAACCTGTTTTGACCATTTTTAATCAAAGAAAATCGTCACGAATTCGTACTATTTTTAAAATTGCATCAACTTTAAGTAAGAATATGATGGTTTGAATTTTGGTGAAGGATTTGGTTCAAGGGGAAATTTTTAGACAGTGGAAAGTGGGGAAATAAATTACCAAAATGTGGGGGGTGAAACTTTTGCTGTGTTTTTTTGCATAGAAATAGTTGCACCCCTATATGTTTGTAATTATTTTTGGTCTTCTACACTAATTTGTAATTACCTTGATTTGGTGAATTTTTTTTGTCTCTCCCTTGATTTGATACAAGTTTGATGAAAAGATTGAATCACACCTTTAGCTTTTTATTCATCAAATTTGAATTTGATGAACGAATTGGTGAAGGATTAGAGATGCTCTAATCTATTAGCCCATTTGATATATTTGTTGTATTGCTGATTCTATTCATTAAACATATTTGTATCTCTTGAAGGCGTGGATGGCCAGAGACAGCTAATACCTGGGAGCCCATAGAGAATCTTTTGTTTTGTTCTGATGTTATTGATGCATTTGAAGAGAGGTTTCCTCTATTTCCCCCCTTTTAAACGTGATTTAATTTTGAGTTAGTAATTCTAGCTTGGGAATCAAGTTGTTCAGAACTTGTTTACTTGCTATATCCTCGTTTGATACCAACTTCTTTTCTTTCTCTCATTTTTGTTGAAGCTTGCAATCGGGGAACCATAGGTCTTCACGTAGACGCAAGCGCAAGCATGGGGTTACTCACACTCAACCCAAGAAGAAGCAACGGACTTCTCCCGCTGCAGCTACCTATAATGTACCAGCTGTCAAAGTCAGAATTATTGAAGAACCATTGCCCATGGTTCCTCTTGACGACTCAAGCCTGGCCAATGGGGGTGAGAGATATTTGTGGGCTGCCAATAATGTTGAGTCGTCAAAGCAAACAAAAGAGAGTGGGTTTGGAGCAGTTCCCACACAAATTGAAGAAATGGAAGATCAAAATGAATTGAATTTAAAGCTTAGTGAACTTAGAGGAACAATGGCCACCTATGAGGAAGATGTAAATAAGTGTTCAGTACGTTACCAAGAAGCCCATGATTTAGAAGGAGATGGTTCTGCTAATGGATTGTCAAAGGTTGATTGTGTGAAACAAGTTCAACCTGGGCGCTTCACTGGAGCTAAAAGGAGGAAGTCTGGTTCTGTCCAAAGGTTTAAACAAGATTCAGCCCTGTGTTTATCGCATGATGCACAAAATAGAACGGCAAGAACCACTGATGGCCCTTGTGGAAGTGTTGGATGGCGGGGGAGTCAAAATTCTGATTTTGTGGGAAATGATTTGGGTAACAAGAATAAGTTTGTTAACTCCAAAAATGTGTCTACCATCACTGAGATCATAAAGCCAATAAGCTACTCGTCGTCTTTGATAAACAACGTTGAAGATGTGTCCATAACCTTCATGGCCATGAGGTTTGTTATTGAAATCCAATTTTCACTATGTTTTTTATAATTATCTTTTCCCTTCTATATTTTTCTACATAACTTTTAGGGTAAATTTCATTTTGCCCCATTTATGTTTTGGCCACTTTTTCACTTTGGCTCTTAAAATTTGTTTTTCCCCACTTTGGCTCTTCATGTTTCAAAATTTTCCCATCTTTCTCTTAAAGCTAACTTTTGTTAAAAATTAGACAAAATGACACATGGACAGTCATGTGTTATATGTAATTCACACCTCTGACACAGACTTAAACCTCAATATAATAATATATTTTTGTGTTATGTGATAGTTATCATGGCATTTTCTGTTTAATTTTGAATATAAGTTAGCTTTAGGAGTAACTAGGAAAAACTTTAAACATGAAGGCCAAAGTGGAAAAAATCAAACTTTAATGGCCAAAGTGGAAAAGTGGCCAAACATAAAGGGGGCAAAGTATAATTTACCCTAACTTTTATGTGTAGACATGCATAAAGTTAATGGACAAGTGAAATGCTGACACATCGATTTTCATGTAGGTCAGGACACGATACATCTAGGACACAATGAAAATTTATGTTTTTATAAATTTATTATATGTCAAATATATGATTAACATTTTATATGAATAACATTTTCAAAGGTAATGAAAAAGTAAATAGAATACTAATTAAAATTTAAAAAGCTATATATTCTATAACTTAAATACCAATATACTATTACATTACAATTGTATTCTAAAGAATGCAAAACAATAGTAAAACAACGAAATAAATATAATGTATTCATTTTATAAATAAGTTGACCTCATTTGATGGGACTTAAGGTTTGGCTTGGTTTGGTTTTATTCATTTTATAAATGTTTCAAAATATATTTGTAACTTATGTTTGGAGGGTTAAGAAGTGTTGTTGAAGTGTTTGTGAGGTGCCTGTAAAATGTTCGATATTATGAATTTAATTTTCTAATGACGACACGTTGAAGAACTGTTGGATATGCTTTTAGGAGTGTCCATAGTTGTGATGGTGTTCGACATGACACATCTCCTCCATAGCAGTGTTTATGCTTTGTCAATATATACTTCATCATATGTTGACTTGTGTTGGTATGAGTGTCCAACTTCGTCACATGATATGACCATGTCATCTCCACGTGGGCATCTCCCATGATTGTTGTGCGTATATGGATCACCCCCACTATGTGGCCAACCCTATGTGTGTCATGTCATGTCCTATGCTAGGTCTTCACCCTCCATATGGTAGGCCCTCAAGGGTGACACGACATCTTCTGTGTAATTCATTAGGATATTGTGCCTAGCCTATGCAGGGGTACATCAACTACCAAGTATGGTTGCTTGGCCCATTAGTGCTCTCCTCGCCCTTGTTATCGGTCGAAGTGTCTAGTGAATAAGTTAGTATGGAGAGCCTTAAGGCAAAGCCAAGGGGACTGCTCAACCTAGCCAAGCTGAGCTATTCCTTCTCGGCCAAGTCCACTTAGCAGTGCCATGGCTCATCCTATGCTTGAAGAATGATCTAGGTTTCTATGGCTCAAGATTGCTAGAGTATTGTGGCTTAGAGGCTTGGACCAAAGGCTTGTGGTGTAGAACATTGTAGAGGAGAAGAGAGAATGGAGAGGAAGAGGACAAGAGCCATAACTCTAATCTCAAGGTTGCAACCTAACACTTAATATCATTAATCCAAGCTAAATGTTACAAAGCAAAACATAGGATGTGTTTGGCTTGGTTTTGGGAGATAAATTTTCAAAAATTTTTTTGGAGAAAGAGTTTAGAATTTTTTTTTGTTTGTTTGGTTTTATATTTTGGAAATAGTTTTGGAGTATGAGAGTTTGGGATGATTTGATATTTTGTTCTAATTGAGTAGATGTGTGAGAGAAAAAATGATTGAGAAGGAGGGAGGAGAGAGAAAAAGTGATTGATTGATGTGTAAGAGATAGAAAGTGATTTTGGAATTTTTTTTTTTCTTCCAAAATCACTAAACCAAACAAAATTTTAGAAAATTTTCTCCAAAATTTGTTTCTCAAAAACAAACCAAACAAGGCCATAATATTTCTAGGCCAAAAATTCTAATTGAAATAGGAAACTAGAATCCTAATAAAATAGGAAACCAAATATCAACAAATTTAAAAAAAAAAAAAAAAAAAAAAATTAAACTAGAATTAAAATTTGAAAGAAATGCTCATTTTGATTTTTCATTTGCCGATGACTTTGCCTTACTTCATGTTGGCCTCAAGTAAAGACTTCAAACTATGAGTTCAAATCTTGTTGGTTACAGTTTTCAAATTTTGAATACAACTTTGAGTTGGTCATTATGATGGTGATAAGGATGAAACAAAGGAAGTAAATAGGAAAGAGGTTTTCTTTTTCTTTTTATTTTTTAAAAATAAATTTAATTTATTTTTTTAAAAAAATAAATTTGTACTGGGCTGTTTTATCTTTTTGTTAGTTGGCCTGAGTTAGGTGAATATGGGGTTGGCTAGTTTGGTGTAGGCTAATTAATTTTAGCTGGTTGTTTGGACCTGGTTTTTAAAGGGTTGCAATGGGGTCTGATCAATCACTGTTGTGGGTTGGTTTGTTTGGGTTTATAAAAAAGAGAGTTGACCACAGCGCTATTGGCTTGTTTTATTATATATTTTTTGTTCCAATCTTCTAGATTGGCTTAGTATAATTTGGGTGTGGGGGTAAGTTGGGTTGGGGTGGCCTTTGGCTTTATGTGTTATGGGCTGGGTTTGGCTGGCTAGGTTTAGTGAGTGGATTGGGAGCCTTGGCTATTTATTTATTTATTTATTTATTTTTTTTAATTTGTTGGTTGGGCTTGGGCTTTATTTATTGGGTTAGAAGTTATGTTACCTGAAACGTGGATCGTTCTGGTATATGGAACGGGAACGGGAACGGGAACATGGTACGCTACATACTCTAAAATATGGTACGATAGGAGTAGACTTGGATGTATTACACTTAAAATTTAAGGTATTTTTAGAGTAATTTTCTTTTAACTATTAGGCATCCAATAAAAAAAAAGAATTCTTTAATTTTTGATCTTTTTGTCTTGTCAATACTTAACTCACTTTGAATTTAGTTCATTATATTTGAAAATTTTTTTTTTTTTCCCTTTCTAAGGTAACATTTTAGGAAATGTATTGGACAAAACTTTTAAGATTGATTCGGATCACTAAATTTATTGTTTTCGAGTGGAAGTGTTCTATGTTTTGGAAGGTGTGTACCATTACATAATTTGTTAGGGTATTAGCGTTTTCTAGTAACATTGGTCAGAAGCTTATAGGTTGGTGTGGGTGTGGGTTTTTCTTGTTTGGGTGGCTGGTTTATTTTGATTAGTGCGTTATTGGTAATGGGTTTGGGTCTTTGGTGAAAATATTGGGTCGAATCAAGACAAAATGGGTCAGACAAGAGTTAAAGAAAACTTGTTGCTGGTCGTCTTCGACGGATGACTTCTTCATGTAGTAGAGCAAGCTTTGTTGATTGGAAGAGAAGGATCACGACGAGAGCTTGTAGTCATCTTTATGATGGAGAAGTAGTGCAACGGAAGGATGCGATTCTTAGCTCGCAATGGCAATGACTAGGGAGAGGTGGGGTTACGGGAGTGCTAAGATTTTGATATGGTGAGTGACGGTGAAGAACAACAAGGTTGTTTGACAACGTTGGCTTTAGAGCTGGACGATTACACTACAAGTTTGTAACAATGAATCGATGTTCACTCTAATAACAAAATGTTGTTGAACACTACAAAGGAAGAGAAGAGAGAATAAGGGATTAGAAGAACACAAAGGCGACAAACCTAATCTCAAAGGCAAGCCTAATCTCAAAATTTTATTTTATTTTTTTTGTATATATTTTTATTTGTCGTGTAGATTAATATTACATCCACAAACAATCAAAATTAACAAAAACTAACACTAATTCAATGTAAAAAAAAAATTCTTATGTTAGCTCTTATTGTTTGTGTTTTTGATTTTATTATTTTTATGAATGATCTATTAATTATTTAAATGTAAGCTAAAGTAATAAACATTCAACGTCCAACGTCCATAAAAATCACTAAAAAAGAGGGGAAAAAACTAGTTGGTGTCCCCATCTTGTCCCTGACATATTCCCTATAAACAAATTAATTAAATAAAGAGACACACCATGTTATGTGTCTCGTACATGTACCTGTGTCCTTGTCATGTGCCTGTGTCTGACACCATTACGTCACTTGTTTTGGAGAGTCGATGGTTCTTAGTATAATTTTCTTGCACTTGTGTCATACCATGATATTGTGAATTTTAAAGAATATGAATGATTAGGATATTATTCCCTATTTATATTAATGAAGATTAATAATTACAAAGAAGCCCTAAGGCATAAAATAATTACAAAATAATAACCCAAATAATTATATATTATTCTAACACTCTTCCTCAAGTTGGTGCGAAGATATCTCTCATGCCCAGTTTGCCTAAGATGTCATGAAATGGCTTACTTCCAACTCCCTTGGTGAGGATGTCAGCAAGTTATTCACTAGACTGCACAAAAGGAGTACATATTGTGCCACTAGTGAGTTTCTCCTTAATGAAGTGGCGATCAATCTCAACATGTTTTGTCCTGTCATGTTGAACCGGATTGTGAGCGATGTTGATAGCAGTTTTATTATCACAGTACAACTGCATGGAGTCCGTCTGATCAATAGCTAGATCACTCAACAATAACCTGATCCATAAGTGCTCACACACCCCTTGTGCCATAGCTCTAAACTCAGCTTCTGCACTCGACCTAGCAACCACAAACTGTTTCTTACTCCTCCAAGTAACTAGGTTGCCTCCAACAAAGGTGCAATAATACCCTGAAGTCGATCTCCTATCAGTCACTGATCCAGCCCAGTCAGCATCTGTATAGGCTTCTACACGAAGATGATCATACCTTGAAAAATAAAGACCCTTACCAGGAGCATACTTCAAGTATCTCAAAATTCGCATGACAGCCTCGAAGTGAATCTAATGAGGAGCATGCATAAATTGGCTAACCACACTGACAGCAGCAGCAATATCAGGACGAGAGTGAGATAGGTAAATGAGTTTATCCACTAATCGCTGATAGCTCCCCCTTGTCAACAGTTGCTCCTTCTTCATTATCCCTTAGTTTCTGATTGGGTTTTAGTGGGTGTCACAGGCCTTGTAGCCAAGCATCCCAGTTTCCTTAAACAAATTAAGCACATACTTCATCTGGGAGATAAATATCCCATCCTTGGAGCGAGCAACTTCAATTATCAGAAAATACTTCAAGCTCCCCAAGTCTTTGATCTCAAACTCACGGGCTAAATATTTCTTCATCAGAAGAATTTCCTCACTATCATCACCCGTAAGAATTATGTCATCTACATAAACAATGAGTGCTGTAGTCTTACCAAGTGAGGAATGTTTCACAAACAAGGTGTGATCTGCCTGATTTTGTTTGAAGCCATATTTAAGTATAGCCTGAGTGAATCTCTCAAACCAAGCTCTCGGAGACTGCTTGAGACTATATAATGACTTCCGAAGCCTACATACTTTGCCTTCTGTCTGATGATCCTCAAAACCAAGAGGAATGTCCATATATACCTCTTCTTCGAGGTCACCATGGAAAAAGACATTCTTTACATCAAACTGATGAAGTGACCAATCTAGATTAGCTACTAAAGAGAGAAGCACTCTGATTGAATTCATCTTAGCCACGGGTGCAAAGGTCTCCTGATAGTCAATGCCATACGTCTAAGTGAACCCTTTTGTCACAAGTCTAGCCTTGTAACGCTCAATAGAACCATCCGCTTTGTGTTTCACAGTATACACCCATTTGCATCCCACAGGTTGTTTGCCCTTAGGTAACTCAGTCAATTCCTAAGTACCATTCTTCCTAAGTGCTTTCATTTCCTCAATCATGGCAAGTTTCCACTCAGAGGTAGCAAGAGCATCCTGAAAATGGTTAGGAATGCTAACAGAGGAAATATTGGACACAAACGCTTTATATGAGGATGACAAATGAGAGTAGGACACAAAATTTGAGATAGGATATTGAGTACAAGACCTCACACCTTTTGTTTTGACAATCGGAACATCAAGATCAATGGACTCAAGAGATTCAAAGTTACCTGGACTTTCATCAGAAGCAGGAGATGACAGTGGAGGAGCAGAAGTGGTCTTTTGTATCCAATTAATTTTTTATCTGTCTTTGTCCCTGACATAAACTTGCCCTTCCCTATCCTTAGTGACATTGGGTTCTACAGTCCCAGTATGAGATGGTGGTGTAAGAACAACTGGTTCCACCATAGGAATCATAGGAATCACTTCACACCAAGGCTCTCCCTGAAGGGAGGACTGTAACATCGGAGAGGACAAGAAATAGGATTGGGACTCAAAGAATGTGACATCTATGGACACAAACCACTTACGAGAAGGAGGGTGATAACACTTATACCCTTTTTGAGTAGGAGAGTAGCCAAGGAAAACACATTTGAGGGAGCGAGGGTCCAACTTACCACGAGTAGGAGAGTGATTATGGACAAAACAGACACAACCAAATATTTTAGGAGGAATAGAAAATAAGGACTGGGAACCTAGGAGAACTTGAAGAGAAGCTTGTTTTGGCAAGACTTGAGTAGAAAGACGATTAATAAGATGGGCAGTGGTGAGAACGTCGCCCCAGTAGGACCGAGGCACACTCATAGAAAAACACATGCACCGAGTCATGTCAAGAAGATGGTGATTCTTGCGTTCCGCCACCCCATTTTGTTGAGGGGTATTGGTGCAAGAGGTCTAATGGATAATGCCATGAGTAGAAAAATATTGCCTTAACCCAGAATCTATGTACTCATTCCCATTATCAGAACGAAATATTTTGACAATGGTCCCAAACTGAGTACAAATCATTTTATGAAAATTGCGAAATACAGAGAAAAACTCACTCGTCTTTCATGAGATACACCCAAGTAGTACGAGAAAAATCATCAATAATGTAACAAATCAGCGATGATCTTTCACAGACACAACATGAGATGGACCCTAAATATCAGAATGTATTAATGAGAAAGGAACTAAACTTTTATTAAAACTGAAAGCAAAAGAAGCTCTGTGTTGTTTGCCAAGCTGACAAAACCCACAAAGAAATTCAGACACATTATTGTTTGAAAAAACAGATGGAAATAAATGCTTAAATAAATAAAAAGAAGGATGTCCAAGACGCCGATGCCACAGCCATATATCATCGGTGGTAGTAGGACTCATGGTGGAAGAATGAGCAAGCTTGTCCGGTTGATCTAGGAAGTAGAGACCATTTTCTGCACTACCACTGCCAATCGTCCTCCTCGTGACAAGGTCCTGAAAAAGACAATGATCAGGAAAAAAATGTCACACTACAATTCAAATCCTTTGTAATACGACTCAAGGATAGTAGGTTAACAGAAAAATTAGGAACATGGAGAACAGAAGAGAGAGGTAAAGTAGGAGTGACATGGACTAAACCTTTCCCAGAAATAGAAGAAACAGTACCATCTGCAATCTTAACTTTGTCCTGACCTGAAGAGGGCTTATAGGCAGAGAAAAGATCAGAGGAGCCAGACATATGATCTAAGGCATCGGAATCAATAATCCAAGGCAAAGACTTGTGAGACAGGAAAACACAAGGAGAAAAGGCTAAGTTACCTGAGCGGGCAAATGACGAGGAAGATGTACTGAGAGCAGTAGAAGATTGGCGGTCCAGCAATTGATGCAGAACGTCCTCAAGCTCATGAGTAGTCATGCCAGAGAGATCATCAGAAGCCTGGCCAACGGAGGCAAAATTAGAATCAAGTGTATCAACGGCACTAGACTGATGAGCCCAGGGATAGGAGTCACGTCCTCTAGACTGGCTTGACCGGCCTCCTCTAGAACCAGACCGATCACCTCGACGCTCGGATGGAGTCTCATGAAGCTTCCAACACGTTTCACGAGTATGCTGCAGCTTGTTACAGTAATCACAGAATACAGACTCCTTGGCGGCAGACGGAGGAATGGGAGTCAGGCTGAGGCCATCTCGAGAGGTAGACAGTAATGCTGAGCGTTCAGTAGAGACAGGGGACATCATAGCAGACCGGCGACTCTCCTCATTCTGGACATAGGTAAATGCCTCCTGAAGTGAAGGAAGAGTATCCATACTCCGAACTGGATCATACTCTACATTGAGACCGGCCAGAAACTTGAAGACCCTTTCCTGTGCAATGAACTTCCTGTACTCTACAGAATCAGCAGTGCAAACAGGCTTATAGTCCTGCAGGTGATCAAGGCGTTTCCAGCCGTTGGTGAGGAAGGTGAAGTATTGAAGAACCATCTGCTCCCCCTGAATAAAGCTTGAGAGAGCGGCGTAACTCAAATACCTGGGAGAAATTCCCTTTGCTGGAATAGGTGGTAGCCACAGCATCCCAAACATCTTGGGCAGTCTCCATAGACAAGTAGCCCTCGCCAATGTCTGGTACCATTGAATGAATAAGTCAATCCATTATCAAAGAGTTGGTAATCTCCCATTGGTCATAACCCAAGTCAGTTGTACTGGGTGCCTGTATCCTGCCATCCATATACCCCATCTTCCCTCTGCTTTTCAAAAACATAGTCAAACTCTGCGACTACGCGAGATAGTTTTGACCATTAAATAAAGAGGTGGTGATTTTAAGACTAGGGTTGGGGTTATCAGTCATAGTAGTAGGTATAGGGAAACTCTCACTTCTAGGTGTCTGAGAAGTAGTGGACACATCGGTAGAATCTGCCATAGATACTATACTATCGAACCCGCAACAAAACTAGTGTCAATCACAAACATGGAAGGTGGTGGTGGTGGTGGAAGGAAAAACAAACAACCACTATGACAGTAAAGAATTAACAACTCATACTCTTTTTTTTTTTTTATATAGAAAAATAAAACAAACAGTGCTGGGTTATATAAACAGACAAACAACTCAAGGGTGAGAGACGGAAAAACGAGATAGACAGAGAGAGGAAGACGACAAGAGAAGCGAAGTAGAGGGAGAGTCGACCAGTTGAGAGAAGCGAGGTAGGATGGCGGAAGGGGCAAGGCAGTCGGCTGAGTCATCCAGTGGTCGACGAAGCTAGCACAGACGATGACGATGAGTCGAGGGTGATTCAGTGGTCCACGTTCATCACACCAGGTGAGTTTCGAACCCTAGGGGAGCCGAAACCCCTCAGGCTTGACACGAACGAAGCCAACGAAGCCAACAATGACGATGATCCGAATGTGATTCGGCTAGGTTGGCTCCGGCAGTGGGTTGGTGGCTCCGGTGGGTACTGCATGCTTAGAGGAATTTAGGGTTTAGGGTTAGCTTTGATACCATGTAACTTTTAGAGAATATCATATTAGGGAATGATTAGGATATCATTCCCAATTTTTATTAACGAAAATAGTAATTACAAGGAAGCCTAAGACATAAAATAATTACAAATTAATAATCCAAATAATCATATATTATTCTAACAGATATATCATCCGAGGTATCATAAATTACTCTACAACTCCCATGAGACCCTTGAGGTTTGAATTATGGGACATAGAGGTAGACTTGATACTTATGTTCTATTGGAGCAAGAAAGTTGGCCATTTGTCCATAGGTGAGCTGGCCTCCGACGGTCTTGGACCTTCTATAAGGGGGTATCCATGCATGTAAACAACAGACACAACTCGAATCATCTTCTTCCCCTTTTCAGGTGACAAACTGTCATCCTCTCCCTCTAAGGTTGTTTTGGTTAATTTCTTCTTCACCAAAAGCGATTTCTTGCTATTGAAGTGCCTGCCATCTTCTAGAGGTTTACAACTGATTACCTCGCTAACCATTGCCTACAATGGTAGTGCCACATGTGAGCCTTGTGGGGTGACATGTGGGCCACTGGCACACCTTCACATGCTCCCTTCTGTGGTCAAGCTGGCTGAGCCAAGCAAACGATGCCCTTGCCTTGATCCTAAGCACTAAGGCATGCCTTAGACTGCTCGCAACAGTCCCTTAGCTTGGTTGAGGGTTCTTCACTTGAGCAATTGTGCTATCCACTTGTGGTTGACTTGATTAATGTCTCACTGTCTTGATTAAATGACTTCCTAATCGAGTCTTTGTCCTTCCAAGACTACGGCACACTCACTGTTTTGCTGAGCATGCCCCCTCTATGACACCTAACTTTTTTGCTGGAAATCTGATTATTATTGTTAGTGGCTGTTATTATTATTGTTAGTGGCTGGTAGTGGGTTATGATAATGTCTATATACACTATGTTAGTGATCTAGATAGTGGCTATAATGGATGTATATATTATGTAAGGAGATAGGTAGTGGCTCTTAGTGGTGATAGTGGATCTCTTAGTGGTGATAGTGGATCTCTTAGTGGTGATAGTGGATCTTAGTGGCACAAATAGTAGCTCTTGTTCTCTCCTATATAAGGAGTGTAGTTTTCTCTTCACAAGATAAGAAGTTTTGAATATAACAGCAATATATTCCTTCTTCCTCATATTTTCTGAGTTCTTCTTCCTCATATTTTCTAAGTTGGTATCAGAGCACTGAAAACACAACAGCCCTAAAACCGTCATAGCCATGTCGGAAGTCACGTCCGAAATTTCTGCTTTAATTAGTGATGCTGCGGCCAACAAGGCTGCAAATTACCAGCGCAGGTTTGATGATAAGCCACGGGTCTGGTGTGATTTTTGCAACAAGCCTCGCCATACACGCGAAACGTGTTGGAAGATCCATGGCAAACCTGTCAACTGGAAAAGCAGCAAACAAGGAGAGAAGAATCGTGGCTTTCCTACTGCTAATGAAGCCGATTCAGGTCCCTTCAACAAAGAGCAGATTGATCAACTCTTAAAGCTGATAAAATCCAACTCCTCATCCGGTACTCCTAGTGATTTTTTTGGCACAAACAGGTAGAAATCCTAAAGCCTTCTCTTGCCTAAACTTCTCTCCGTGGATCATAGATTCCGGTGCCTCCGATCACATGACTAGTTTTTCCCATTTATTTAGTACCTATTTCCCTTGTTCTGGTCATGACAAAATCAGAATAGCCGATGGTAGTTTTTCACCTATTGCAGGAAAAGGATTTATTAAACTAACTGAGAAAATTAATCTCAATGCTGTTCTTCACGTCCCCAACTTAGCCTGTAACCTTTTGTCTGTCAGTAAACTATCTAAGGATTCTAATTGTCGTGTTACATTTTTTGAATCCCATTGTGAATTTCAAGACCAGAACTCGGGGATGATGATTGGGCGTGCTAGGATGCTTGAAGGTCTTTACTACTTTGATGAAGTACCTGTTAGTAATAAAAAAGCTCAGAGCTTTAATAGTACTAGTTCAATCTCTGTTCGAGAAAAAATAATGCTATGGCACTATAGGCTAGGACATCCTAGTTTTCTTTATCTGAAACATTTATTTCCAGAATTATTTAAAGGGATTGATTGTTCTTCTTTTCATTGTGAAAGTTGCATTTTTGCAAAATTTCATCGCTCTACTTATTTGCCAAAACCTTACCAGGCTTCCAAACCTTTTTATTTGATTCATAGTGATGTTTGGGGCCCTTCTAAAATCACTACTCTTTCTGGTAAAAGATGGTTTGTTACATTTATTGATGACCATACCCGCTTATGTTGGATTTATTTGATGAATAAAAAATCTGACGTGAAAAATTTATTCACAAATTTTTACAATATGATTGAAAACCAATTTCAAACCAAAATTGGTATTTTACATTCTGATAATGGAACAGAATATTTCAATGAGCAGTTGGGTGAGTTTTTGGCAAAAAAGGGGATTTTTCATCAATCTACATGTCGGGATACCCCTCAACAAAATGGCATTGCAGAACGAAAAAATAAACATTTACTTGAAGTAGCACGTGCTATAATGTTTTACATGCATATTCCTAAATATTTATGGGGTGAAGCAATTTTAACAGCCTCTTATTTGATAAACAGGATGCCTACAAAGGTGTTAACATACAAAACACCTTTTGATTGTCTCAAAACTTTTTTTCCTGACACGAGGTTGTTTTCTGATTTACCCGCCAAAGTTTTTGGATGTACTGCCTATGTTCATGTTCCCAGTCAATTTCGTTCAAAACTTGACCCCCGTGCTATAAAATGTGTTTTTTTGGGTTATTCCTCAAACAAAAAGGGGTATAAGTGTTTCGATCCTCAAACCAAGAAATTTCATGTGAGTATGGATGTGTCATTTGTGGAAACAAAATCCTATTTCCCCAACACTTCTCTTCAGGGGGAGACAAGTGGAGTAGAAGACAATTTTTGGGATATTTCTATCCCGCTCCCCAATGTCATTTATCCTACACAAAAACCACATCTGTCTGATAATGATCACTTAGGAGAACCAAGTTCTATGGTGCCTAGTCAAGAAGATTCTTGTTTAGGGGGAGAAGTACTACCAAATGATCTAAATTCTGAGCTTCAGGTTTATACTAGGAAGCGATTTCATCTGAGGAATAATGACCCGAATGTCCATCCTAATGACCCGAATGTCCACCCGAGTTCTGGCATCGAAATTTTAGGTAATCCTATTCCTTCTATTTCCGACCTTGATGTTCCTATAGCAATTAGGAAAGGTGTCCGAAATTGCATTAAACATCCTATTGCAAATTACCTCTCCTATCAAAACTGTCTAAAAACCATAGAGCTTTCACATCTAGGATTTCACACTTGTTTGTTCCAAGGAATATACAGGAAGCATTGGATGATCCGAATTGGAAATTAGCAGTCATGGAGGAGATGAATGCTTTAAGGAGAAGTGGTACTTGGGAGATAGTTGATCTACCCAAAGACAAGAAAACAGTTGGGTGTAAATGGGTGTTTACGATAAAATGTAACGCAGATGGAAGCGTTGAGAGATACAAGGCGAGACTGGTGGCTAAAGGCTTCACTCAAACTTATGGGATCGACTATCAGGAGACGTTTGCTCCTGTTGCTAAAATAAATTCCATCAGAGTACTGTTATCTCTTGCAGTAAATTCAGATTGGCCTCTACATCAACTTGACATTAAAAATGCATTTCTCAATGGTGATCTTGAAGAGGAGGTGTTCATGAGCCTACCGCCGGGATTTGAGCAGAGACTTGGTAGCGACAAAGTATGCAGATTGAACAAGTCATTATACGGACTCAAACAATCACCAAGAGCGTGGTTTGAACGCTTTGGGAAGGCAGTTATCAGTTGTGGCTTCTCGCAGAGTCAAGCAGATCACACAATATTTTATAAACATTCAAAAGACAGTAAAATTGCAATTTTGATTGTTTATGTTGATGACATCATTTTAACTGGTAATGATGAAGCAGAGTTAGCAGCCCTCAAAGAGAAACTCGCAAAAGAATTTCACATTAAGGATCTGGGAGCCCTCAAGTATTTCCTCGGAATGGAATTTGCAAGATCCAAGGAAGGTATATTCGTTAATCAGAGAAAATATGTTCTTGATCTCCTTGGAGAAACAGGTATGCTTGGTTGTAAGATGGTGGAGACTCCGATCGAGCCTAACTTGAAGTTACAAGCTGCTAAGGCTGAAGAAGTCAAAGAGAGGAACAATATCAGCGACTTGTAGGGAAATTGATTTACTTGTCTCATACGCGGCCTGATATTGCCTTTGCAGTCAGCATGGTAAGTCAGTTCATGCACTCACCAGGGGCAGAGCACTTTGAGGCCGTTTATAAGATCTTAAGATATTTGAAAGGAACTCCAGGGAGAGGCTTACTGTTCAAGAAACATGGACATCTTCAAGTTGAAGTATACACAGATGCAGACTGGGCAGGAAGTGTTACAGACAGGAGATCAACATCCGGATACTGCTCCTTTGTAGGTGGGAACCTAGTTACATGGCGGAGTAAAAAACAGAATGTGGTAGCTAGAAGTAGTGCAGAAGCAGAGTTCAGAGCTGTTGCCCATGGAATCTGTGAAGTAATGTGGATTAAAAGAATTCTTGAAGAATTAAAGCTTTCTCACCCGACACCTATGAAGGTCTATTGTGACAACAAAGCAGCTATATCTATAGCTCATAATCCAGTTCTACATGATCGCACAAAACATATAGAAGTGGATAAACATTTCATCAAGGAGAAAATCAATGCTGGCATAATCTGTATGACCTACCTTCCAACAGGTGAACAATTAGCTGATGTGCTAACGAAGGGACTACACAAGAAGCAATTTGATAAGCTGACTAGCAAGCTGGCTATGGAAGATATCTTCAAACCAGCTTGAGGGGGAGTGCTGGAAATCTGATTATTATTGTTAGTGGCTGTTATTATTATTGTTAGTGGCTGTTAGTGGGTTATGATAATGTCTATATACACTATGTTAGTGATCTAGATAGTGGCTATAATGGATGTATATATTATGTAAGGAGATAGGTAGTGGCTCTTAGTGGTGATAGTGGATCTCTTAGTGGTGATAGTGGATCTTAGTGGCACAAATAGTAGTTCTTGTTCTCTCCTATATAAGGAGTGTAGTTTTCTCTTCACAAGACAAGAAGTTTTGAATATAACAGCAATATATTCCTTCTTCCTCATATTTTCTGAGTTCTTCTTCCTCATATTTTCTAAGTTTTTTGTATCTTGACTCTACTAAGTGGCCTGTTTTCAGCAGTCTCCTATCTTTTAACTTTTCTGCAAAAGACACCCTAATGCTACATTGCCTATTCAAGTTGTGTTTGTGCCAAGATCATTAGGGCCTTGAGCGACCCAATGACCTTTGCTTGGGATTACTAGAGGATTTGTGGCTTGGGGATTGGAGTCGAGAGTTCATCAATGTGCCTCACCATCCCTCTATGTTACATGGACTCGGGTACAGTTGTCGGGTGCGGGTATGTATCTAGAGGTCGGACTTATCAAAACATAAATTTAAGGATACGCGGACTCGGCAAAAAAATGTCATATTTTTATACTTTTAATCTAATATGTGAGATAAAATGGTATTATATTTAACTTATAGTGTCAAAATGACATTTATAGCAATTATACAACAATATGTACATATAACAATAGTGTTATATACAATTATATAAGAAGTATCCGTTGAAAAGTATCCGACACATATCCCATACCCTTGTCCGAGTGTCGGGTGTCCGACACGGGTATTTGATTTATTTTGAAGAGTCCATGTAACATAGCCATCCCTTCCCTCTTGGTGGGGATTTCACCGAGACACGTGATAACGTTTAAGGAGTATCATACAGACCGGACTTGTGTCGTGGCACAATCTTTGAGATTTAACATATCTACTCATTGTAATTTCATGATGCTGTTAGCTAATATGAGAGAAGATATGTATTATTCCTTTAGCCTCAAAACCGAACTATTAACATGGTTTATACAAAAGAAATAGAGAACAAAACACTCTAAAAATCACTTGAGACTAAAATTCCTTTACAGTAAATATGAACTAACCAATACATATCATGGACCTCTCAAACTCATGATGCGAGCTTGGTGAGCATCAAGAGTTCATCAAATAAAAACTAAAAAAACCAGCAAAAGTGTGAGTCTTGGTGAAGAAGTCCACAAACTGTAAAGAGGAGAGAAGATATGGTAGGCAATTGAAGATCTTGACGGCCAAAAATGACAATCAATCTCTATATGTTTAGGGCTCTCATAAAAGAGTTAAATCTGGACACAATAGAGATGAGTAGGAGATGACAAGGAAACACCTAAATCGGAGAGAAGCTAATGAAGCCAAACAATATCAAGAGTGGCATTAGCCGTAGATGATACTCAACCTCAACAGTAGAACGAGAAATAATTGGCTGCTTTTTGCTTTTTGAAGAGATAAGAGAATTACCAAGAAAAACACAGAAGCTAGTAGTGAATTTGTGATCAACATAGTGTTGAAGTGTCCAAGAGGATGTAAAAAAGGAGCAACATACTCTGAAATATGTATCACAACACATGATGTGTAACAAAGCAGCCCAATGAATAGTATGTGGTGCAATAACAAACCGACTCACCACATGAACATTGTACACATTGGACATTCCTTTTGTAGTCAAGCGACGTGGGACTTTGCTTCACACCATCATGCCAAGTTTGCAAGGCACAAGACACACACCCTACCCATCCTTACAGTACATGTCCAGCTTTGATACCGTGTTGATTAATAAGAGAGAAATTATGTATTATTCCATTAACCTCAAAATCAAACCAATTACATCATTTATACAAAATAAATAGAGGACATACACTAATAAACGCCAGACTAAAATACTCCAATATTAAAAATAAACTAAGCAATTCATGTCACAGATATGACCTTAAACTCCAAGGTCTGACCAGGGCACAACATTTAGTTAAGCTCTAACTGAGCATAACTAAAGTTGATATGAATTTCTTTTGTTGTTGAGATTCATTTTCCTACCGTATTGGAGTTCATGTCTTGAAGAAATGTTATAGAAATTTATTTAGTTGCATGTCATATGATGGAAATAGAATTTTTGCATGAATTCATGATTCTCTTTTGTGAGCATTAATGTTTAAAATTGTAGTTTTTGTTTCTGGAGGTCTATTTTGGGAGTTCTTATGATTTGACATTGTTCAAAATTGTAGTTTTAAAATCATTTTTGAAAACTCAAAACCAAACAAATTGGTATTCAGTGTTTAGTTGTCTGATGAATAACTGGCTGCTAGCAAATTTTTTGTCAATAGGTTGATTTACTCTCCTAGTTGCTAGGCAAACTGGTTAGTTATCAGGTGACTGTTTGGGCTATGGATGGATTTGTTTCTTCGGTTGTGTAGGGTTTCAACGAGATTTCTTGACATATCTTGAGCCATAGAAATGCTATGATATAGACAGCTTCCTCTTATTTTTATTTATTTATTTATTTCTAAAGCTGAGAAGTTGTGAACATTGGAAAAATGTAGAACCATGCTGTGAAGCCTAATGCTGTAAAGAAGCATCCTAGCAAGGGATTGTGGGTTCACTCCATGTTGATTTGTCAATTGGAAAGCAAAGGAGGATGAAAGAAAATGAGCTTATTGGTTTTTTATGTTTTCTTTTTTTTGAGCACGTAATGGTTTTTTTATCATAACTCTATAGAAAAACTAGCAAAAGCCATGGGGTAAAAGAGTAATTTGATATTTGAAAGAGAGGAGGAGCTCTTTCCCCCCTCCATACTACCCGATTTTGGGTGGATTGGTTTTGTTGGGCTGTGGAAGACATCTCCCTCCTCTCCTTCCCGTTCTTCTGCCTATTCTACCAAAGAAGGGAAGGCACTTCTTCCGCAGTCCCTACCGTCTTCACCCTCTTCCTTCCTTCCATCTTTCCTTTGTACTGTATTCCCGCCACCCCCTAAGTGAATGAAATTGTATTAGAGAAAGAGCCAAGGGGCACTATCCTTGTACAAAGGAAGGATAGAAAATAAAATAAGAAGGAAAAAGGAAGAAAAAGAAAAACTTACTACTGCTCATGCCTCTAAACTTGTTTAGATGCTTGACAAATTGAGGCAAACAAATGACGCCATAGTGGGAAAAATTAACAAATACAATAGAAAAATAGGTGATCGTGTTCAAAAAACTGTAACCATGTTGTTGACCCTTTTCGGATTATGTGCTAAATTGAATTCCAAAAATGGTCTGACTAAATTAATTTTTTTCAAAAAGGTTAAAGGAAGGGAGAAATAAAAATAGAAAGGCCAAAAATTGAATTAGTTACTTGCAAGTCAAATGTTAAGAAATAATTTACTTGTCAATTCATATAGTTTTTAGAAGTCTTGTTGAGTAGGTTGTGGTGTTTAGAATGATTTTGATGTTTTACAAATATACACTACTATGTGAGGAGAGAAGTTGATCAACTCGCTATGGAATTATTATCATTCTTGTTACTCTTTTGAATGTTTTATTTGTCTCAGTGTGTTTCAACTTTATCTTTATCTCCTAAAACAACACATATGTGCATATTTGTTTTTATTATAATGGTCTACAATGTAATAGTTTCTTTCTTTTCAAATTACTCATTAGGTAGAGTCATTAACTAAAAGCACGAACACGAACCTGTGACACAACATTGACATGGAAATTTTCAAAAAATTAGGACATGGCACGTGGAGGACATGTGCAAACTATATACTGTTATATATTTATTATATGTAATATAAGGAGAAATAATTATTATGTGTCATATATATATGCATATTTATGTTAAAGATAATCACATTTAAATTCTAAAGGAGGAGAATAGGTATAAATTATATTGCTTTTATTTTATCATTGGATTACAAGTTATTTTATTCAAATTTATAATGTGTTTCATATATTATGAAAAGACCGACAAGTATCGTGTCGTGGCGGTGTCTGACATGTTATTCAACACGTTGCCTTAAAGTGTCTGTGCTTCTTAGGTTATTAATATATTTGCTTTGGAACTAAGTTGGTTCACGATTAATGAATATTTATCAATCACTAGGGATTAATAACTTTAGTTATCGAAAATGGTGTGCTGACTGCATGTTAGCTTGTTGAATAGGGCTTTTCCACTACAATATTGATCCACTTTTTGGTGACATTCATGAATAGTGTTGCTTTCAATATATTTAGGGACCACTTTAGTTCATGAATTGATGAACAATAATAATGTATATGTAGCCTTTGTAAGGGTTATTGTACTTTAAAGTTAATTTTGGTTAAATAGAATTATATTTGATGGTTGCCTTTGGGTAGGTCTGATGGCAAAGAAGTGATGGTTGATAATAAATTTCTCAAGGCTCACAATCCCCTTCTGGTAATACTCCTGTCTGCTGTGTGATTTCTTTTTTCTTCATCAACATTGGTATGAACTAAGACCTTTTTTCTTGGATTAAATGGGTGGGATTGTATATCCAAATGCTGTGTTTAGTTGTCCTAAGGCTGTGTGTGGATCTTGGATTTGCGGATGGAGAAGAAAATGAAAGGCGAAAGATAGGAAAGAAAATGAAATGAAAGGAATTATTATTATTATTATTTTTTGGCCAGGTTAGGAAAATAAGAAGAAAATGAAAGGCATTTGTCAACAAAATACAATATATATATTGTTTAATTGCCCATAAAAAATGAATCAGAAATTTCATTTCCCTTTTCTTTTCTTTTCCCTCACAAATCCAAGATCCAACATAGCGTAAGTGTGGCCTGGATATGTTATCTTTACTACACAATAATCCTACAAAATGAGGGATATGGAATCACGCCCAAAGAAAACTTTGTGGGGAGAGGGGGCATGTGTATCCTTGAATTTAGTGGGCGGTGGGATAAGGCTTTTAAACTCCGTATCTTTTCCCATGCCAACCAAACAAAAGGCCAGTTGTCAGTGCCTTTTATCTGGGATGTATAATCTTGGGATTATTCGTCCGAGGTATTGCCTAATCATGACAAATTTATCTGGATTCAAACACGGCCTAAAATGCAGTGTAGCTGTTCTGTTATGACCATTGGCACTACTGTTAATATTATTGTCGTTATTGATTTTTCTATGATGGCAGTTGATCAACTTCTATGAGCAACATCTGCGCTACAGTGCTACACCATGAGTACACCATGAGTAGACAGTTATGGACGAGAATGTGGATGCTGGACCATGTCATCTTTGCTTTTGTGATATACAGTGTTGTAATTTGTACCTGGATGCTATAGTACAGGTTAAGCCAATGCAGTTGTAGGTTAGGCAATGCAGTAGTGAACTGTGTTAGATAGCATGATGCTGACTTGTATAGCAGCAATTACCTTGTTTTATGTCTTTTCCTGCCTCTTTTGAATGGGTATGAACATCTTGTTTATCCACCTACCTTTTTATATGGTTTTGTACATGGAGATCATGACTGTAACATGTAGATGATAAAACATTCGTTCCACGCCCTTAATATTCATATCTAACTTTTTTTTTCTTCTGTTTGCTTTGTGTGTATATCTGAAAACATGTAGGACCTAGTTTGGATTATGCCATTGATCCTGTTTGAAATATCCTCTTTGTTAATAAACTGTTTTTGAGCAGTGGATTTGTTTTATTGTTAACTTTGTAATTTCAACAAATCTTATAAACAGCAAGGGAAGGCAAGCTAAGGCAGTGTTAAGGTTGTTTTGTTAACAACTTGAGTGTCATAGGATGAAATTATAGAAACAATATCTGTGTGTGCAGGAATTTGATTGTGTACCTCTAACTGTCTGTGAACAGTGGCAGGAGTCTCGTATATTGAAATTGTTCTAAGATTGTTACAAGGATTTTAAGATATTAATGTCAAAATTTCTGATTTTGCTATTTGAGCTCTTGAATACTGATTTCTACACAAATAATCCCTTTCTCTATGAAGGTGCCATAACATTATACTATACATCCTTTAATTTTTAATGAATTTAAGCTCCTAGCAAACTCGCTTTCTTGAAATTGACATGTGATGTTATTTACATTTTCTGTAATAGTATTTTCTCAAAAGA
This sequence comes from Camellia japonica, assembly GCA_030407325.1. Classification (NCBI taxonomy): domain Eukaryota; kingdom Viridiplantae; phylum Streptophyta; class Magnoliopsida; order Ericales; family Theaceae; genus Camellia; species Camellia japonica. Next base: position 51,720,194 of record JAPPVO010000029.1, read on the forward strand.
AGACAAGTCTAGTGATAAAAATTAGATGGATATGATTATTATTATTGTTAATGTAACATCTTGGAGGCACCAAAAACAAATTGGGTGCTATCTTCAACATTATTCTAGTTTTTCTTCATATGTATGTTTTTTTTCTTTGAGACCTTTTTACATGTCATTATTCTAACAAACAAAGTTTTAGTTGGCCTTGAGATTGACTAATTACATTTGTGTCCAAATTAAGCATCTTGTTCTAATCAATCCATTTTTCTATATCAAACCTTAGTTCAACTCTCCAGGAGGTTGTGTATAACACAAATGGGAAGAAGAGGGCCATCACCACTAGTTCCCTTTTTGACAGTGGGTGTTCTTTGTATGGTCGCCTTTGGCCCTATCGCTCTATCTGTAGTTAAAACTGCTGTATCCGTACTTGAAACTGTATTACCTCTCCTTCAACTATGGCAAAAAATCGGAGGCTTTGCCTTACTGATTATGCTTCTTCTCATCACATTGTTGCTGCTAATACACTATCAATCTGTTTTTCTATATCAAACCTTAGTTCAACTCTCTAGGAGGTTATGTACAACACAAATGGGAAGACGAGGACCATCACCACTGGTTCCCTTTTTAATGGTGGGTGTTCTTAGTATGGTCGTCTTTGGCCCTATCGCTTTATCTATACTTGAAGCTGCATTACCTCTCCTTCAACTATGGCAAGAAATCGGAGGCTTTGCCTTCCCGATTATGCTTCTTCCCATCATGTTGTCGTTGTTGCTGCTAATACACTTTCTCTCTGTTTTCTTTCCATCTCGGAACATTTTTGTCTACCTCAAATCAGCAACTTGAGAGCTCGGGTTTTGATGCCAAAGTGTTTGGTTTGGGATCTTTACTTCTAGTTGTGCTCTTCTTCATTCTGTATAATGTGATCTGAATTGTTGTTTTTATTTCAACGTTTGTGTGTACAAACCGACCTACTAGCTATATTTCACTAGGAAATTGTATATACTAAAGTTTAGATTTGTTTTCAGCTTCAAAGTATAGGGAAGAGTAATAAAACAGAGGCTGGTTTCATAACCCAGATGCTATGTCAACCTCGATGTCCTGCTGGCACAAAAAGATAAAAGTAAACCTAGAATTGTGGGTTGTCATGCCATTGACCTTTTCCAAGTACCGAATAGACTCATAATTCAAAATGTAAATTTTTTTTAATAATAGAGAATCAAATATTATGAGTGTTACATCAATTAAATTGGATATTCAAAAAGTATAGGAAAGAGAGTTCAAAATCATGTCTAAAAATGGGATTAGATGTAGAAACTGCGAAGTTCACACTCTCAACATTCAAGTACATACAACACAACAAAGGTAACTTATTTTGTTACTGATAAGCAACATAATTAAGCAAAATTACAAGAATGAGAACAACAAATAATTTTACAACTTTTCAAACAACCACGAACACAAATTATTCAAACAATAACGCTATGCCATCACATCAGATGATATCATAGCACTATTGTTAAAAACATTCATCAAAATATAACACAAGCATCCCATTTATAACAAACTATCACCTAATGGCTCAATTAGGACCTTATTAAACACACAAACTTGTATTTTGATGTAACCAAGAATATCAACCAAGCATGCAATCCTTCATTTTCCCTCCCAAATCAAATCTTTTGACCAGTGGTAGTTCTTTCTCAAATCATCATCAAGCTTCAGTATCCTACAAATCATGTGTAACCATTTGATATTGGATTAACAGCTGAAAATATTTTGTGTAACAAAATTGACCATGTACATTTGTTTATTTCACTCCAAAAACCAAAAGCATAAACATGGAAAGCAAAGTCGATTTTTTTACCTTTATCCTTTTGCTTGAAGATCTGTGAATTGAGCTGTTGTGGTTGCTCAAATTCTCACTGTCAATTCCTGCAGATTAAACGATAATGATTGTCAGCATGATAGATGATATTAAAAAAAAAAAAAATGATCTATGAAAGAAGTAATTGCTCTTTGTCAATATAGTTTGCATTTTCTATATATGTCTCATACAAGAGAATAGTAACTTCAGTAAGAAGAGGAGAACAAAATTTAGAAAATCAAAAATTGTTGATATTTGATACTAAACCAAATCAATGGGAGAGGAAAAATAAAAAGTCGATGTTACTGACAAAGTGAGAACTAACCTTTACAACAAATAAATTGGCGATACCAAGCTGGTGAAGATACTTTTGTTTTGGAATTGGAATGCTCAATCTCTAGATCAGGAATGTCCTTGATGTTTAGCCAATTTGGGCCAACGTCGTTTTGACATTCCTTCAATAACAACGGACAACCTTCAATGTGCAAATGTTGGAGAGAGGTTGCAAGCCCCTCCTCTGGCAATGACTGGAGTGCAGGGCAGTCACCAATGTAAAGATCCCTAAGAGAGGTGAGGTTCTTCAGCCCTTCGTTGGGACCTAGGGACATGAGACTGTGGCATGAACCAATACTAAGACACTCGATTGTAGCAGGTAGCCCTTGACTTAGAAGTGTCACAAGTTGGGGACAGTTCCAAATGGATAGAAGTTTGAGAGAAGATAGGCCTTGGAATGATGATTCTTCTTCGAATAGAGATACAAGATCGCTGCAATAATGTATGTATAATGCCTTAAGCCCAGAAAGTAGTGGTAACTTTGGAAGATGGGTTATGCCTGAGATGTTGGAAATGACCAACGAGAATAGAGAATCGGTGTTTGGAATTGCCCTCAATAGTGTTTCACCATGGCAACCATCTAGTGCTAAATGCTGAAGATATAGAGAGAGCTCTGGGAGGGTGCTCAATTGTTGACAACCACTTATTCTAATTTCTCTGGTGAAACGGATTTTGGCAGTGGTTGTAACTTGGGGCAATTAACGATTTTTATATCCGTAAGAAGTCTGAAGTAAGATGCCTTTACCTCAACAGTTTCGCCTTGATCATTAACTGAATGAAGCGGCTCCCTTTGGCCTTGATCATTAATGAAAAAAATAGGCTCTAACTTTTCGTTCCAATCCTCCAGAACAAGATTATCGACAAGTGTAAGAGAACAAAGGAAGGGGGTCAGTGGAAGGGTCTTCAATGAGTCACACTTTTTGATCTTCAAGACTTCCATGTCAGGAAAGAGGCTGGGCAAACATTTTAGCTTGGGGCAGTTGCTAATCTTCAGTGTGTGCAGAGAAATGTAGTCCGCCTCTGGCCATTCCTCCAACTCCAACATTCCTTTAATGTGGAGCTCTTTAAGGTGCTCCAACTTCCCAAGAGATAGCACTTTGATGTTTGAACAATGATTAAAGGATAGATTAACGAGTTTTTGGAGCAACCCATCTCTTATCCAGGATGGAAATCTAGTCCCCTTGTAGCACAAAAGTTGGAGCACTTTGAGATTTGTGTGAGGTTGAAGGTCTTCAAGCACGCTTTCATCAGTTGCTTCATGCTGTGGATCACCATCACTATTGCTCCATTCGAACACCACCTTCTCAAGCTTTTCTTTGTCTTTCAACTTTGCCTCTGCTGCATTCGTTGCATTCTCGAGCTTTGAAATATGTAAAGTTCCTTTGAGGCACTTCATATCCTTCAATTCATCAATTCCATAACCAGGATTATGTTTGATCTGAAAAGCATGTAGATTTTGGAGTCTGGTTAGGCAACCCATTCTTGGAGGTAACGTGGATGACTTGAACCAGAACATATCATCTAGCTCGAGATGCTCCAAGTTGACTAAGTTACTAAGGTCTTTTGGCAGTTCGAAGAGCGAAAAACACCCTAATAGTTTTAGTGTTTGCAAATTGTAAAGGCTGCATATGGAGTTGGGGAGTGCTGTGATTTCGGTTTTAGAAAGATCGAGGTAGTGCAACAACTTCAACTCTTTAACCGAGTTTGGTAATTCCCCAAGTGTGCTTGAACTCAAATCCAACACGCGTATGTATTTCAAATTTCGGAACAGTTTGTCAAGGGCTTGCCCAAAGACTTTATGGTGTTCACTAGGAAATAGAAGTGTGCGCAGCCTCTTAGACTTATCAGTGATTTCTAAAGCAAGGTTCTCGACATTTTCACAAAGCAATGATACATGACGATGACTTTCAGAGACATGGCACGATTCATTATCCTTGACTTGGTAGTAATGGGTGCTCGAAACTGATTGCGCCAATCCATGGATAAGATCATGCATCCTGTACCTCTGCATGCTGTCAATGTCTAAAAGTTGAAAGAAGGACCTCATTAACAAGTCATCAAAATAATCGCTTCCAATTTCGTCAGAATGAATAAAGGATTCTGCCTTCCACAATTTGACCAACTCGCTCTTATCAAACATATAACCCTTAGGAAATATGGAACAATATAGAAAACACTGCTTTAAACATGAAGGTAGATTGTCATAACTCAATTTTAAGGCAGGCAAAACAATTGGCTTCCCCGTATTAGTACTTTTCTCCTCAGCTTCCCAAATGTCATGCTCTAGGATTTTCTTCCATTTGTTCACATCATTGTTACCCCGCAAGAGACCTCCCATTGCCTTGACAGCCAAAGGCAGTCCATTACATTTGGATACAATTTCCTTGCCAATATGCTCCAAATCTCTTCTCTCATTGCCTGCTATATTATTTTGTTTAAACACAATTTGTTCAAACAATGACCAACACTGGTCTTCGGGCAAATAGTCTAAGCAATAGGGACGTTGTGTGCCAATGGTGAGGTTCGATACCCTGGTGTTTCGACTAGTGATCAATACTCTAGATCCCTTTCCCCCTTGTTTTAAGACTTTTTGAAGCCTATCCCAGGCATCATAACTCTCGATCCATACATCATCTAGGACTAGAAAAAAGCTTTTTCTAGCGAAGAATGATAGAAGGCGGGATTCTAATTGTTCATCAGACAATGCATTGATGTTATCATAAATCATCGTGGAATGATATTCTATCATTTCTTTTAGGATTCTTCTGTAGTTGAAATCGACTCCAACAAACACCCACATCAAAAATTCAAAATGTTTTTTAACTCTATCATCATTGTAGACCACTTGAGCAAGAGTTGTCTTGCCCAATCCTCCCATCCCAATGACAGGAATTACAGAAATGTCCACTTCCCTATCAAATTCCTTCGATAGCAACTGATCAACTATTTTATTTTTGTCATCCTCTCTACCAACCACATCAGCTTCAACCACTAAAGAACTAGTGTTCCTACTCTCACCTGTTTGTCTGTTGATAACATTCACATTGAGATTAAACTTTTCTTTTTCTCTAGCAATCTCATCAAGTCTTACTAAAATATCCTTAATCTCACGGGCAGCCTCTAATTTGTATGAAATTTTACTTGCACTAAAGGGAGGATGACAGTTTCGTACCTTCTGTTTTCGTTGCCACAGGCAGGCATCGGTTTCAAATGTTTCCAATACATCTTGTGAGTCATAAGCTGCTGCTTTGAGCTTTCCAAGCCAATCTCTCAACTGCTCGCTATGAAGTTGCTTGTCCTCTGCATCTTTAAGCACAGATTGGATTGAAGTCAGTGTGCTTGAGAGTGTTTTAACATCTTTCTCCACACCTATCAGTGACTGGAAATTTTGGTCGATTAGGGAAGTAGCTTTTTCTATGACAGTACTAACTAGGGGACCTACTACTAGAGAAATTGGGTCAGCCATAAAATGATTCTTCAGAAGTGGAACTACAATTACTTGAGAAAAGAAAAGAAAAGAAAACAAGATGTTAATGAATGGGATGAAACTGGAGACTAGCTTTGGCAAACTGTGATGTATTATTATGAAATTACTTGCACTCTGTACAAATCCTAATTTACAAGCACATACATATAGACAACAAAATACAAGTAGGGCACTTTCTTGGTATCCATAGAATATATCATAATGGAAGTTTTTTCTTTGAAGTATCTCTTTTTTCTCTAAAGAAAAAGTCTAACATGGTAGGAGGATTTTGAAGTAGATTACTTGATGATGAATGTGATGGGGGGGATAACAACCGAGTGAGGAATATGTCAAAGTTCCTACAGTCGACAAGTGGATGATTGAGACAGGACTACTGCTTCTTAGGAAATTCTCTCAAAATCTCAGGTGCAATTTAATACTTGCTGTTGTAATCTGACTCTATTAAACTACTAACATTCTATTGTGTGGGAAAAAAAAAAAAAAAAAAAAATTCCACATGTTAGACAAAATAATGAGAAAAAGGATCCATCAGTTAATTTCTTGTATGAAAATGATTTCACTGCAATGTTTTCAGGTAGAGAAACTAATATGCTATAGCTATATATCATTTGAATCTGTCAAAAGTGTATGTGTATGACTATTTTTTGAGCAACTTCCACAAAGTATTTTCACCTTTCAAATGGTGTTAAATCACCTTACAAACAAGGGTTGAATGGGTCATATCATCAAGCTAAGAAACATAAGACTGAGTCAGAGACTCTAGAAGCCCTTGAAAGATTAATGTGGCTGTTTGGAAAATTTAAAGATAACCAATTCTTATCATCTTTCATCCTTATCTTACATCAAGGTTCCAAAAGTAAAAATAAGGCGTACAAAGTAAAACCGATTTTACTTTAAAAAAAAGGTTTGATTTTTGAAACCTTATTTGTTGTAGTAAAAGTAATAGTGAACAAAGTGATAGCTAGAGCCAAAAATAATTTTAAAAAGTAAATAAATAATAAAAAGGCAAAATCATGCCAAATTTAATCTCACACCAGTTAGGTGGGATTCAAGTCCCCCCCAAAAAAACTAAATCGAGCGACCTTATCGATTAAAACTATTGTGGACTTTTCTAATTTTGTAGGATTTTTTTTACCAATCTTCTCATTAATTAAATTCACCACACTGGAAAAGTTAAAAATAAATAAAAGATGTGAAAAGAAATCTTTGATGAGAGTCCATTTCTCACTTATTTGTCAGCTCTTATTTCATTCTGTGTTTTGTTTGTGAATTGAAAATGATCTACCCACCCAAAAATAAAAATAAAAAATATTGAAAGTGATCATTTATTGAATTTTGAAAAGTGTTGTGTTTGTTGATTGTATCAAATGGGTGCCTCTGTTTTTTTGATATGGTTGTATAAACTTTAGGCACTATAAAAATTTGATTTTTAGAATGTATGATGTAAAATTTCATTTTGATAAGCTGTACATAACTAAAATATAATATTGGTGATAACTTATTAAATGACCATAATAAAATTGCTAACTCTATCCAATGCCGATTCTAGAATTTTTTATAAGTGGGTTAAATGTTTTTTTATCAATATTTACCATTGCAGTTATTAATAGTAACAACAAATATTTGATTTTTGAAGTAAACAGATAGATAAAATATAGGGTAAATTATAAATATACTTTTTGGAATTTAATTAAAATACAGATTATCCTTTGTGATTTTGGAAATTATAACATTGTCGGAATTTGTCATTTAACAAAGTTGACAAAAAAAAAAATGAAATTCCTAACTATCTTCTTATACAATAATGAAATTACCAAAACTGTTAATTGAAATATATTATTGACAACATTAAAAATTGTTAATTGACAGTGGTTAATTAATAACAGAAGTTTTTATTATGCAATTAGAAAATTTAAGGGGTATGGTGTAATTTTTTAGAACTAGAGGGGGCAATTAATATTTTAAGTAAATTCTAATAAATGTATTTATAATTTATTCTAAAATATATGGCATGTCTTGTTGTCTCTATCAATTTTTTAGTAAAATCAACTACTCCTTTTAGTTCTAAAATCCAAACGCTGGCATATCAAAAATGTAATTCTAAAGTTAATTCAAAGATATTAATAATATAATTCTATGTTAGATAGCCAAAAGAACCATTCTTATATACTTATGAGAAAAGTTACGGATCATGAAATTTTTTCATGAAAATGATCATAAAGTAGTTATGATCTTTGGATTACCTTTATTAGTATGTGGTGCTTTATTCTAAATGTAATTCAAGGGTCACAAAACTTTCATGGTTATTTTCATGAAAGATTTTTTATGATACCTAACATTGCTGTATTTTTATACATTCAATGAAACTATTCAAATGCTGATTGTAACGAGGCTTGAGCAAATATAGAGATGCTTGATTTTTAAAAAACTGTCTAAATATTCTAAACTAATTGGAATGGGGTCAAATTTTATAAAATACTGGGTTCAATTTCAGCTAAAAGATACCATCTATTAAAAAAACAAAAAATGCACCTAGAAGATATTTATAAATAATTTTTTTTAATGATTCCCCCCCCCCCTTCAAAACCTAGTGGGTCCATTAAACTCATACTACTACTCTCTCTCTCAACTTGGGCTTGGAGTATGCTCTCCTCTGATCTTAGGTTCAATATTCACTAATTGTAATAAAGTGCGCGTAAGCTGGTTTGGACACATAATTATCATAAAAAAAAAGAAAAAAAAAGAAAAAGAAAAGACAACAACATAAGCATGAACATAGAGTCATCTGAAGCAAAGTTGAAATTTACCTTTATCCTTTTGCATTAAGCGGTGTGAATGAAGTTGCTATGGTTGCTCAAATTCTCATGTCAATTCCTGCAGATTAAACAATGATGATTGTAAGCGTGATACACGATACAAAAAAAAAAAAAAAATGATGCAAGAAAGTGGTAATTGCACTCCTAATCCACTGTCCATGGTACCATACAAGAGAACTAACCTTTACAGCAAAGAAAATGGTGATATCAAGCTTGTTAGGTCCCGTTATTGTCAAATCCGGAGACAAAACTTTGTGCTTAATAAAAATGTAATTTTTATTTTTTTGTTCTTCCCGCTCGAGCGGGGACATGTGCGCTCGAGCAGAGATTGGAGGAACTCAGTATCTTGACAGGGCTGCAGAAGTACCGAAGAATGTGATTTCACGCTCGAGCGGAAGAGGAAGCGCTCGAGCGTACCTCAGTTTAATTACACACAGTTTTTGGCCAGTCCGCTCGAGCGGAGAGTGGAGCGCTCGAGCGGAGATCGTGAGTTTCAGAATCCGTATTGGCTTCAAGTGATTGATTTCTTTCATATCTGGGACTCCTTTTGGTTTTCTATAAATAGGTAGTTTTCTCCTAAAACTAATGTAACTTTTTTCTAGATCTGATTCAAGAATTCTAGAGTTTTGTTTGAAGTGTTCTTCTGAGAGTTTGATGAGTTTTCTTTGATGTTCTTGAGAGAGTTCTAAACTCATGAGTTGAGATTCATACATCAAAGAGTTTGATACTACATATTCAAGAGTGTTCTCTTCGGTGGGATCCGAAGATCATCACGTAAAGTTTCAAAAGGCGTTTGATTCTTTACGTAGTCGTTAATTCGACAAGTGAAGTTGTGGTGTGGAATCAACTTCAGAATCAGTTCCGTGACGAAGGCGTGGTGAAAGGGTTACAGAAGATTCAGAGACAAATTGACTGGGTTGGGTAATTTGTATGGTTTCTTTGTAACCTTGTAGTCCTTCTGTAGTGGATTGATTAGTGGCGGTTCGCCCGTGATTTTTGATTACAATTGAAGGTTCTTCAATTGTGGTTTTTTCACGTAAAAAATCGTTTGTGTTGATTTATTATTTATTCCTAAAAACAAACAAACTAAAATCACTCTCGTAAGTGCTTGATGATTTTAGATTGAGTGTTTTGGAATTTTTGGGATTTGGAATATTTTAATCTTTATCTAATCACGAATCACATGGGATTTTCAATTGGTATCAGAGCAGGTCACTCTTTGTTTTATCAAAAAACTTTTGTTTTTATCAAAACTATAGGAGTGTCATTTTGTGTGACTAGTATTATGGATTCTATTCGTGAAGGTAACTCGACTCATAGACCCCCTTTACTTGACGGTACAAACTATTCTTATTGGAAAGCTCGTATGAGAGCATTTTTAAAATCCATCGATGAGAAAGTTTGGCACTGCGTTGTCTTTGGGTGGAGTGAACCTATTGTCACTATAGATGGCATTGATATTCCTAAACCCCTTGATAAATGGGACACAATTGATTACCAGAACTCGAGTTGGAACAGCAAGGCTCTTAACTCCCTCTTCTGCTCTGTCACACCTGAAGAATTCCGTCGAATTTGCACGTGTGAAATAGCAAAAGAGGCGTGGGATATTCTTGAAACAATTCACGAAGGAACCACCTCTGTCAAAAGGTCAAAACTTCAACGTCTCACATCCGCCTTTGAAACCCTTTTTATGCGCGACGATGAGACGTTTGATGATTTCTATGCAAAACTCAGTGATATCGTGAATTCTTGTTTCACTCTCGGTGAAAAAATCCCGGAAGCAAAAGTTGTGGGAAAAATTTTGAGGTCTCTTCCCGAGAGGTTCCAATCAAAGGTGACAGCCATTGAGGAGGCTCAGAATGTTGATACCCTCAAGCTCGATCAATTGGTTGGAAATTTGCAGACTTATGAAGCACACCAAATTTCCAAGAAAAAGCTGATATTTTTACAAAACCCCTTGATCTTCTTTGATTTGAGTTTCTTAGAAAGACCTTGGGTGTAATGACTCAGTAACTAGGTTGTATCCTGTTTTTCATGTGAGGTGAGTGTGTGTGGTTGACTTACTGTTCTTGGATATGATAATCTCATTGTGATTGAGTCCTGATATCTTTGCATCAAATTTTATATGAACACTGCTCATGTTGCTTACAAGATCTTATTCATCTTTGTTCATAGCTCATTTTGAATGCCCACACTCATTTACTTCATGATCTCATTCTGTACACATCTTTGAGATAAACTGTTGCAGGGGTTTCCGCACAAGTGATCAAAGTTCTCTATGGACCACTGACAGTGTTTCTTGTACTCTTTCAGAGGAATTGACCTATACTGGTATATCATGGGTGATGTTAAGTCTCTTAACCATCTACCATCCTATTTCACTTCCATGGTTTCTCCCTCAGTACATGATTTCCGGGCATTAGGAAAAGGCTACCTCAGAGGCACCAACCAGGCCATCATTTTGATTTCATTCTTCTCTGGTTGGTCTCCATACTCTTGAGCGTGTATGCCACCAGTGAGTGCCCACAAGAAAGAAAAGTTAAAAAAAAAAAAAAAAAAGAGGGATCATTGTCTGAGGGGGAGCTTCCGCATTTACTCAACAAATACCCCGTGATTCCTAGTGGTTTGACTTTTCTTTGTGATGGTCAGTTACTCTTGTTGGAGGTCTAGCCATCAGATCACTACGAGGATTAACTCTAGCTTTGTGGCTCTCAAGGATTGCACACACACACATTCTTTATATGAGCTCTCATGTGTGTTTTTGAGTTATGCATTCTTATGATGCGTATGGCTTTGATTTAATACTATCTGTTTTATTCATGAGCTGGTGTTTCATCTCTTTTCTCAAAATTTTTCAGGACTCATGATTGATGGGTTCTCGTGTCCTCAGGGTATAGTCTGACACCTGATCATCTTGCTTGTCACAGGACTTCCTAGGTGTTTTTATTTAAAAAAAAAAAAAAAAAAAAAATTTCCGCTCGAGCGGACTGTTCTACGCTCGAGCGTAGTTTTCACTCTTGCAGCAGTTTGGAAGTTCTGAGAGATGGTTTTTAGCGCGCGAGCGTTCCTTTTAGCGCTCAAGCGGGATTCAGTTTTCATTTTTGTACGCTCGAGCGGTACTCATCACGCTCGAGCGGACCAATTTCATATTTATTCCATCTCTCGACTCTTCAAGTCATTTTTTTCCCTCTTTTCATTCTCTCGATCTAGGGTTTTTTTCGTGTGGCTTGCATTGTGTTCGATTTCCTTCTCTTCCTTCATCCTTCTTGCCGATTTGCTCTTTGGTAAGTTTGTTCTTCTCTTATTTTCCTTCTTTGCTGTAATTTCGGCCAATGGGTGTTGGGTTTTGAGTTTTGATTTCGTGTTTGGGTCTAGGTTTTGTGGATTCTTCACGCACACACTTTCACTGTTTCTGTTAGTATTTTGATCTGGTAATCTTCATTTTTTGTGTGTTTTGTGTGTCATTTGAATTAGGGTTTTACTTTGTGCCTTTTTATCTCTATTGTTTGTCTTTGGGTTTGAGTTCACTGTGCTTGATTGTGGGTATGGTTGTTTGGGTCTCTGTTGCATTGTTTTGATTTTTCTCATGCTTAATCCTTATGCTTTGCAATTCATCTCTCATATTGTGTTTAGTAGTTATGATTTCATCAATATAATGCTACTTCTTTCATGTTTACCCTGTTTCCTGCCCTTATCTATTATGCTTTGTGATATTGTTTCTTGTTGCTAATAATTTGTTGGTCTTGGTTTGGTTTGGTTTTTGGGGTTTTGGTTGTTATAGTGTCTCCCTCAGTCATGTCTACCTCTGCTCCTAAACGCTGTAAGGCCGCTGTGTCTCGACCCACCTTTGATTCTGTTCGATTTCAATCTGTTAAACAATCCAAGTCTTTTCATAAGTCTTTTGAATCCCGTACAGTACATTTAGAGAGGAATGTTCAGGCAGATACTTTTGAATCTATTCACATTCGACCGTTGTTTGATCCTCTAGGTGGTGATCTTGTTTTGTCCTTTTCCGGGCGTCAGAACCTCGATTGGGTTCGAGAGTTTTATTGTAATATGGAGGGGATTCATGATTATGAGCCATCTTTTACCACTTGGGTTAGGTCTAAAGCCATTTCTGTTACCCCTGCCTTGATTCGTTCACTCTTTCACATTGAGCAGGGCTTTCCAGAGTACTACCCTTTCCTCGTTCCCAACCGCCCTACATGTAATTTTGATGATGTTGCCAAGGAGTTGTGTGGCGTTGCTCGCCATTGGCCTAAAGGCGGTTTGATTAAACAGTTTGAACTTCTTCCGGAGTTCAGACTGCTTAATCTGATCATCTGCGCCAACATAATTGTGACCACCCATTCCTCCGAGGTCAAACAAGACCAAGGTTTCATTTTGACTTGCATCGCCCGACACCGGTCTATTGATCTCGCTTCTCTTATCATCAAAAAGATGATCGGTGCACATAGGCATAAGCAGCTAGGCCTTCCCTACGGTTGTTTGATAAACCGTCTTTTGTCTGACCTTGGCACTCCTGTTTTAGACGATGATGAGTTTGCTTTCCCTTCGCGTCCTTTTACCAAGAGAACTGTGTCTCAAAGTCGAGCCCATATTAGGGGGGAGTCGTCTAGGGTTGGTCTATCTGCAGGGATTGCTGCTGGTCTTGCTGAGGAGGCTGAGTATGATGCCGGTGATGGTGATGAGGCTCCTGTTCCTCCTCCAGATTTTTCTATTCAGTTTCAGTGGTTTGCAGAGACTGTGACCAGACGATTGGATTTTCTCGATGCACGCTTTGATGCATTTGATGGACGTCTTGGCCAGATGGAGCAGACCCTCGATCATCTTGTTCATCTCCTTCAGATATTATGTTGATATTGTGGATATTATGTTTTATCTATTTCATTTTATATTCTTCCACAGTTTTGTTTGGTATGTTGAATGATATTTCACAGGTATGCAAAGTTGAAGGGATGTGTTGAACATGAATGTCCAAGTTTCATAACTGTGTTCTTGATCAAGTTGATTGGTTTATTGAGTTTTGAGAGGTTGTTTACTCCAGTCTAGTGTGTGTGTTTAAGGAACAATGGTAAGATAGGTTTTGTCCGGGAATTGACAAAGGGGGAGATTGTTAGGTCCCGTTATTGTCAAATCCGGAGACAAAACTTTGTGCTTAATAAAAATGTAATTTTTATTTTTTTGTTCTTCCCACTCGAGCGGGGACATGTGCGCTCGAGCGGAGATTGGAGGAACTCAGTATCTTGACAGGGCTGCAGAAGTACTGAAGAATGTGATTTCACGCTCGAGCGGAAGAGGAAGCGCTCGAGCGTACCTCAGTTTAATTACACACAGTTTTTGGCCAGTCCGCTCGAGCGGAGAGTGGAGCGCTCGAGCGGAGATCGCGAGTTTCAGAATCCATATTGGCTTCAAGTGATTGATTTCTTTCATATCTGGGACTCCTTTTGGTTTTCTATAAATAGGTAGTTTTCTCCTAAAACTAATGTAACTTTTTTCTAGATCTGATTCAAGAATTCTAGAGTTTTGTTTGAAGTGTTCTTCTGAGAGTTTGATGAGTTTTCTTTGATGTTCTTGAGAGAGTTCTAAACTCATGAGTTGAGATTCATACATCAAAGAGTTTGATACTACATATTCAAGAGTGTTCTCTTCGGTGGGATCCGAAGATCATCACGTAAAGTTTCAAAAGGCGTTTGATTCTTTACGTAGTCGTTAATTCGACAAGTGAAGTTGTGGTGTGGAATCAACTTCAGAATCAGTTCCGTGACGAAGGCGTGGTGAAAGGGTTACAGAAGATTCAGAGACAAATTGACTGGGTTGGGTAATTTGTATGGTTTCTTTGTAACCTTGTAGTCCTTCTGTAGTGGATTGATTAGTGGCGGTTCGCCCGTGATTTTTGATTACAATTGAAGGTTCTTCAATTGTGGTTTTTTCACGTAAAAAATCGTTTGTGTTGATTTATTATTTATTCCTAAAAACAAACAAACTAAAATCACTCTCGTAAGTGCTTGATGATTTTAGATTGAGTGTTTTGGAATTTTTGGGATTTGGAATATTTTAATCTTTATCTAATCACGAATCACATAGGATTTTCAAAGCTGTTAAAGAAGCTTTTTGATTCAAGATGCTCCGTCAACTCTAGACCAGGAGTGTTCATGATCTTCGGCCAATCTGGGTCTCTATCATTTCGACATTTCTTCAACAACAATGGACAACCTTCAATATGCAAATGTTGAAGAGATGCTGGGAGCCCCTCCTCTGGCAACGAATGAAGCACAGGACAGTCACTCAAGTAAAGATCCTTAAGACATGTAAGGTTCCTTAGCACTTCTTTGGGACCTAGGGACTTGAGATTGTGGCACGAACCAATACTAAGAAACTCAATTGCAATAGGTAACCCTTGTTCTGGCAGTGTCACAAGCTGGGGACAATTCTGAATGGATAGAAGTTTGAGACAGAGGATGCCTTGCAGTGATGATTCTTCTCTAGCCAAAGATACAAGATCGCTGCAACAATGGATGTATAATGCCTTAAGCCCAGAGAGATGTGGCAATTTTGGACGAATGTTTAGGCTTGAGATGTTTGAAATGACCAAGGAGAACAGAGAATCGGTGTTTGGAATTGCCCTCACTAGTGTTTCACCATGGCAATCATCTAGTACTAATTGCTCAAGATATTGAGAGATCTCTGGGAGGTTATTCACTTGTTGACACCCACTTATCTCTAATTTATGCGGACAAACATATTTTGGCAGTGCCTGCAACATGGGGCATTTGATGATTTTTAAATCCGTGACACATCTGAAGTAAGATGCCATTACCTCAATGATTTCACCTTGATCATTAACGAAACGAACGGGCTCATGTTGGCCTTGATCATTAATACGATAGATAGGCTCTAACTTTTCGTTCCAATCCTCCAGAATTAGGTTGTTGACAAGTGTAAGAGAACATAGATAGGGGGTCAATGGAAGAGTCTTCAATGAGTCACACTTTTTGATCTTCAAGACTTCCATGTCAGGAAAGAAGTTAGGCAAACTTCTTAGCATGGGGCAGTTGCTAATCTTCATTGTCTTCGGAGAAAGATATTCTGCCTCTGGCCATTCCTCCAACACCGGCATTCCTTTAATGTGGAGCTCTCTAAGGTGATCTAGTTTCCCAGGAGACAAGACTTTGCATTTTGAACAATGATTTAAGGAAAGATTAACAAGATTTGGGAGCAACCTATCTCTTATCCATGATGGAAATCTGGTACCCTTATAGCAGACAAGATGGAGCACTTCGAGGTTTGAGTGAGGTTGGAGGTCTTCAAGCATGCTTTCATCAGCTGCTTCATGCTGTGGATCACCATCAGTATCGTCAATAGTATTCTAGTTTTTCTTCGTATATATGTATTTTTTCTTTGACACCTTTTTCACATGTCATTATTCTAACAAACAAAGTTTTAGTTGGCCTTGAGATTGACTAATTACATTTGTGTCCAAATTAAGCATCGTTTTTTAGATGGGAAAGCATCTTCTTTTAATCAATCCATTTTTCTATATCAAACCTTAACTCTCCAGGAGGTTGTGTATAACACAGATGGGAAGAAGAGGACAATCACCATTAGTTCCCTTTTTAACAGTGGGTGTTCTTTGTATGGTCGTCTTTGGCCCTATCGCTCTATCTGTAATTAAAACTGCTGTATCTGTACTTGAAACTGTATTACCTCTCCTTAAACTTTGGCAAAAAATCGGAGGCTTTGCCCTCCTGATTATGCTTCTTCTCATCACATTGTTGCTGCTAATACACTATCAATCTGTTTTTCTATATCAAACCTTAGTTCAACTCTCTAGGAGGTTATGTACAACACAAATGGGAAGAAGAGGACCATCACCACTAGTTCCCCTTTTAACAGTGGGTGTTCTTAGTATGGTTGTCTTTGGCCCTATCGCTTTATCTGTGCTTGAAACTGTATTACCTGTTCTTCAACTATGGCAAGAAATCGGAGGCTTTGCCTTCCCGATTATGCTTCTTCCCATCACGTTGTTGCTGCTAATACACTTTCTCTCCTTTTTCTTTCCATCACGGAACATTTTTGTCTACCTCAAATCAACAACTTGAGAGCTCGGGTTTTGATGCCAAAGTGTTTGGTTTGGGATCTTTACTTCTAGTTGTGCTCTTCTTCATTCTGTATAATGTGATCTGAATTGTTTTTATTTCAACGTTTGCGTGTACAAACCGACCTACTAGCTATATTTCACTAGGAAATTGTATATACTAAAGTTTAGATTTGTTTTCAGCTTCAAAGTTTAGGGAAGAGCAATAAAACAGAGGCTGGTTTCATACCCCAGATGTTATGTCAACCTCGATGTCCTGCTGGCACAAAAAGATAAAAGTAAACGTAGAATTGTGGGTTGTCATGCCATTAACCTTTTCCAAGTACCGAATAGACTCAAAATTCAAAATGTAAATTTTTTTTTTAATAATCGAGAATCAAATATCATGAGTGTTACATCAATTAAATTGGATATTCAAAAAGTATAGGAAAGAGAGTTTAAAATCATGTCTAAAAATGGGATTAGATGTAGAAACTGCGAAGTTCACACTCTCAACATTCAAGTACATACAACACAACAAAGGTAACTTATTTTGTTACTGATAAGCAACATAATTAAGTAAAATTACAAGAATGGGAGCAATAAATAATTTTACAACTTTTACAAACAACCACGAACACAAATTATTCAAACAATAACGCTATGTCATCACATCAGATGATATCATAGTGCTATTGTTAAAAACATTCATCAAAATATAACACAAGCATCCCATTTATAACAAACTATCACCTAATGGCTCAATTAGGACCTTATTAAACACATAAACTTGTATTTTGATGTAACCAAGAATATCAACCAAGCATGCAATCCTTCATTTTCCCTCCCAAATCAAATCTTTTGACCAGTGGTAGTTCTTTCTCAGATCATCATCAAGCTTCAGTATCCTACAAATCATGTGTAACCATTTGATATTGGATTAACAGCTGAAAGTTTAATATTTTGTGTAACAAAATCGATCATTTACATTTGTTTATTTCACTCCAAAAACCAAAAGCATAAACATGGAAAGCAAAGTCGATTTTTTTACCTTTATCCTTTTGCATTAAGATCTATGAATTGAGCTGTTGTGGTTGCTCAAATTCTCACTGTCAATTCCTGCAGATTAAACGATAATGATTGTAAGCATGATAAATGATAAAAAATAAATGATCTATGAAAGAAGTAATTGCTCTTTCTCAATTCAGTTTGCATCTTCTATATATGCGTCATACAAGAGAATAGGAACTTCAGTAAAAAGAGGAGAACAAAATTTAGAAAATCAAAAAATGTTGATATATAATACTAAACCAAATCAATGGAAGAGGAAAAATAGAAAGTGGATGTTACTGACAAAATGAGCACTAACCTTTACAGCAAATAAACAGGCGATACCAAGGTGGTGAAGGTACTGGTTCAGGAATGTCCTTGGGATGGTCAATCTCTATATCAGGAATGTCTTTGATGTTTGGCCAATCTGGGCCCACGTGTTTTTGACATTGTTTCACCAACAACGGACAACCTTCAATGTGCAAATGTTGAAGAGAGGTTGGAGGACCCTCCTCTGGCAATGACTCTAGTGAGGGACAGTCATCGAGGTAAAGATCCTTAAGCGAGGTGAGGTTTCTCAGCCCTTCTGTGGAACCTAGGGACTTGAGACCGGGGCATGAACCAATAGTAAGACACTCAATTGTTGCAGGTAGCCCTTGTTCCGGCAGTGTCACAAGCTGGGGACAGTTTCGGATGGATAGAAGTTTGAGAGAAGGCAGGCCTTGGAATGATGATCCTTCTTCAGACAAAGATACAAGATCGCTGCAATAATGGATGTATAATGCTTTAAGCCCAGAAAGTTGTGGCAACTTTGGAAGACAGGTTAGTCCTGAGATGTTGGAAATGACCAAGGAGTATAGAGAACTGGTTTCTGGAATTTTCCTCACTAGTGTTCCACCATGACAAGCATCAAGTGCTAAATGCTGAAAGCGTCGAGAGTGCTCTGGGATTGGGAGGGCATTCAATAGTTGACACTCACTTATCTCTAATTTCTGAGGAAAAAAGAGTTGTGGTAGTGTCGTCAATTTGGGACATTTAATGACTTTTAATTCTAGGAGATTGCTAAAGGTAGATCCCAGCAGAGCCACAACTTCTCCTTGATCATTAACGGAACACCTATTCATTTCGTTCCAATCTTCCAGAACAGGATTGTCGACAAGTGTAGAAAATTGAAGAGAGGGGGTCAGTGGAAGGGTCTTCAATGAGTGACACTTTGTGATCTTCAGGGCTGCCACGGAATGAAAGATGCGGGGCAAATTTCTTAGCTTGGGGCAGTTGCTAATCTTCAGACTGCGGAGAGAAGTGTAGAGTGCCTCTGGCCATTCCTCCAACTCTAGCATTCCTTTAATGTGGATGTTTCTTATTTTCTCTAGCTGACCAAGAGGCAGGACTTTGCATTTTGAACAATCTTTTAAGGAAAGCATTACAACATTTTGAAGCAACCCATCTCGCATCCAAGATGGAAATCTGGTACCCTTGTAGCAGAAAAGTTGGAGCACTTGGAGGTCTGAGTGAGGTTGAAGGTCTTCAAGCACCGTTTCATCAGCTGCTTCATCCTGTGGACTACCATTGCTGCTGCTCCATTCAAACACCACCTTTTTAAGCTTTTCTTTGTCTTTCAACTTTGCGTTTGCTGCATTCACTGCATTCTCCAGCTTTGAAATATGTAATGCTCCCTTAAGACAGTTCATATCCTTCAATTCATCAATTCCATAACCAGGCTTATCGATGAACTGAAAAGCATGCAGATTCTGGAGACCAGTTAATCTCCCCATTCTTGGAGGCAACGTGGATGACTTGACCCAGAACATATCATCTAGCTCGAGATGCTGCAAGTTGGTCAAGTTTCCAAGGTCTTTGGGCAGTTTGAAAAGCCAAAGGCACCCTAAGAGTTTTAGTGTTTGCAAATTGTGGAGGCTGCATATGGAGTTGGGAAGTTCTTTGATTTCGGTTTTGGAAAGATCGAGGTAGTACAATAACTTCAACTCTTTAACTGAGTTTGGCAGCTCCATCAGTGTGCTTGAACTCAAATCTAACACACGTATGTATTTCAAACTGTGGAACAGTTTGTCAAGGGCTTGCCCAAAGGCCTTATGGTGTTCACTGGGCAGCAAAAGTGTGCGCAGCTTCTTAGATTTCTCAATGATTTGTAAAAGAGGTTCCTCCACATCTTTGCAAAGTAATGATACATGACGTGAAATTTCAGAGACATGGCATGATTTGTTATCCTTGACTTGGTAGCAATTGGGGAATGAAATCGATTGTGCCAAATCATGGATAAGATCATGCATCCTGTATGTCTGCCTGTTTTCAGTATCTAAAAGTTGAAAGAAGGACCTCATTAACAACTCATCAAAATAATCACTTCCAATTTCATCGATTGTGTCTTCTCGTGATGTAGAATGAATAAAAGATTCTGCCTTCCACAATTTGACCAACTCATTCTTATCAAACATATAACCTTTAGGAAATATGTAACAGTAAGCAATTTTCTTCCACAATTTGACCAACTCATTCGTCATAACTCAATTTTAGGGCTGGCAAAATAGTTAGCTTCCCAGTGTTAGTACTTGCTTTCTCTACTTCCCAAATCTCATGCTTTAGGATTTTCTTCCATTTGTTTACATCATTGTTACCACACAACAGACCTCCCATTGCCTTGATAGCCAAAGGCAACCTATCGCACTTGTGTACAATTTCCCTACCAATGTCCTCCAAACAACTACGCACATCGTGCGCTAAAATGTTTTGTTGTTTAAACACAATTTTTTCAAACAA
This sequence comes from Camellia japonica, assembly GCA_030407325.1. NCBI lineage: Eukaryota > Viridiplantae > Streptophyta > Magnoliopsida > Ericales > Theaceae > Camellia > Camellia japonica. Next base: position 51,740,581 of record JAPPVO010000029.1, read on the forward strand.
TGACCAACACTGGTCTTCAGGCAAATAGTCCAAGAGATAGGGTTGAGGGTGTGTGCCGGTGGCATCTGAGGCCCTCTTGTTTCGACTAGTGATCAATACTCTACATCCCTTTCCCCCTTGTTTTAAGAGTACTAGAAGTTGCTCCCAGACCAGATAATTCTCAATCCACACATCATCTAGGACAAGTAAAAAGCGTTTTCTAGCCAAAAATTCTAAAAGGCGGGATTGTAACTGGTTATCTGATAATGAGTTGATATTATAGTTCATCTCGGTATGATATTCTATCATCCCTTTTAGAATTTTTCTATAGTCAAAACTGGCTGTGACACACACCAACATCCTAAATTCAAAATGGTTTTTGACTCTATCGTCGTTGAAGACCACTTGGGCAAGAGTTGTCTTGCCCAATCCTCCCATCCCAATGATGGGAATCACAGAAATGTCATCTTCCCTATCAAATTCCTGGGATAGCAAGAGATTAACTACCTTATTTTTGTCATCCTCCATACCAACCACATCAGCTTCAACCACAAAAGACCTAGTGTTCCTATTCTCATATGTGTCTCTGTTATCATTGTCATTCACATTGAGATGAAACTGTTCTTTTTCTTTAGCAATCTCATCAAGTCTTGCTAAAATTTCCTTAATCTCACTTGCCGCCTCTAATTTGTATGCAGTTTCAGTTGCACTAAAAGGACGCGGAATGTTTTGTACCTGCTGTTTTTTCTGCCACAGGCAGGCTTCAGTTGCAAAAGTCTCTAGTATGTCGTGCGCATCATAAGCTGCTTCTTTCAGCTTTCCAAGCCAATCTCTCAGTGGCCGGTTATCGAGCTGCTTTTCCTCTGCATCTTCAAGCACAGATTGGATTGCGGTTAGCTTGCTTGACAGTTTCTTAATGTCTCCTTCAACACCTTGCAGCAACTGGTACTTTTGTGTGATCAAGGAACTGGCAAGCCCAAGGACCATCTTGACAATCGGACTTGCTACTAGTGAAACTGGGTCACCCATAGAATGATTCTTCACTAGCACAACTACACCTGCCTGAGAAGGAAAAAAAAAAAAAAAAACGGATTACAAGATGATAATATGTCGACAACAAGTGGAAAAAGACGTAGCTCTAGCAAACTGTGATATATTATAAGATACTTAACTCTTTCATGATCATTTTCATGAAAAAAGAAGATAATAAATGCAAAAAGACTAGCTTTGGCAAACTGTGATATATATATATATATGTATATATTATGAAACACTTTGTGCAATTACCTGAGAGAAAAAAAGAAAGAATACTAGCTTTGGCAAACTGTGATGTATTATGAAATGCTTACTCTGTGCCTTTCTTCATTTACCTGCACATATTTATAGACAAAAGAATATAAGTTGGCCACTTTCCCGGCACCTAATAAGAAGCGCTGACATGGATATGATACAAAGTAATTTTGAAAAAAATTTAGAATATGAATACGACCGGAATACATCAATATATATTATTTTCTCTGTGCCTTTCTTCATTTACCTGCACATACTTTAATTCTTGCACAATTTTGGTCCTTATAATTCTAATTGGCTCGATTTTGAATCTTCAAATTAATTATGACTGTTAGCATTTTTTAATGAAAAATATACACAAAGTGGCATGTGTCATTCTTTTAGGGGTATAAATTTGCTCAACTAAGTGAGTTAACCTCAACCAATTCATGAATCATGTTCTGTCAATAACACTAACAACATTATCAATGGGACCAAATTGACACAAAATTTAAAACTAAGAGTTAGGTGGTGTTTGATAAATCTAAAACTGAAAATTAAAAGTTAAAAATTAAGTATTGAAAACTAAATACTAAATTTTTTAAGCTCAAAAGCTGTTTGATAAAAATTAAGTGCTGAACTAAAAATATTATTTGATATATACAAGATTAAATTTAAAATTTATTATTTTTAATTTATAACTTTCAATTTTTGTATTGTAATGGTGGCAGTGACGTCAATGGCAATAGTAGTGGAGGTAAAGAGATAGTAGTTGTGGTGATGGTAGAAGGGTAATGTAGCGGAGGTAAAAAAAGGGTGGTGGTAGTGATGTAATGCTGGTGGTGGTGGAGGGTAGTTATAACGGTGGTAGAGAGGTGGTCGTAATGGCAGTGGCAACTATGGTGGTGTTGTGGTAGTAGTGAAATGATGGTTGTGCCTATGCAACGATGATAATGGTGATGGAGGTTGTGGTAGTGATAGTGGTGGCGGCGGCGACAATAGATGTAGCTGGGGCATGATGGTTGTGGTCGTGGTGGTGATGGTAGTGATGGTGGTAGTAGTAGTGGTGGTGGCAATAGCTGAAGTGGTGGTGGCAATAGCTGAAGTGGTGGTGGCGGTGATAGGAATGGTGGTGGTGACGATGACAATGGTAGGAGTAGTGGGGGTGATGGCAACGATGGTGAGGTTATAACCATATGTATGTCAACATGTATGCAAAAGCATTTTTAAATTCAGTTAGAATTAAGTTTGTTTTTTTTATTTAAATTTTTCTTAAGTTTTAATCTACATTTTAAGAGTCAATTTGAAGTGATTCTTACTATGGCTGTTAAACAGAGTGCTACTATTAGTAACCCACTTATTACTTTGGACCCCCCATTTTTTATATATATTTTTTATTACAATAATAACCTTAAATGAAATTGTTAAAATGGATATCAATTATTTTGAAACACCTCATCTCACAATAATTAAGCCCATACACTCACTTAATTATAAGATAGGGTTTATGAGAGCACCTACCTCCACCACCACTCACACACTTCAAAACTTAGGTCCCTGTGTGTTGTCAATTCTGCGAACAAATATAGTTTCAATTGTTATTTGTGCCTGAGTTTTTGTTGGACTGCTGGAGCGAAGAAGTTGATCTCTCAGTACTTTCAGGCGCTTGTAAAAATACTGGAAGTTTTGTTTTTATGCTTAAGTGAGCTTTCCATTGCTTGAGCGAAGGCACTTATGGATTTCATGCACTTGAGTCACACCGCTCGAGCGACCATTCCATGGCTCGAGCGGTCTCCGTGACCCTATTCACTATAAAGCTACGTGAAAGATAGATTTTAGGGTTAGAGCTTCCAGATCTTATTCTTGAGGGTTAGGGTTTTCTTTGGAGGTTCTTTACCGATTTTTTTTGATGCCTTTGTGAGTTTATCTCATGTTCTTAGTTGATTACATCAAAGGGTTGTTTGATCATTCAAATCAAAGAGTTCTTGTTCGGTGGATTTTGAGGATTCGAGCGTAAAGGCTTTGAAGGAGTTCAAAGCGGCTTGTTGTTGTGGATTTGGCGTGGGTGCTGTGGATTCAACATCAGACTAATCAATTCCTAGATGAAGGTGTTGGTGAAAGAGGCATAAGTTGTTGAAGACAGTTTTATAGAGTGTTGGGTAAAGTTTTTACTAATCTTGTGTATTTTCATTCTTCTTAGTGGATTGATTAGTGGTGTTTTGCTCGTGATTTTTTAATCACAATTGGAGGTGCTCTTGCTGTGATTTTTTTTTTCCACATAAAAATTGTTTGTATCGATTTGTTAATTGTGAAACAACAATCTAAATCACTTTCATACGTGTTAAATGATTTAGATTGTTAGTTTTGGTTGTTTAGGGATTGTTGCAATTAAATTTGTTTCGAATCATGAATCACGTAAGTTTTTCAATTGGTATCAGAGCGGGTCACTTGTTCTTATTTTTTACAAAAACTATAGGAGTGTGATTTTATGTGATTCATGTCAATGGATTCGACTTGCGAAGGTAACTTGACCCATAGACCTCCTTTACTTGATGGGACAAACTATTCTTATTGAAAAGCTCGTATGAGGGCGTTTTTAAAATCAATTGATGAGAAAGTTTGGCAATTTGCTATTTATGGGTGGAGTGAACCTATTATTATCATTGATGGTGTTGATATTCCCAAACCAATTAATAAATGGGATACAACTGATTATCAAAATTCAAGTTGGAATAGTAAAGCGCTCAATTCTCTCTTTTGCTCTGTCACATCAGAAGAGTTTTGATGTATTTGTACGTGTGAGGTAGCAAAAGAGACTTGGGACATTCTTGAAACTATTCACGAAGGTACTACTATTGTTAAAATGTCAAAAACTTCTACGTCTCACCTCCATCAACAAGCCTAAGGAAGGGTGGCCAACCTCTCATCTTTTTTGTGACTTAAAATCACATTTTTAAGCTTAAATAAACTTTGAAAAAACAGTGTGAAAAAGCAAAGAAAAGAGATAGAAAAGATGGTATAAAAACTCAAAGTATACATTTTTTAAAGAGAGGATGCTCTTTAGTTCACAAACCACAAGTTGAACACCGTCAAGAGTTGAAATTTGGGTTCAAGAATCTCAGCAAGAAGCCTCTAGTTTAGGCTTAAGAAGTGTATGTATAGTGTATGTATATTGCAAGAGAGAGAGGTAGTGTGTTGGACAGGTCTTTGGCTTTTGGAGAATTTTTCTAACCCAAAACCATGAGAGGGGGGGGGGGGGGGGGTTGTATTTATAGAAAAGTAGTTTTTCACGTCGAAAATATCAAGAAAGAGATAGTTGGTGCAAAACATGCACATGGGGACAATTGGCTGCAAAAATATCTGTTTCTTGGCAAACATAGCCGGCCGACCAAGAGGAGGGCCGACCGGCCAATATGATGTGTGTCACACCCCAAACTCGGGTATGACCGGCCGTGGCCCACAGGGCCTTAGCCCAAGGCACACGTAAGCCTAAAACACGAATCCATAATCACATTGAACAACTAAACAATAGTCCAATAAAAAATAACCAAAACTCAATCCAGACATGCCACAATTGTAAACGGCAAAATCAACCGTAATCAAACCCATCCAAACTAATGGGATATAAACAACCCACATATCAAAAATAATCTTAAATGAATTTCAATAAAAATAAATAAATATAAATATGCACAAACTCAACAAGCAACCTAAAACAAATTAAATAAATGCCCTAGAGGTCCATGAAATTGAGTCCCTGCTACGCCATGAGTCCACTCTAAGTCCTTCTAACACCTGGAAATGGTAAACAACTAAGTCAGCTGATAGCTCAGTGAGTAGCAACATGGATAGTAAATACAGTTTTGAAAACAGGGATAAATTCCAAAATAAGATATATATCACAGAAACTAGATTGGCATACAGTCTGGTAAATACAATCTGTTTCAAAAGAAGGTTCCACAGTTCAACACTTAAAATACTCATGTCTCGCAAGAACATGATAAACAACATTTTTCACTTAAAACAGATTATAACATGAACACCAATAATTTTCTGGGTACCAAGAAAAACAAATAATATGCCACACAGTTCTCAAGGCTATAAGCCCCGTTGGATCCAATACCGAACTAAGAGTCATCCTCAGGGTGGCACCTGGGCCTTTTCTCAAAGACGATCCGATTGAAGGTCACCTAGTTGTTTTTAAAGGTCTTTTCCTTACAATCGTTGAGCACTAGAGTCATCACGGCCCAACCCGGATCTGTTCCCTAGTGGCCAAAGTCACCACACACAGTGGAATAATTTCCCTGGACTAAATACACACATGGTCCCAATAATCAATACACATCAATTTCGCAAAACATGGTAGTTCATCATTATAAACATGAGACCAAAACAAATAGTTTACAGTATGCCAAGTTCACACATGTTTCAGAAATAATTTGATTCCATTGATAATATAAATAATTTATCAAAACAGTTTAGTCTTAAAACAATAATTTAATTTTCCAACAGTTCAGGTAGGGGAACATTTATAAAAATACGTAGCATGGAACTACTCACCTGAAACGAAATAATAAAATCCTTGAATCGAATAGAGTGTAAAAGTCCAACTAGTGTCCTGAACCAAGTATAAAAACTACACGTCACAACTAATTTAAAAATACTAAAAAAAATAGAAACTAAGTAACCTCAACTAAAGCGCACTAACCCGGCTCAACCCAACTCACCGTTACTCTTAAATATTACCTAAGTTCATGTTCTTCAAGGTTTAAAATCACCCAAGACATGGGTTCCGGTCAAAACTTAATTAATTGTGACTTTAAGATAAAACAGAATTTCAAACAAGCCTTCCCAACCTATTCGCTAATTTTGAAAATTACAAAACCCACTCCATGTTATTTGAAAAATTCCAATAACCTCCAGATATGATCTAATATATCCTAAGTTTCAAACCCAATTGGTTTCACTTGATTTGCTTATCAAAATAATTATCTACAATTTATTATATCCAAACAGGTTGTTTTCTGCAGCACTTTAAAGAAATTGACGGTTCTCTTAATATACACAAGCAATCAATGCAAGGCCAAAAACGTACGAAACTAGACTCGTAACCGGTTCTAATGACACTAATTTGATAATTTTTGGATTTATACCCAAAGAGAACAACATTCCCGAATTTACTGTTTCGGACTGGTTTCCTGGACAGATTTGAATACCTCAATTTATATGGATTTTGACTCCCAAAAATTATGAAAAAAATTCAGATATGCAATTCAATATGTAATTGATCTACTGTAAAAATTTCAGATTAAAATTCATTCGTTTGATATGGTTTCTTGATTTTTAAAGTTCGTGATTACGCGCAGAATTTTTTAACTAAGAATAATACCCATTCTTTATACATGAATTTAACTCCTCAAATTTTTAACAGTATATATATATACAAAATATATAAACCTACAACCTCCATGAATGAATAAAATAATAATGGAATAAGGATAAAAACAAAACCAAAAGGAAGAAGAAAGATAAAGACCCACCACACCCAAAGATTCCTCCTTGTTTGCAATCTTTCCCGTGGCTGCTGTTATGAATAGTATGGGGCAACCTAGGGTTACATATGTATCTACACAAAAAGGCCCTAAAATATTATCTTTATATTACTTTATTTTCTAACACATTAATTAAATAAAATATAACTATTATTATAACAAAATATACTTACTAACTTGTCCTCAATATTTTTAAAAAAAAATAAATCTTGCCTCTAAATTAAATGCTTTCACCACAAATTTATTTTAAGTTTAAAATTATTAAAAGATCCTCCAATAATATTTAATTTGCACCTTAGAATTCACCACCAAAATATTTGAGATTGTAATATTATTATTTAATTATTTACTTAATTTTTATATTTGGGTTCTCACATTCTCCCCCTCTAAAAGAAAAGTTTCGTCCTCGAAACTAACCTGAGTAAATCATGAGAATAGATGTGGGTACTTCTCGCGCATCTCATCCTCGCATTCCCAAGTCGCCTCTTCAACTAGATGATTACGCCACAGTACCTTAACCAATTTAATGACCTTTGTACGCAACGTTTTCTCTTTCGAATCCAAAATCTGAACAGGTATCTCCTCATACGAAAAATCCTCTCTAATCTGAAGCGGCTTATAATCTATCACATGCGATGGATTGTGCACATATTTCCTTAGCATAGACACGTGAAACACATTATGCACTCCTGCCAACCTAGGGGGTAGAGCAACACGGTACGCAACCTCACCAACCTTCTCCAATACCTCAAATGGACCAATGTATCTAGGACTCAACTTTCCTTTCTTTCCAAACCTGATCACTCCTTTCCATGGTGATACTTTCAAGAATACCATATCCCCCACATGAAACTCTAAGTCTCTCCTACGATGATCAGCATAACTTTTTTGTCTACTTTGAGCAGTCAATAATCTCTCTCTAATGGTGATAATTTTCTGTGTAGCATCCTCCACCAAATCAGGTCCCAACATTTGCCTTTCACCAACCTCATACCAACACAAAGGAGACCTACACTTCCTCCCATACAAAGCCTCATAAGGAGCTACTCCCAAACTAGAATGATAACTATTATTATAGGCAAACTCCATGAGCGGCAAATAATTATCCCAATTACCTCTCCACTCCAAGGCACAAGCCCTCAACATATCCTCAAGGGTTTGAATAGTCCTCAGCAATAAAACAGATGCTAGTTTCATACCCAGATGCTATGTCAAGCTTGATGCTGGGACGGGATCAGAATTTCATTATCGGAGGGCCGAAGATAAATAATACTTTTTCACTATATACATATAAACACACACACACACGTGTATGTAGAATATGAATTATATATATATATATATAAAATTAAATATTATAGAAACAATCTCTAATAAGATGATGAATATTTTTTGGTAGAAATAAAAAGAGAATACAAAGATGGGGAAGAATGAGATATATATCTTTTATACAAAGAGATCATTTTATTTATGAAATAAGATATATATAGTGCTATTAGCAAATATAAATTTTCACAAAAATAGATATCATTGTGGCGCAAAAAACAAAAAAGTAAACCTAGAATTGTGGGTTTTCATGCAATTAACCTTTTACCAAGTACCAAATAGACTCAAAATTCAAAATGTAAATTTTTTAAATAATCAAGAATCAAAATATCATTAGTGTTACACCAATTAAATTGGATATCCATAAAGTATAGGAAGATAGTTTAAAATCATGTCTAAAAATTGGATTAGATGTAGAAACTGCGAAGTTCACACTTTAAACATTCTAGTACATACAACGCAACAAAGACAACTTATTTTGCTACTGAAAAGCAACATAATTAAGTAAAATTACAAGAATGGAAGCAACAAATATTTTTACAACTTTTGCAAACAATCAAGAACACAAATTATTCAAATAAAACGCTATGCCATCGCATCATATGACATCATAGCATTATTGTTAAAAACATTCATCAAAACATAACACAAGCATCCTATTTATAACAAACTGTCACCTAATGACTCAATTAGGACCTTATTAAATACATAAACTTGTATTTTGATGTAACCAAGAACATCAACCAAGCATGCAATCCTTCATTTTCCCTCCGAAGTCAAATCTTTTGACCATTGGTAGCTCTTTCTCAAATCATCATCAAGCTTCAGTATCCTACAAATCATGTGTAACCATTTGATTTTGGATTAACAGCTGAAAGTTGAATATTTTGTGTTACAAAATCGACCATGTATTTGTTTACTTCACTCCAAAAACCAGAAGCAGAGTTATCTAAAGCAAAGAAGATTTTTTTACCTTCATCCTTTTGCATTAAGATCTATGAATTGAGCTGTTGTGGTTGCTCTAATTCTCACTGTCAATTCCTGCAGATTAAACAATAATGATTGTAAGCATGATATATGATAAAAAAATAAATGATCTATGAAAGAAGTAATTTCTCTTTCTCAATTCAGTCTGCATTTTCTATATATGCGTCATACAAGAGAATAGGAACTTCAGTAAAAGAGGAGAACAAATTTAGAAATTATCAAAAAATGTTGATATATAATACTAAACCAAATCAATGGGAGAGGAAAAATAGAAAGTGGATGTTACTGACAAAGTGAGCACTAACCTTTACAGCAAATAAATTGGCGATACCAAGGTGGTGAAGGTACTTCTGTTTTGATATTGGGATGCTCAATCTCTACATCAGGAATGTCCTTGATGTTTGGCCAATCTGGGCCTACGTCTTTTTGACATTGTTTCACCAACAACGGACAAGCTTCAATGTACAAATGTTGAAGAGAGGTTGGAGGACCCTCCTCTGGCAATGACTCTAGTGAGGGACAGTCATCGAGGTAAAGATCCTTAAGAGAGGTGAGGTTCCTCAGCCCTTCTCTGGGACCTAGGGACTTGAGACCGCGGCATGAACCAATAGTAAGACACTCAATTGCTGCAGGTAGCCCTTGTTCCGGCAGTGTCACAAGCTGGGGACAGTTTTGGATGGATAGAAGTTTGAGAGAAGGCAGGCCTTGGAATGATGATCCTTCTTCAGACAAAGATACAAGATCGCTGCAATAATGGATGTATAATGCTTTAAGCCCAGAAAGTTGTGGCAACTTTGGAAGACAGGTTAGTCCTGAGATGTTGGAAATGACCAAGGAGTATAAAGAACTGGTTTCTGGAATTTCCCTCACTAGTGCTCCACCATGACAAGCATCAAGTGCTAAATGCTGAAAGCGTTGAGAGTGCTCTGGGATTGGGAGGGCATTCAATAGTTGACAGTCACTTATCTCTAATTTCTGAGGAAAAAAGAGCTGTGGTAGTGTCGTCAATTTGGGACATTTAATGACTTTTAATTCTAGGAGATTGCTAAAGCTAGATCCCAGCAGAGCCACAACTTCTCCTTGATCATTAACGAAATGAAAACGCCTTTCGTTCCAATCTTCCAGAACAGGATTGTCGACAAGTGTAGAAAATTGAAGAGAGGGGGTCAATGGAAGGGTCTTCAATGAGTGACACTTTGTGATCTTCAGGACTGTCACGGAATGAAAGACGCTGGGCAACTTTACTAGCTTGGGGCAGTTGCTAATCTTCAGCCTGCAGAGAGAAGTGTAGAGTGCCTCTGGCCATTCTTCCAATTCTAGCATTCCTTTAATGCGGATGTCTCTTAGTTTCTCTAGCTGACCAAGAGGCAGGACTTTGCATTTTGAACAATCTTTTAAGGAAAGCATTACGACATTTTGAAGCAACCCATCTAGCATCCAAGATGGAAATCTGGTACCCTTGTAGCAGAAAAGTTGGAGCACTTGGAGGTCTGAGTGAGGTCGAAGGTCTTCAAGCACCCTTTCATCAGCTGCTTCATCCTGTGGAGTACCATCGCTGTTGCTCCATTCAAACACCACCTTTTGAAGCTTTTCTTTGTCTTTCAACTTCGCGTCTGCTGCATTCATTGCATTCTCCAGCTTTGAAATATGTAATGCTCCCTTAAGATAGTTCATATCCTTCAATTCATCAATTCCATAACCAGGCTTATCGATGATCTGAAAAGCATGCAGATTCTGGAGACCAGTTAATCTCCCCATTCTTGGAGGCAACGTGGATAACTTGACCCAGAACATATCATCTAGCTCGAGATGCTGCAAGTTGGTCAAGTTTCCAAGGTCTTTGGGCAGTTTGAAAAGCCAAAGGCACCCTAAGAGTTTTAGTGTTTGCAAATTGTGGAGGCTGCATATGGAGTTGGGAAGTTCTTTGATTTCGGTTTTGGAAAGATCGAGGTAGTACAATAACTTCAACTCTTCAACTGAGTTTGGCAACTCCATCAGTGTGCTTGAACTCAAATCTAAAACACGTATGTATTTCAAACTGTGGAACAGTTTGTCAAGGGCTTGCCCAAAGGCCTTATGGTGTTCACTGGGCAGCAAAAGTGTGCGCAGCTTCTTAGATTTCTCAATGATTTGTAGAAGAGGTTCCTCCACATCTTTGCAAAGTAATGATACATGACGTGACTTTTCAGAGACATGGCATGATTTGTTATCCTTGACTTGGTAGCAATTGGGGAATGAAATCGATTGTGCTAAATCATGGATAAGATCATGCATCCTGTATGTCTGCCTGTTTTCAGTATCTAAAAGTTGAAAGAAGGACCTCATTAACAACTCATCAAAATAATCACTTCCAATTTCATCGATTGTGTCTTCTCGTGATGTAGAATGAATAAAGGATTCTGCCTTCCACAATTTGACCAACTCATTCTTATCAAACATATAACCTTTAGGAAATATGCAACAGTAAGCAAAACAACGCTTTAAATGTGAAGGAAGATGGTCATAACTCAATTTTAGGGCTGGCAAAACCTCCCCACTGTTAGTGCTTTTTTTCTCTGCTTCCCAAATCTCATTCTTTAGGATGTTCTTCCATTTTTTTACGTCATTGTTACCACACAACAAACCTCCCATTGCCTTGATAGCCAAAGGCAACCGATCGCACTTGTGTACAATTTCCCTACCAATAGCCTCCAAACAACTACGCACATCGTGCGCTAAAATGTTTTGTTGTTTAAACACAATTTTTTCAAACAATGACCAACACTGGTCTTCGGGCAAATAGTCCAAGAGATAGGGTTGAGGGTGTGTGCCGGTGACATCTGAGACCCTCTTGTTTCGACTAGTTATCAATACTCTACATCCCTTTCCCCCTTGTTTTAAGAGTACTAGAAGTTGCTCCCAGACCAGATAACTCTCAATCCACACATCATCTAGGACAAGTAAAAAGCGTTTTCTAGCCAAAAATTCTAGAAGGCGGGATTGTAACTGGTTATCCGATAATGAGTTGATATTATAGTTCATCTCGGTATGATATTCTATCATCCCTTTTAGGATTTTTCTATAGTCAAAATTGGCTGTGACACACACCCACATCCTAAATTCAAAATGGTCTTTTACTCTATTGTCGTTGAAGACCACTTGGGCAAGAGTTGTCTTGCCCAATCCTCCCATCCCAATGATGGGAATCACAGAAATGTCATCTTCCCTATCAAATTCCTGGGATAGCAAGAGATTAACTACCTTATTTTTGTCATCCTCCCTACCAACCACATCAGCTTCAACCACAAAAGACCTAGTGTTCCTATTCTCATATGTGTCTCTGTTATCGTTGTCATTCACATTGAGATGAAACTGTTCTTTTTCTTTAGCAATCTCATCAAGTCTTGCTAAAATTTCCTTAATCTCACTTGCCGCCTCTAATTTGTATGCAGTTTCAGTTGCACTAAAAGGACGCGGAATGTTTTGTACCTGCTGTTTTTTCTGCCACAGGCAGGCTTCAGTTGCAAAAGTCTCTAGTATGTCGTGCGCATCATAAGCTGCTTCTTTCAGCTTTCCAAGCCAATCTCTCAGTGGCCGATTATCGAGCTGCTTTTCCTCCGCATCTTCAAGCACAGATTGGATTGCGGTTAGCTTGCTTGACACTTTCTTAATGTCTCCCTCAACACCTTGCAGCAACTGGTACTTTTGTGTGATCAAGGAACTGGCAAGCCCAAGGACTGTCTTGACAATCGGACTTGCTACTAGTGAAACTGGGTCACCCATAGAATGATTCTTCACTAGCACAACTACACCTGCCTGAGAAGGAAAAAAAAAAAAAAAAAAAAAAAAGGGATTACAAGATGAAAATATGTTGACAAGAAGTGGAAAAAGACGTAGCTCTAGCAAACTGTGGTATATTACAAGATACTTGTATATCTTGTATAATTATCTGAGAAAAATGAGAAGATAATAAATGCAAAAAGATAGCTTTGGCAAACTGTGATATGTATATGTATATATTATGAAACACTTTGTGCAATTACCCGAGAGAAAAAAAGAAAGAATACTAGCTTTGGCAAACTGTGATGTATTATGAAATACTTACTCTGTGCCTTTCTTCATTTGCCTGCACATATTTATAGACAAAAGAATGTAAGCTGGGCACTTTGCTGGCACCTCAGAAGCGCTGACATGGATATGATACAAAGTAATTTTGAAAAAAATTTAGAATATGAATACGACCGGAATACATCAATATATATTATTTTCTATGTAAATAAATATAAAAGGTAAATTATGTCCATAGTCCATGCACTTTAATTCTTGCACAATTTTGGTCCTTATAATTCTAATTGGCTCGATTTTGAATCTAAATTTATGATTATGTCTCAATTAGTCAAATTAATTATAATTGTTAGCATTTTTTAATGAAAAATATGCACAAAGTGGCATGTGTCATTCTTTTAGGGGTATAAATTTGCTCAACTCAGTGAGTTAACCTCTACCAATTCATGAATCATGTTCTGTCAGTAACACTAACAACATTATCAATGGGACCAAATTGCCACAAAATTTAAAACTAAGAGTTAGGGGGTGTTTGATAAATCTAAAACTGAAAATTGAAAGTTAAAAAATTAAGTATTGAAAACTGAATACTAAATTTTTTAAGCTCAAAAGCTGTTTGATAAAAATTAAGTGCTGAACTAAAAATATTATTTGATATATACAAGATTAAATTTAAAAATTTATTATTTTTAATTTATAACTTTCAATTTTTATATTGTAATGGTGGCAGTGACATCAATGGCAATAGTAGTGGAGGTAAAGAGATAGTAGTTGTGGTGATGGTGGAAAGGTAATGTAGTGGAGGTAAAAAAAGGGTGGTGGTAGTGATGTAATGATGGTGGTGGTGGAGGGTAGTTATAATGGTGGTAGAGAGGTGGTCGTAATGACAGTGGCGACTGTGATGGTGTTGTGGTAGTAGTGAAATGATGGTTGTGCCTATGCAACAATGATAATGGTGATGGAGGTTGTGGTAGTGACAGTGGTGGCGGCGGCGGCGGCAATAGATGTAGCTGGGGCGTGATGGTTGTGGTCATGGTGGTGATGGCAGTGACGGTGGTGGTAGTAGTGGTGATGGCAGTGACGGTGGTAGTAGTAGTGGTGGTGGCAATAGCTCAAGTGATGATGTGGTGGTGGCGGCGGTGATAGGAGTGGTGGTGGTGACAGTGACAATGGTAGGAGTAGTGGGGGTGATGGCAACGATGGTGAGGCTATAACCATATATATATGTCAACATATATGCAAAAGCATTTTTAAATTCAGTTAGAATTAAGTTTGTTTTTTATTATTTAAATTTTTCTTAATTTTTAGTCTACATTTTAAGAGTCAATTTGAAGTGATACTAACTATGGCTATTAAACAGAGTGCTACTATTAGTAACCCACTTATTACTTTGGACCCCCCATTTTATATATTTTTTTATTACAATAATAACCTCAAATGAAATTATTAAAGAGGATATCAATTATTTTGAAACACCTCATCTCACAGCAATTAAGCCCATACATCCACTTAATTATAAGATAGGGTTTATGAGAGCACCTACTTCCACCACCACCTACACATTTCAAAACTTAGGTCCCTGTGTGTTGTCAATTCTGTGAACAAACATAGTTTCAGTTGTTATTTGTGCCTGAGTTTTTTGCTGGACTGCTCGAGCGAAGAAGTTGATCTCTCAGTACTTTCAGGCGTTTGCAAAAATACTGGAAGTTTTGTTTTTAAGCTCGAGTGAGCTTTCCATTGCTTGAGCGAAGGCACTTATGGATTTCATGCACTTGAGTCACACTGCTCGAGTGACCATTCCATGGCTCGAGCGGTCTCCGTGACCCTGTTCACTATAAAGCTGCGTGAAAGATAGATTTTAGGGATACAACTTCCAGATGTTATTCTTGAGAGTTAGGGTCTTTCTTTGGAGGTTCTTTACTGGTTTCCTTTCATGTCTTTGTGAGTTTATCTCATGTTTTTAGTTGATTACATCAAAGGGTTGTTTGATCATTCAAATCAAAGAGTTCTTTTTCGGTGGATTTTGAAGATTCGAGCGTGAAGGCTTTGAAGGAGTTCGAAGCGGCTTGTTATCGTGGATTTGGTGTGGGTGCTGTGGATTTAACATCAGACTAATCAATTCTGAGATGAAGACATTGGTGAAAGAGGCACAAGTTGTTGAAGACAATTTTATAAAGTGTTGGGTAAATTTTTTGGTAATCTTGTGTATTTTCATTCTTCTTAGTGGATTGATTAGTGACGTTTCGCCCGTGATTTTTTAATCACAATTGGAGGTGCTCCAACTATGATTTTTTTTCACGTAAAAATCGTTTGTATCGATTTGTTAATTGTGAAACAACAATTTAAATCACTTTCGTACGTGCTAAATGATTTAGATTGTTAGTTTTGGTTGTTTAGGGATTGTTGCAGTTAAATTTGTTTCGAATCATGAATCACGTAGGTTTTTCAATTGGTATTAGAGCGGGTTACTCGTTCTTGTTTTTTACAAAAACTATAGTAGTGTGATTTTATGTGATTCATGTCAATGGATTCGACTCGCGAAGGTAACTTGACCCATAGACCTCATTTACTTGATGGGACAAACTATTATTATTGGAAAGCTCGTATGAGAGCGTTTTTAAAATCAATTTATGAGAAAGTTTGGCAATCTGTTATCTATGGGTGGAGTGAACCTATTGTTACCATTGATGGTGTTGATATTCCCAAACCAATTGATAAATGGGATATAATTGATTATCAAAATTCAAGTTGGAATAGTAAAACGCTCAATTCTCTCTTTTGCTCCGTCACACCAGAAGAATTTTGACGTATTTGTACGTGTAAGGTAACAAAAGAGGCTTGGGACATTCTTGAAACTATTCACGAAGGTACTACTGTTGTTAAAATGTCAAAAACTTCTACGTCTCACCTTCATCAACAAGCCTAAGGAACGGTGGCCAACCTCTCCTTTTTTTTGTGACTTAAAATCACATTTTTAAGCTTAAATAAACTCTGAAAAACAGTGTGAAAAAGCAAAGAAAAGAGATAGAAAAGATGGTATAAAAGCTCAAAGTATACCTCTTTCAAAGAGATGATGCTCTTTAGTTCACAAACCACAAGTTGAACACCCTCAAGAGCTGAAATTTGGGTTCAAGAATCTCAGCAAGAAGCCTCTAGTTTAGGCTTAAGAAGTGTGTGTATAGTGTATGTATATTGCAAGAGAGAGAGAGGTAGTGCGTTGGACAAGTCTTTGGCTTTTGGAGAATTTTTCTAACCCTAAACCATAAGGGGGGGTGTTGTATTTATAGAAAAGTAGTTTCTCACGTCGAAAATATCAAGAAAGAGATAGCTGGTGCAAAACATGCACATGGGGACAACTAGCTGCAAAAATATCTGTTTCTCGACAAACATGGCTGGCCGACCAAGAGGAGGGCCGGCCGGCCAATATGATGTGGCTTGCCAATCAATTTTGGTTTTGTTCCTTTTTGAGTGGTTAGGGTAGAAAAATAGGGTTTGGTCCAAATGGGGTGCAAGGTTTAGTTTTGAAGCTCAAAATTGAATTCTTTTGCTAAAATTCTTGAACGATTGCACAACATAACAGTTTATCATTGAGTGGTTAGAGTGAGGCGCCCAAGCCTTAAGGGCGATCAAAAATGGGTGTGTCTACAATAGAGCTTCATTACCAGCATGTGATCTGCGAGGTCGGAGTGACCTTAGTTGTCTCCTTGCCAATTTCTTGGGTAGTGAGTGTGATGAAGTCTGAGTTGAATTGCCAAGAGTAGTTTGTGAATACCCGAACATTTTTCCTGAGGAGCTCACTAGTTTACCACCTCACCGTGAGATTGAGTTCTCTATTGATTTAGTGCTTGGCCCGGCACCGATTTACATGGCACCATATAGATTTGCACCTGCGAAGTTGAGTGAGTTGAAGATTCAACTCTAGGAATTATTAGATAAGGGTTGTATTCGCCCTAGTACTTCGCCTTGGGGAGCACTAGCTCTCTTTGCCAAGAAGGAAGATGGTGCATTATGACTTTCTATTGATTATCAGAAGTTGAACTGGGTAACTGTTAAGAACAAGTACCCAATGCCACGCATAGATGATTTGTTTGATCTGTTCAAAGGGTCTTGTTGTTTTTCTAAGATAAACTTGAGATGAGATCGGGTTATCACTAGTTGATGGTGCAGAAGGAAGGCATCTAGAAGATGGCATTCCGTACGTGGTATAGTCATTATGAGTTCCTAGAGTTCCTCGTGATGTTTTTTGGGCTTAGCAACGTACCATCTGTGTTTATGGATTTGATGAATCGGATTTCACTACAACAAATTTGGGATTTAAAGACGAAACAAATTTGTCCCAAAATGTATATATTTCGTCA
Organism: Camellia japonica; assembly: GCA_030407325.1. NCBI lineage: Eukaryota > Viridiplantae > Streptophyta > Magnoliopsida > Ericales > Theaceae > Camellia > Camellia japonica. Next base: position 51,758,096 of record JAPPVO010000029.1, read on the forward strand.
CCCAAACTAATTACGATGAAAATTTTTCGTCACCCGTTTTGTTGCCAAAGCCTCGTCGCTAAAGGGTCTCAGAGACGAAAAAACAATTTCGTCATTAAAAATGACAAATTTGTGACGAATTTTTTTGTCTCCAATATGCTCTGTTAGCGACAAAATATTTTGTCATTAAAAGAAGAAATTAGAGACAAAAGTTTTTGTCATAAATATAAGAAATAGAGACGAAATAATTTTGTCACGTTTAATATAAACGAAGACGAAATTTTTTTGTCAAAGAAGCTACCAATAGAGACAAAACAAATTCATCATTGAAAATGATAAATTTGTGACGAATTTTTTTATCTCCAAAACACTCTGTTGGAAACATACTTGTAAGTAATTAGCGACAAAATATTTTGTCATTAAAGAAAGAAATTAGAGACAAAAGTATTTTGTCATAAATATAAGAAATAGAGACGAAATAATTTTGTCATGTTTAATATAAACGAAGACGAAATTTTTTTGTCAAAGAAGCTACCAATAAAGACAAAAACAAATTCATCATTAAAAATGATAAATTTGTGACGAATTTTTTTGTCTCCAATACACTCTGTTGGGAACATACTTGTAAGTAATTAGCGACAAAATATTTTGTCATTAAAGGAGAAATTAGAGATAATTATTTTGTCATAAATATAAGAAATGGAGATAAAATAATTTTGTCACGTTTAATATAAACGAAGACGAAATTTTTTTTGTCAAAGAAGCTACCAATAGAGACAAAAACAAATTCATCATTAAAAATGATGAAATAATGTCAAAAAAAATTCGTCACACATTGAGAGTAATAGTGACAAAATGTGACAATATTTTTTGTCATAACAAATTCATTTAGCGACGAAATAAAGAATTCATGACAAAATTAATCATCCACCTAAGCCAAATAAGAGACAAAAAAATCTTCTTTAGGGATTAAAAATTTTGTCAATAATTCCATAATATTTTTTTCCATATTATATACCTATTTTATCAAAATCTAAAATTTAGTTCAACAAATATAACCCTGTTCATGTTGAAACCTGTTGAATATAACAATTCCATCACAACTTAACCTAACTTGTTATCAACACATTTACGAATTAACAAAATAAAAAGATCCATTCATCATCACAAATAATTTCATCCTAATACAATAAAATAGTGAAATATCCACAAACTATCCAAAAGTTATAACTTGTTCAATTCTACCAAAAATCCAACAATAACTAGTGCAACTCCACAAAGTATGTGTATCCTTATCAAACAAAAATGAACATTCAAACAAATTACATCATTGTTGCACGTCAAAAATGCCACCCCAATCCAATCTGCAAAAAAATAAATTAAAAGCTTTAGTAATTAATTAATTATACAAAAGATTAAAAACATTAGTAACTCATCAATTTACAATTAGATCAATTATACAATTTACCCCTCTAACAGACTTTTTTCGAGATTATGAAAACAAAAAATTAATTTTAAGGCTAATTCACAAATGGTTGGCTTTTGATTGTTTCTGTAAGGAAGAATGAACCAATATAACATGCATTGTTGTTGCCATTGGACATCCTCAAGCCCACAGGTTTATATATCATCTTTGTATCCACTAGGTCATTTAATTTCTTTCTTGGCTATACATTGAGTATTTTCTAAGTCAAGCTCAAGCATATATATGAACAACATACTGTTTTCTAATCTCACATGACCTTATATTGGTGTGTTCCCTGCTCTAGACTTAATTGATTCCTTCTCGTGATCAACTAGCCCTAAGAAAACCTACAAATCAAATAAAATCAAATAAAATCAAATCAAAAAAAAAAAAAAACCCCTTAAAAATGAAGTGATTGTGTAAATTTATATCTAATGCGATGTGAACTACAACTAGAAGGAATCTAATTCATACATTTATTTTTGAATTACTTCATTATGTATTTTTTTACTTGTTGGCAGCTCAGGGAAGGCTTGGACAGCCTTCTAGACTTCCATTCTCAGCAATAAGTTTGTCAAGTTGCGTCTCAAGCCTTCTAGACAAACTTTTGTAATCAAATTCCTCCTCAATTTTCAACATATTCTCCACCTTCATAGCCTGTTACAAATTGAAAGTAATAGCCAACATAATCACCCATTACTCATGTTACAAGCCATTGAGTTTGAAAAAGAAACACAGCAGTTCCCACAAAACTATTCTTAGTCTAAGCTACGGCCGAAGGCTTACTCAACATCCAATCTGCAGAAGTGAAATCTTCATGTCAATCTTAGAAATTGATCTAACAAGTAAGAAGGTATCCAACCATCCCTTCCCAGAGAAAATATACAATCAATTGGCTTTATGGAAGAAGAAAAGAACAAGTAAAAGAAAAAAAACCTTATTACCTTCAGGGGATAGGCTTGCCTCCGGTCCATAACGCAGACGGGAAGGTGTTGTTTGGATCTGCGTAGTCCACCACACGTCCTGTTTTAATGATTCAAGCCCTGTATTTTGTAGGACTTTTTGTGTATATCGTCCATGAAAAAAATGAACAAATTCCGATTATCGGATAGATCTAATTTTTTTCATAAACGATATACACGAAAGGGAGTTACGAAATAAACCATTCAAGTTATCAAAACCAAACCTGTGGTCGGCGCTACATACAGTACCTTCCGGGATATTGGAGTTTCTCTTAGAGCATCTCCAACCATGCTCTGTAAAATGCCTCTTCAAAGTACACAAAAAACTACCTTCTTTATTTTGCCTAACTAGTTTAGCTAGTGTACACTCCAACCATACTCTTTATTTTAGCTAACCAATCAAACTAACTTAACTAATTTTTAAAAGAAAACTATTATAAATATTAATAAATAAATAATCTTTTTTATGACATGTTCATTGACATAAATAAATAAATAAATAAAATTAATAAATCCCAAACTTATTTTTAGAAAAAAAAAATTATAATCATTAATATAAAAAATTGTGCTCATTGACCGCAAGTCATACTGAGAAGCAAACATGTAAAACATAGAGGTGGAACTAACATTTTATAATTTACAGATTCAACAATATTTTCACTAACTTGATACTTAAATTGAGGAGATTTTTAATTTAGCAATTTTTTGTTTACCAATATGAAGCTCGTTTTATTGCTTTCTTGAGTAAACCAAAAAAAAAAAACACACACACATACATACCACATAAAATTTCACCTTTTGAAAACAGGATTAGCAGCAATTTGTAAACAATGCAAAACCAAGACAACACCCATATCAAGAAGAGTGAGAATGGGTAAAATACACAACATGATTAGAGAGCAAAAATAAATTGGGCATGACCACTAGATCAAAGATGGAATAAGATTAAAAATTAATTAAAAAAATTTAAATATATGTTTAGCTTAAAATGTTATGGGCATGACCACTAGATCAAAGATGGAATAGTTGGAAAAAAAATTGTTAGTAAAATTTTTAAATTTATGTTTAAAAACCAACATAAACTTATTTTTTGAATTTACGTTTTTTTCCTCAAATTTACAAATTGAGACAACCATTTATGACAATTTTTAAATTTTTGTAAATATAAAAAGAAACTGATTTCATTGTAGTTAGGGGAGGACATCCCCGATTACAGAGACTCAAAAAAAAAAAAAACATATATACAAAAAAAAAAAAAACAAAACAAAACAAAAAAACAAACCCAGAAAAATAAAAATAAAAATAAAATACAAAGTCTTTAAAAAGAAATAAAAAAAAACAGATCATTGTTCTTCTTCTTCTTCTTCGCCGGTGCCGGCCACATGCCAGCTTCAGTTACTCGGCTCTTCCGTCGCCGAGCTCTTCCTCTTTTTGTCATCGACCTTCGAAGGCCCTGCCTCAATGTTTCCGGCAAAAGAGTTCACTTTTCGCCGACCATCAAAGGAAAAGTACGCCGGCGCTCCGAACTGGTCCAGACAAATGGTCTGTCGTTTTACCTCTCTACTCTCCATGGAGGTAGTCTTCCGTTTCAGTTCTTTGTTCTCTGCCTTCAGCGCACAAACCTCCGCTCGTGCATCCCTATACATCTGCTGAAGCAGATTAAGTTGGGCATTAACCCGATGTAGCTCACTCGTCCTGTTTTGCAGACGGTGAGACAAATTAGTGACCGCGGCCACTGTTTCCATACACGACTTCAGTGTGAGGTGGTTAGCATCAATATCAGTTTGAGCAGCCATCACTTGCTCAACTGATAGTGTAGGAAGACTGGGATGAGTAAGAGCAGGGGCACTTGGCCCAGAGGAGCTCGATGGATCATTAAGATCCGGAAACAGAGAGAGATGGCGAGACGAAGCCATGTATGGGAAGAAAGAGGAAAGAAGGCAGTCACAGAAGAGTGGCAGAAAATAGAAGAAGAAAAGAAGAAGGCGGAGGAAGATGGAAGAACAAGAAGAAGGCGGAGGAAGCTGGAAGAGTAATGGAGAAGGAGAAGAAGAAGAGAATGGTTAAGAAGAAGAAGGCGGATACTGAAGAGAAGAAGAAGACGAGAGAGAAAGACAAAGAGAGGGAGAGGGTCGAGGTAGGCTTGCAAACCGAGGGGGCTGCTTTTGTCGGCACAAAAGCAAAGCTTGACAGAAAGAGAGAGAGAAGGGGGATGATGAGAGATAGGACTGAGAAAGAGGGAGAGAGGAGGGATGATGAGGATCGGTGACGTGGTGAGGAATGGACGGTGGATATTTGATATTGGTGTGTTTGTTTTAGAGAAGAAAAGAGAGATGAAGAACTCAAAGAGAGATGACGGTGGATCTTCTATTTTGTTTTTGTTTGATTATTATTATTATTTTTTTTATATCAAATATTTATCAATTTATATAAAACACATCTAAAACAATTAATTAATTAGTTTAGTTAATTAGTTAATTTAATTAGTGGTAATTAAATAATTAGTTAATTAGAATTGTATAAAGTAATTAATTAGTGTACTTATAAATTAATTAATTAGTGTAATTAGTTAATTAGTTAATTCGAATCTTATAAATTAATTAGTGTATGGGAGAAGTTAATTAGTTAATTATGTTTTAAAGATTTTTTATAAAAATAATTTAACAATCTCATCCCTAATCATAATGTATGGGAAAAGTTGAAAAGGGTACTGTAGTTAATAAATGCTGATCAGGAGATTTTGACCAAATCAATAAATGCTGTGTTTTTTTTTTTAAATAAAAAATTTAGAAAATTAAGATTGGGAGATTGGAGCTCCTACAAGGCTTTATTTGAACAATTTTTGTGTAAGATCACAACTTTAATTTTGTGTCAACACCAATTGATGTGTTCACTATATTATTATAATATATATAGAATTTTTTGAAACAGGGCTGATGATATCATGTCTTTTTTTGCTTGGGGTTATAAAAAAAAAAGGAGGTAGTGATAGGAATAGATGAAAAGAGGCCCACAATTCTCTTTCGGTCTTGCCAATCAATAAAAAAAATAAAATATATTCTTACAAATATAGTTAAATAGTCTTAGAGTATACGTAGACATCATAATACTCTTAAATTTGGTGTGCATAGGCTTTAATTAAAACATTCAATAGTAGAGTTCACATTAGCCTATAGGTTTTCTTCCAATCAAGCATTGAAAATGAAGTCAAAAAGATTTTAGAGAATTTAATAAATGCTGAGTTTTTTTTTAAAGGAAAAAATCAAAAAATTAGAAAATGAGGATTAGGATATTGGAGCTCTCACAAGGCCTATGAGTTAAAAATCCCCTATTGCTTAATATATAGTATAGATAGATATAGATATGGCACATACCATTTACATGATACAAGGACCAAAGTACCGGGACAACTGCAGGAAGTGTCTTCTTGGGTCTTCTTGCTTCACGACTTCAATACTTGTGAGAGAGGAGTAGGCTCAAGTACGAGAGAGAAATGAGGGTTTGCAAGAAGTGTCTTCTTGGGTCACGACTTGAGTGTCCGTGCACATGAAATGAGTGATAAGGGTCAGAGTGTGTCTCTTGGGGTCACGGTTTTAGTGCTCCGAAACACAAAACCATAGCATATTAATAAAGAGAAATAATTAGTGACAAAATATTTTTTTCTCCTTAAATACAAGAACAGAGAATTTATTATTAGTGATGAAATATTTTTGTCTTTCACAACATAACCTTATGAGATAAAAAATATATTCGTCGCGCAATCAATAAAAATTTATTAGTGACGAAATATTTTCGTCTCCCACAACTTATTCTTCCGAGACAAAAAGATGAAACGGCATCGTTTGCATGATGGAGTGTTTATTGGTGACGAAATATTTTCGTCTTCCATAACTTATCATTCCGAGACAAAAACATATTTGTCGCCTAATAAATGGAAATATGCAACGACATCGTTTAATAGGTAGGGAATTTATTGGTGACGAATTACGTTTGTCGCAAAAAATATATATATTTTGTGACAAAAAATGTTCGTCTTCAATGAGCTAAAATAATTCGCGCCAATGCAAATGAAATTGGCGCTTGAATTTTGGAGACGAAATTTTTTTTCGTCTCCTATACGTTTGAGAAAAATTAAAACAAACGACAAAATTAATATTTTGTCATCTTTGGGTTAAATTTTAATACAAAAAAAAAAATTAGTGATAAAATATTTTCGTCTCAAACTCATATGTTCGTTGCCTAATCAACAAAAATACAAAAACAACGTTGTGTGGGAATGGAGAATTTATTGGTGATGAAATATTTTCGTCTCCTTCAACTTAACCTTATGAGACGAAAATATATTCGTCGCGCAATCAATCAAAACACATGGAGAATTTATTAGTGACGAAATATTTTCATCTCCCAAAACATATCCTTCTAAGACAAAAATATATTTGTCGCCTAATGAACAGAAAGATAAAATGAGCATGAAGAGTTTATTGGTGACGAAATATTTTCGTCTCCCATAACTTATCATTCCTAGACAAAAAATATATTTGTCACCAAATAAATAAGAAAATGAAACGACATCGTCTTATAAGTTTGGAATTTATTGGTGACGAATTCCTTTTGTCGCAAAAATCTTTAAATTTGTGACAAAAATGTTCGTCTCCATTGAGCTAAAATAATTGGCGCCTCTTTTTTCCTGACGAATTTATTTTTTCGTCTCCTATAGTTTTGAGAAGAATTAAAAGAAACGACAAAAGTAATATTTGGTCATGTTTGGGATACATTCTAAAACGAAAATAAATTTTATCACCAATTTTTAAAATTAATTATTGAAAACTCTATACTAAATAAGGTAATGTTTTCTATTAATTTTGAAAATTTCAAATTTTTTATTATTTGTTTCTCTGTATTTTTTCTCACAAATGATTAGTGATAAAATATTTTTGTATCCTTAAATACCAGAACAAAGAATTTATTATTGGTGATAAAATATTTTTGTCTTCCACAACTTAACCTTATGAGACGAAAAATATATTCGTCACGCAATTAATTAGAATTTATTACTGACGAAATATTTTCGTCTTCCACAACTTATTTTTCTGAGACAAAAATATATTTGTCGCCTATTTAATAGGAAGATGAAATGACATTGTCTGCATGATGGAGTGTTTATAGGTGACGAAATATTTTCGTCTTCCATTACTTATCCTTCCCAGACAAAAATATATTTGTCGCCTAATAAATGGAAATATGCAACGACATCGTTTAATAGGTATGGAATTTATTGGCGACGAATTACGTTCGTCACAAAAAAAAAAAAAATTTTGTGACAAAAATGTTCGTCTCCAATGAGCTAATATAATTCGCGCCAATGCAAATGAAATTGGCGCCTCATTTTTGCAGACGAAATTTTGTTTTCGTCTCCTATACTTTTGAGAAAAATTAAAACAAACGACAAAATTAATATTTCGTCATCTTGGGTTAAATTTTAAGACAAAAAAAAATTTCGTCACCAAATTTTGTCACAATAGCCTAGATTTCTTGTAGTGTTTTTCGGGAGTTTTTAGATTGTTTTGTAGTTGTCTTCATCGATGACATCTTGATTTACTCACCCTCCATGGAGGAAAATGAGAAACACCTGCGAGTTGTACTCAAGTTGCTTAGAACCCACAAACTGTATGCTAAGTTTGGAAAATGTGAATTCTAGTTGAGAGAAGTAAAGTTCTTAGGCCATGTAGTATCCGGGGAAGGGGTGACTATAGATTCATCCAAGATAGAAGTAGTATAAGATTGGGAACAACCTAAGAATGCTTTTGAGATCCGTAGTTTCTTGGGGTTAGCCGAGTATTACCGTCGGTTTGTGAAAGGTTTCTTTAGATTAGCTTCACCATTGACTGGACTGACGAGGAAAGGAATTAAGTTTGTGTGGAGCGAGACCTGTGAGAAGTCATTTCAAGATATTAAGGTTAGGCTTACCACTGCCCTAGTATTGATTATTTCGGAAAGGGGTTTGGGCTATTTGGTGTATTGTGATACTTCACGGGAAGGTTTGTATTGTGTATTGATGCAAGAGGGGAAAGTAGTCGCTTATGGCTCGCGACAGTTAAAAACACATGAGAGAAACTACCCTACTCATGGCCTAGAGTTAACAACAGTGATCTTTGCCTTGAAGATTTGGAGGCATTATTTGTATAGTGAGAAGTTTGAAGTATTTTCTGATCACAAGAGTCTAAAATATCTATTTACATAGAAATACTTAAATTTGAGGCAGAGAAGGTGGATGGAGTTTATAGAAGATTATGACTTTGAGTTGCATTATCATCCGGAAAATGCCGGAAAATGCCAATGTTGTGGCTGATGCCTTAAGTAGGAAATCAATTGGCAGTGTAGCTAGTATTGCCATTCGGGAATAGGAGATGTTGGGTGCTATTGATGAGTTTGACTTGTATCTTGGCGAGTCCGTTGAGTCTGCAGCCTTGTTCTCGATAGTTGCACAACCTATACTTGTGAGCCAAGTGATAGAAGCGCAGAGGGGTGATCTTGAGGTAGAAACCCTCTGGGAGAAGATCTCTAGTGGGAAGGTAGAGAAAAGCTTGAACATATATTCTGACTCCAGTGTTAGATACATTGATCGTCTTTTCGTGCTGGAGTCTTGTTGAGAGGAAGTATTTCGAGAGTTTCACCACTTACGTCTTACGGTGCACCCGGGAGGCACAAAGATGTATCATGACCTTAGTCGCCAGTTTTGGTAGAGGGGTATGAAAAGAGATGTAGCCTTATTCGTTTCGACGTGCCTCATTTGTTAACAAGTGAAGGCTGAGCATTACAACCCTTGCCTACAGCTGAGTGGAAATGGGAGCATATCACGATGGATTTTGTTGTTGGTCTTTCGAGGACTCAACGGGGTAATGATGGGATTTGGGTGGTAGTTGATTGGTTAATCAAGTCGACGCACTTTGTACCTATGCGCGTGAGTGACTTAGTAGATTATCTTGCTGACCTTTATATTAGGGACATAGTGAGGCTTCATGGGGTCCCTGTGACTATCGTTTTGGATAGAGATCTGTGTTTTACGGCTCGTTTGTGGTAGGCCCTACAAAATGCCTTAGACACGAGATTAACTTTTAGTACTGCGTATCATCCTTAAACTGACGGTCAATCAGAGTGTACCATTCAGATTTTAGAGGATATGCTTTAGGGTTGTGTTCTCTACTTTAAGGGGTCGTGGGAGAGGCACTTACCTTAGTGGAGTTTGCCTATAACAATAGCTTTCAGTCAAGTATTGACATGGCACTGTTTGAGGCCTTGTATGGCTGACCGTGTAGATCTCCTGTGTGTTGGGCTAAGGTGGGTAGTACACCTATGTTGCGTCTAGAGTTAGTCAAGGAAACGACGGAGAAAGTTGCACTTATTCGTAAGAGGTTGGTCGCGACTGAGAGTCGTCAAAAGAGCTATGCCGGCTGTAGGAGGAGACCGTTATCCTTTGAGGTAGGAGATCATGTTTTCTTGAAGATATTACCTAGATGGGGTTTGATGAGATTTCGAAAGAGTGAAAAGTTCTCTCTTAGGTTTATTGGGCCTTTTGAGATCCTAGAACAGATTTGGGAGGTAGCTTACCATTTGGCCTTGCCGCAATAGCTTTCCAGGGTTCATGATGTGTTCCATATCTGTATGCTTCAGAAATATGAGCTGGATCCTTCACATGTGTTGGATTGGACTGAGTTAAAGGTAGACGAGGATGCCTCTTATGAGGAGAGACTTGTTAAAGTTTTAGATACTCGAGACCAAGTCTTGCGAGGCAAGACGATTCCATTAGTAAAAGTGTTGTGCCGACACCACAGGGTTGAGGAGGCCATTTGGGAGCGTGAGGTGGAAGTCCATGAGAAATATCTGGACTTATTTATTGATGTTTGATCACGTATTAAAAACTTTGTTATGTTAATGAAATATAAACATTGCATATGTTTTGGAAATGTGAACTGTACATTTAGTGTTGAAAATTTGTTTATCTTGTTAATGAGAATGAATGACCGGTGGCTGGGTTATGGTAATGAGATTGGTTGATTATCATTGTTGTAATCGGTTTAAACTTGGTTTTAATGTTTGGTTTAAATTTCGGGGACAAAATTCCTTAAGGGGGGGAGATTATAGCGTTTCCGGTCTAGACAAGACCCATTATATGTTTTGGATCCGGGTTTCATTGTCATATTTAGTTATCCATGTCTTGTTTTTCCTTATATTTCCTTGAGTTTGGCCTTTGGGTTGTGTTGATTGCGTTTGGAATAGGTTGGTAGCTTGTTTTTCAAACTTTTGTTGCCTATAATTTTGTTCCTTCGCTCGATCGATACTTCTTGCACTCGAGCGGTCTTTGTGAATCTCCAGTACTTTTTCAGGTTTGCAAAAATACTAGGAGTGTATATTCTTCGCTCCAGCAAAGCTTCTTGCGCTCGAGCGATGACCTCTGTCTGCAAAACTACTCGGAGTGTGTATTCTGTGCTCGAGCGAAGCTTCTTGCGCTCGAACGGAGCAACTTATTCTGTCTGGTTGCTCGAGCGACACATCTTGCACTCGAGTGAACTGTGCGTATATCAATTCGTAAACAACCCATTTTGAGTCACTTTTTCATCTCTCTCTCTCTAAACATTTCAAAACTCTAATATCTCTCTCTCTCTCTCTCTCTCTAAAACCCATCTTCAATCCTTAAATACACTATCATCCATTGATCTCTACACCCTAGTTCCTTTGCTAAAAAGGTAGAGCTCACCTAGAGCTTCCATTTGATTAGAGCAAAGTCAATTTTTAACTCCATTGAAGTTTTAACCTTGCTCTTGCTTGTCTTCTAACTTGAGGTAGGGATTTTTCACACTCTTGTATAAGTTTTACCTTAGCTATTTGCTATGTCAAAGATTATGGTGGTTTGGGTTTTTGTCAAAAACCTAGGGTTTGGAATAAAAATGTAAAAGAGGGGTTTTCAAATGGTTTTTAAGAAAAAGGTTGTGGTTATGAATTCGAGGTTGATATATGTTGAAATGAGATATTTCTTGCATTAAAATGGATTTTTAAAGAGAAATGAATTTTGCCCTAAAATGTGAATGTTTGAGATTGTAACAAGAAATGGAATTGATATGGAAATTGTGAAATTAAAATGATGATAATGGTGAGGGTGGAGTTGGATGTGTATTATCACTACCATTTAAGATTTTGAAAAAGTGTATCTTTTATGAAATTTATTTATCTGTTCAAAGATATCTGTTTTGGGCTATCGGTGGAGGATAATTATGAGTGTTGTAGAAATTGCATGAGAATTAGGCGAATTAAAACTAATTTTTATTTCATATGCATTGAATATTATTGCTTATTATATGATTTTGAGAAAAAGAGGTGAACATTGGAAAGAGTGTGTATCACCAAATCAAGTTGGCCTATGTGTCATGGGTAAAAGTCTCGAAAAACGTGCGTATATATGGGTGCCGATTCCCGCAGATGAAATATTCGTAAAATGGCAATAGTAGGGCTTGTATAGCCTGTGTTTATATGGGTCCCGTTTGACGGTTTCCCGTAGACGAAATATCTGTGAAAGGTTGTATTGATGTTGAGTTCCCCCTTGTTTTCTATTGTAAAAGAGATGATTTGATGGATTATGATATGAACTTGGCATGGCATGGCTTTGGAAAGAAATGTAAAACGTTTTGGCATGGGCATTGCATATGCATAAAACCTTATGGCTTTGTTAAGATTTATACATTGTGTTGTAGTGTTTCTACTGGGTTTTGACTCACTCTATGTGGGGAAAACCATTTTTAGGTGCTGGTGATATGTTTCCACCAAGGACTTAGCTTGGGAAGGCTATGAAGCTGAAGGCTCAGTGTTGTTATTTTGTAATTTAATTTTGTAGAAGCTTAGGGTTTTATTTGTTTTGAGTTTAAGACTCAGTTTTGATGTACCCAAGCATTGACTTGGAAAGATGTAAGCTTTTAGGGCATATGATTATCTGTTTAGCTTTAATTTCTTTTCACAACCTTGTAATACATGCTGTAGATTTAGGATGTACTACTTAGGAATGTATATTGCATGTGTCACCTTTCGTATATCAAACTCTGATTAATGAAAACTTATTATTTCATTTTGTTGCTATTTAATTGTTGTTATGAGATGGGTTCATTGTGTTTATTTCGGGGTGTGACAAGGAAAGTCAACTAATTGTGAGGAAACCAATTAATTTCTGGACAACAAAAATTAGAGAAGTGGATAAAGTAGATTATCTTGATGATGAATGTGATGGGGGTTGACTTTATTTCATACTCCTTAGAAACTTGTATAGTTATATGACGGAAGACTTGAAGAAGTCACCTAATTGTGAGGAAACAAATTAATTAGTAGATAACAACGACAACAAGAGAAGTGGGTGACGTAGATGCATCTTGATGATTAATGAGATGGGGACTAATAACTTCATTTCATATTCGTTAGAAACTTAGACAGTTTTATAAAGGTAGACTTGAACAAGTCACAAGGAAACCAATTAATTTGTAGACAATAACAACAACTAGATAAGTGGGTGAAGTATATGTATCTTGATGATGAATAAGATTGAGGCTAACTTCTTTTCATATTCCTTAAACTTGTGCAGTTTTATGAAGGAAAGTCACCTAATTGTGAGGAAATGAATTAATTAGTAGACGACAACAACTAGAGAAGTGGGTGAAGTAGATTATCTTGATGATGAATTAGATGGGGACTAACTTCATTTCATATTTCTTTAACTTATACAGTTTTTATGAAGGAAGACTTTAACAAGTCACCTAATTGTGAGGAAATAAATTAATTAGTAGACAACAACAACTAGATAAGTTGGTGAAGTAGTTGTATTGTGATGATTAATGAGATGGGGGCTGACTTCATTTCTTATTCCTTAAACTTATTCAGTTTTGTGAAGGAAGATTTTAACAAGTCCAGTAATTGCGAGGAAACAAATTAATTAGTAGACAACAACTAGAGAAGTGGGTGAAGTAGATATTGATGATGAATGGGATGGGGACTAATTCTTTTCATATTCCTTAAACTCATACATTTTTTTATGAAGGAAGACTCTAACAAGTCACCTAGTTGTGAGGAAATAAATTAATTAGTAGACAACAACAACGAGTCAAGTGGGTGAAGTAGATATTGATGACGAATGGGATGGGGACTAATTCTTTTCATATTCCTTAAACTCATACATTTTTTTTATGAAGGAAGACTCTAACAAGTCACCTAGTTGTGAGGAAATAAATTAATTAGTAGACAGCAACAACGAGTCAAGTGGGTGAAGTAGATGTATCGTGATGTTGAATGAGACGGGGGCTAACTTCATTTCATATTCGTTAAACTTATACATTTTTTATGATTGAAGACTTTAACAAGTCACCTAGTTGTGAGGAAATAAATTAATTAGTAGACAACAACAACTAAAGAAGTTAGTGAAGTAGTTGTATCATGATTATGAATAAACAATTAATTAGTGGACACCAACAACAACTAGAGAGAGGCTACCATTGGCAAGTAGCTGAAGTAGATCTATCTTGAGAGAAGTATCATTTTGCCACTTAAACTATCATTAAAAAATCAATTTAAACTATATATTTTTAATTATATCAATTTTACACCGAAACTATTTAATTTTGGATCAATTTTACCTTGACATCAATTGTCATCTAAAGTTAGACATAATTTGCTGATGTAGCACTAAATTTCATTTGAAATTTTATTTTAACTCCTAAACAATACCTCAAAAATCAATTAGATCCCCAAATATAAAAAAATTAAATTTCAATATTTAAGCAATAATTTTTCATGTCAAAAATGAATAAAATATTTAATAATATATTTTGCAAAAAAATAATTAAAAAAATATAAAAATTCTCATTTGGAATTGTCTCTTTAAGTTTTAAATTATCTCAAATCGAGAAACTAATTGAGTCGAAAATTCCTTGGCCACTTTATGTATGTGCGTACGTGCAAATGTAGCTAGGTTATTCCCCGTATTAAAAGTCAATAGGATTGATAGACTAATAGTAATTTCAAAATTGAGTAGGTAAAAATTTAGACCACATTTATTGTGAGAGTAACATCTTATTTTGACATTTGAAAAATTATATTGAATGATGAAAATGATTCTATTGTGATCTGCCTATAAAATCGAGAGTAGTACCTACTCGGCCATATCATCAATTGAATGACAATTTAACACAAAAGTTAGAAATTACTCTCTAAGGAATACTCAACCGGACTCATAATCAAAATTTTTTATTTAAAATTTATTTTTCTCTCTTCTTTAATATTATTAAACATTAATTTTGTCTCTCTCTCTCTCTCTCTCCATATTAGGGGTCTAATTGATTTTTTAGGGATAGTTGGGCGGCAAAATAATGTTTTAAATGAAATTTGGTGCTATGTAAGTAAGTGCCATCTAATTATAGATGCCATCTAAGTGCCATCTAATTATAGATGCCAACTAATGACAATGGTGAAATTGATCTAAAATTGAATTGTTTAATTGTAAAATTGATATAATTGAAAGTATAGGGGTTGGATTGATTTTTGAGTGAGAGTTTGTGGGGCAAAATGATATTTCCTCATATCTTGATGATGAATGAGATGGTGCTAACTTCATTTGGTTCAATTGATAACGTCGTTAGGATTTTTGACGAAAAATGATCACTGAGTTAGTTAAGATTAAGTGATTGAATTGATTAAGTTTACGTATTTGTCCCTAAAAATATGACAGAAGCTACACGTGCACATTTGCCATACAAAAATACTAACAATTAGAATCAATTGGATTAATTTGAAGTAAATTAAAAAATTCAAGATCAAAATTGAGCTAATTGAAATTATAGGACCAAAATGACACAAAGACTAAAATACTAGAACTAACGGTGTACTTTTCTCTAAAATAACCAGACTAAATCATACGTTTAGTTTTATTAGTTTTTTATTTTTATTTTTTTTTGCTCAATCATGCTGATAACTTCAAAACACATTTATAACATTCATTTAAAATAATTTTGGAAAATTCTATAAGAAAATTTTATTTTACCACTTGAACTATCAGTTAAAATTCAATTTAAACTTTATTAATATTAATTTTATATTTAAATTATTTAATTTTAAATTAATTTTATCTCTATCATTAATTGTCGTTTATAATTAAATAAAATTTACTAATTTAACAATGAAATTTCATTTTATTTCTCAAACTATTTTCAAAAACATCTATACGACTGTTGGTGTGACCCAGTCTGGCATAATCTGACTTTTTTTTTTGGGTAAATTACATTGACACCCCTTGATATTTGGTCCAATTACTACCCACCCCCTGACGTTTTGGAAATTACATTCCCACCCCTGTGGTTAATAATTTCATTTCACAAACCCCCTGCTTATATAAAAGGTAATAACTCCTAATAGAAAAATAGAGGAAATTACATTAAAAAAAAAAGTAAAGGAAAGGGGGAAAAAAAGAGAAAGTAAAGCAAAACAAAAAAGAGAGTGTGCATGAGTTCAATGTCTTCATTCCGTCTAAATAATTACAATGACAGAGGGGTTAGTGTAATTTCCCAAACGTCAGGAGGTGATATGTATTAAACCCAAACCTCAAGAGGTGTAAGTGTAACTTACCTTTTTTTTTTTTTTGGGAGGGGGGGGGGGGGAAGGATGTAACGCTCTCAAAATATGATATAAATCAACCATTCATAAAATCTATAGACATAATAAAAATTTTATATTCTCATTCATCAGAGTCTATATTACAAAAGATATTACATGCATTACACTTTCATCAATGTTCATATTGAAACTATAGCATGTAACTCTAATTGCTAACAACAAAAACAAGTGCCCTACGGGCTTACATCTTTCCAAGTCATCATTTGGTTACAACAAAAGAAGACTCCTAGCTCTATACATATAAAGCCCTCGGCTTGAATTTACATTAAACATAAAACAAAACATGCAAAATGGAGCCTTCAGCCCCTAAACCTCCCAAGCTATGTCCTTGGAGGCGGCATGTTATCTGTACCTAAAAATGGTTTCCCAAGTAGGGTGAGCCAAAGCCCAGTAGAGATATACTATCACAGTGTATGAAATTTAACTAAGATATAGGCATTAGATAAATATTCAATACTTAAAACCCACCGATATCTTTCATGACCAATCAATTATGACATCAAAACCCCATTCCATTTCCATTCATCCATTTCAAGTCAATACCAAAGTATAGTCCTTTATTTTCAAAACCATCCCAAATGAGATTACAACTCATTCATTAACAAGGCAATTCATTCATTATTTAAACATTTCAAACTTCCTGCCATTTTATGGAATTCTCATCCGAGGAAACCGGCACCCATATATATATATAAGATTTCAGGACTTTCACCCTAGACACTCCGGCCAACTTAGTTATCAATGGAGTCCATTCCCTATCTCTTCCCAAACAAAGATACATATGCAATGTATTTAAGAGCATGTCATATACAATGACTAACAAAATTCACACATTCAACAATTTAATCAAATCGTCATGTTCAATGACATAATTCATATGACTAGTTTCAATTTACCTAGTCCTCATGCAGTTTCTACAACAATCATAGCTATCCTCCACCGATAGCCCAAAACAGATATTTCTAAACAAATAAACAAATATATCAAACAGATAATTTATCAAATTTCCATAGGCGAGTGATTTAACAAATCCATCTACACCATTCATCTATATACCCTTCCAATTTCACATTTTCCATATCAATTTCATTATATAAACAAGATAAATTTTTCACCCCAAACTAGGGCAAATTTCCCCTTTTCACAAATGTAAATCACAAGTCTAAATTTCATCATTTTGACTCATATAATCCCATCTTCAACATCCTACATATATTTCCATGGCCCAAATAACCCTTTTTCAACTCTATACTCAAACCCTAGTTTACCCGAATCACTCCCAAATTCCACCATTTATACATAACATCAAATACCTAGGTTAAAAGCCATACTAAAGTGTAGAACATCCCCACTTCAAGTATAGAAGCTCAAAGGAGAAGAAGGAAAAAACTTTGAAGGTGACAAAGCTCCACCTTTTTCGGATTAAATAGAAGCCCATGCGATACTCTATCTTTTTAACAAAAGGAGTAGGGTAGAAAGACCCTAGATCATGGAGTATTTATAGAGAGAGAGAGTTTAGAGAGAGGAGGTGTCGGATTAGGGTTTGGAGAAGAAATGAAACCAAAAAGTGATGTAAAAATCCTCTGCTGCGAACTGATATATGCGAGGCTCGCTCGAGCGAAGGAGTTGTCACTCGAGCGACCAGACATAACAAGTGACCTTGCTCGAGCGCAAGAAGCGTCGCTCGAGCGTAGAATGCATAGCTTCAGGTCTGCCATAGACGCAGACGCACGCTCGAGTGCAAGAATTCTCGCTCGAGCGTAGGAACAACTAACACAAAGCTCGCTCGAGTGCAAGAAGTCTCGCTCGAGCGAAGAACTTCACCTTCCCCAGAAAAGCTGCGTCTGGGAAAGAAACCTGAAGATTCTCAATCCTCGTTTGAGCAAATAAGCAAACTATTCAAGGCTCGCTCGAGCGTAAAAAGCTTCGCTCGAGCGAAGAGACCAAAATTTGGGCAACAACCATTTGAACAAACCAACAACCAACCTGTTCCAAACTCGCCAATAAGTCCCAAAACTCAAATTCGAAGAATTAAAGGAAAGAAACAAGACGTAGACAACAACATACAATCATGAAACCCGAGTCCGAAACGCAATAAAGGTCGGGGTAAAATCGGGATCGCTATAGAGAGGGGGGAGAGTATGTTCACCAATTGCATTTATCATTTGATGTGATGTACTCCACTATCATTGATACGCTAAAGAGGAAATATGAATCACGTTTGGTTTGAATTTTTTGAATTTACTTTTTAAATTAAGGTAAATTAAATTGACATTTTTTGAAGTTTATATTTATTATAGTTCCCTCTCTCATTTTTTAGAAATTACATCTCCTTTTTTAAGGTTTAAAGTTTTATTACAGATTGTTCACTCCAGCAATTTAATTTTTTTAAATACTAATTTTGCTCTCACTAGGTAAATTACATTGACACCTCTCACATTTTAGAAATTACAATCTCCTCCCCAAGGTTTAAAGTAACATTACCAATTGCCCTCTCGGTTAGCATTAGTTGAAAAAAAAATTAATTGAAAAAAAAATTATTTGAAAATTTTTTCTGTTAGCCAAATTTTTAAATTTATGTTTAAAAACCAACGTAAGATAAAAATTACACTGACACCCCTTGAGGTTTATATTTATTACACTCTAAACATAAAAATTATATAAAAATGATAATTATTTATTATTTATTATTTATTAACTGTCACATCCTAAATCCGGGTATGACCGGTTGTGGCCCATAGGGCCTTAGCCCAAGGCACACGTAAGCCTAAATATGAAACCATAATCAAATTGAACAACTAAACAAAAGTCCAATAATAAATAACCAAACTCAATCTAGTGATATGAAATGGCAAAACCAACCATAAACAATACCATCCAAACTTATGGGATATAAATAGCCCACATATCAAAATAATTCTAAATGAATCCCAATAAAAAAAATAAAAATAAATATGCACAACTTGACATAACAATCTAAAACAAAATAAATGAATGTCCTAAAGGTCCATGCAATTGAGTCCCCGCTACGCCATGAGTCTACTCTAAGTCCTTCTAACACCTGGAAATGATAAACAACTAAGTCAACTGATAGCTCAGTGAGTAGCAACATGGATAGTAAATACAGTTTTGAAAATAGGGTTCAATTCCAAAATAAGATATATATCACAGAAACTAGATTGGCATGCAGTTTGGTAAAGACAATTTGTTTCAAAAAGAATGTTCCACAGTTTAATAGTTAAAATACTTATGCCTCTCAAGAACATGATAAATGACATTTTCCACTTAAAATAGATTACAACATGAACACCAATAATTTTCTGGGTACCAAGAAATAACAAGTAACATGCCATATAGTTCTCAAGGCAATAAGCCTGTTAGATCCAATATCGAACCAAGAGTCATCCTTAGGGTGGCAACCCGGGCCTTTTCTTTAAGACGATCCGATTGAAGGTCACCTAGCTTAACCTAGGTCTTTTCCTTACAATCGTTGAGCACTAGAGTCATCACAGCTCAACCCGAATCTGTTCTCTAGTGGCCAGAGTCACCACACACAGTGGAATAATTTTCACGGACTAAAATATATAGATGGTCCCAATAATCAATACACATCAGTTTCGCAAAACATAGTAGTTCACCATTATAAAGATGAGACCAAAACAAATAGTTTACAATATGCCAAGTTCACCCATGTTTCAGAAATAATTTGATTCCATTGATAATATAATAATTTATCAAAACAGTTTAGTTCTGAGACAACAATTTAATTTTCCAACAGTTCAGGATAGGGAACATTTATAAAAATATGTAGCATGAAACTACTCACCTGGAAACGGAATAATGTAATCCTCGAATAGAGTATAAAAGTCCAACTAGTGCCCTGAACCAAGTATGAAAACTACACGTCACTACTAATTTAAAAATACTAAAGAATAGGAACTAAGTAACCTCAAACTGAAGCGCACTAACATGGCTCAAGTCAACTCACTGTTAGTCTTAAATATTACCTAAGTTCATGTTCTTCAAGATCTAAAATCACCCAAGACATGGGTTCAAATCGAAACTTAATTAAAAGTAACTTTAAGATAAAATAGAATTTTAAACAAGCTTTCCCAAGCTATTCGCTAACTTTGAAAATTACAAAACCCACTCCACGCTGTTCGAAAAATTCCAAAACCCTCAAGATATCAACTAATATATCCTAAGTTTCAAACCCAATTGGTTTTACTTGATTTTCTTATTAAAATAATTATCTACAATTAATTATATCTAAACATGTTGTTTTCTGCAGCACTTTAAAGAAATTAATGGTTCTCTTAGTATACATGAGCAATTAATGCAAGGCCAAAAATGTATAAAACTAGACTCGTAACCAGTTCTAATGACATTGATTTGATAATTTTCGGATCTATACCCAAAGAGAACGATGCTTCTGAACTTACTGTTTTAAATCAGTTTTCTGGACAGATTTGAACGCATCAGTTTATATGGATTTTGACTCCCAAAAATTATGAAAAATTTTTGATATGAAATTCAATATGTAATTAATCTACTGTAAAAATTTCATTTCAAAATTCAATCGTTTGATATGATTTCTTAATTTCTAAAGTTTGCTGGCAGATTAATATTCTTAGGAGCAACATTATGAATTCAATTAAAATTTCTAAAATACTATTGCATACCCACATTGGCTCTTCAAAGGCCCATGACCTGCTCAAAAAATCAGTCCCCCAACATCATCTTTAGTTAATTCCTAAACTACAATATTGGGTGTATGAACTCTCATGAAACACTCCAGTATTCATCATCCTTGCAATATAATATTGGTTAGGCATAATAATAGATCATCCATATCATCTACCCAATTAATTAACCCACTGGATATATTAAGATAATGGAAGATGAGGAACAAAGAAAGATAGGATTCAAAAGCTTACCTCCTTACTACGAAACCTAAGTCCAAGACTTGGATTGCGACTGCTCTTCTCCCACTTTTTCTCCCCCCTCCTCACTGCTGCGGCTGTGGCTGCGGCTGCGGCTGCGGCTGCTAGGAATACTAGGGTTGTTGTTTATATATCTAAACAAAAGGTTTTAAATTATTACCTCTGTATATTATTTTAATTTCTATCTCCATTAAAATACAAATATTATTAGATCAAAATATGCTTACTAATTTCGCACTTAATTTTATTTATTTATTTATTTTTGTTAAATAATAAATCTTGCTTTTAAATTAAAGACTTTCACCATAAATTTATTTTAGGTTTTAAAATTAATTAAAAGACCTTCCAAATATTTAATTTGCACTTTAAAATTCACCACCAAAATATTTGAGATTGTAATATTATTATTATTATTTAATTATTTACTTAATTTTTGTATTCGGGTTCTCACATTAACCAAATTAATTTTTAATTTTTAAATTTTTTTTCTAAAAATCAAACCATACATAGCCTAATAATCTTTTGATAAGTCATTTCTTACGTTGGTAACTTATTTAATTATTTGTTAATTTTACGACATTTTTACCATCTGAGGCCTGTTTGGTAACCATTTCATTTTCAGTTTTCAATTTATATTTACAAAAATTTAAAAAACTGTCATAAAAACTTGTTTGATAATTTTTTAGATTTATAAATGGTTGTCTCAGTTTGTAAATTTGAGGAAAAAATGTAAATTCAAAAAATGAGTTTACGTTAGTTTTTAAACAGAAATTTAAAAAATTGTTAAAAATTTGACTAACAAATTTTTTTTCAATGATTTTTTTTTTTTTCAACTAATACTAACCAAGGGGGCAATGGTAATGCTACTTTAAATCTTTGGGAGGGGATTGTATTTTCTAAAATGTGAAGGGTGTCAATGTAATTTACCCAGTGAGGGAAAAATTGGTATTTAAAAAAATTAAATTGCTGAAGGGAGTAATCTGTAATGAAACTTTAAACCTCAGGGAGGCCGATGTAATTTCCAAAAGGTGAGGGGAGAACTATAATAAACATAAACCTCAGGGGGTATCAATGTAATTTATCCAAAAATCAAATATTATGTTTGGTTTCATTTTTTAAAATTATTTTTTTAAAAAGTGATTTGAAAACTTTATTTTGAAAAAGGATCTTTATTTGGTTTTTAAAAATATGTATTATTGGAAATTCAAGTTTCCCTCCAATTTAAGGAGAGACAGAATTTTGTTCCAAATTGGCATTAAAAAATTATTACATAGAATTAAATTTTTATAAATGATATGCAGAAAATTTATTTTATCACAAAATATCATAACATTAACACAAACATGTGTAACATCGTCAGAAATTGGTTTAAGAAAATGTCCAAAATTTTTGTATTTGATGTCGCAAAAGTTTGTAAGTTACGATTTTTTTTTTTTTGTGGCCAATTTGTATAAAAAAATTACGTTTTCTGTGGTTGAAATGAATAAAAATTTTATGATAAAGTCGCATATGTAATGGTATGATATGTACCCATAAATGAATACATACAAAAAATTATGTAATTTATACATATATATAGCATATATAGCATGTACACACACACACATACACATAATAGCATGAGAGCATTTTTTGATGTGACACTTTTAATTTTTATTTTTTAAATTGTCTCTCTCCTTAAATTGGAAAAAAAACTTGAATTTGCAATAATACATTTTTTGAAAAGTGTGTAGTTTTCTGCATAACCAAACAAGTACTCTAAAATTTTCAAAAAAATGAAAACCAAGAACCAAACAAAGTGAAATTTTTTATTTTTTTGTATTTTTTATTTTTATCTGAATTTTTTTAACATTTAAGAAATTTTTTTTTATTTTTAAATAAACCTAACATAAATATACTTAAAA